>VXAA01000274.1:160718-314184 GCA_013399115.1 Anseranas semipalmata | reverse complement strand
CAGGAGCAGCCCCCACGCCCGCCCTCGCTGCTCGTCTCCCCCCGCCGGGCTCTCACCTCTCCGCTTCCAGCGCGCACGCCCCCCCGCACCCCGCTCCTGGCACCGCAGCAGCTCCGCGCGTCTCCCCCTGCACCCCAGCAAGGTGTGCGCGGAGACACCGCCACGCACAGCCTGTAAGCGGTAGAAGCTACCCCTGCAGTCCCTAAAACGGCCGGCGGACCCTCCTCGTAGTGGTGCGCAGCTCCCTTTAAGAAGCTGTTTGAAGACTGAAAGCAGAAGAGGTGAACTTTGTTTCCAACACCGGTTAATAAACGCTGAGGCGGCATTCCCCCCACGCCTGTTTCCTGGTGGCTAGGAAGCTGGTACGCACCTGTTTCCGGCATCCCTTGTTCTCCAGCTAAAATTTTAACAGCTCAGTTCATAAGAGCCTTTTGCAGGCTGCTGAAAGGGGCAGAGCACCAGGAAGAACAAATACGGGAGCTCAAAGGGCTACAGTTTCTGGTCAGATACTGATGTCGATATTTTAAAATAAGAGTTTAATGGATTTATAAAAGAATTCAAACCTATACAAGCTCTTGGGAGTACAACTGGAGAAACTCAATTATTTCTGAAAACAGTATCTTAAACAAGAAAGATCCTTTAAAATACCATTCCACTCCAGGTCACCAGGAGTCAGGAACTTCAGAGGCTCTTGCTGGAAAAAACTAAGGCCATGGCTTTGCAGTTTCTGGCTGTGAAACACACAGCAATGGTATTCTAGGACCTAATTTTTGCATTTTCTAAGTCCTTGGTGATCACAGTCATGGTTTAGTGAATACCTAAGCATGTTAGTAACTTTACAGACATGAGCAATTTAACTGATTTCATGAACTTAAATCTCAGCAGATTTGGACTAATAATTCGGTAAGACAGCATTTCATTTTATGTCTTTCAGAAGACAAACCACCTCAAACTGTGGCACGTCCATAAAAGTGACATACGCGTAACTAATTCCAAACTGTTGGGTAATATAATTAGAAATGCCTCAAAGAGCTGAGCATCTGAACTGGCAGTAGCCTGGGCTTAAGACTGAACTCAAGCCTTTATCAGCCAAAGCTTCATTATCTTAAAGCTCCACTGGTACATTAGCTCTTGGAAGAACTCTTGGCACAAAGGAAGTCCTGTTTAGGGAGCTTTTTTCTTGTTTCACAGAAAGTAAACGAAGTACCCCAAATAATTAGTGTTTCTAGAAACTAAACAAAAACTCACTTTCTTTACAGCTGTACGTATTTTCGTAACACAGCTTAAGCCCCCTGATCATAATTTTAGAAGTCTATCCTTTTTCTAGCATATATGTATACTAAATCCATTCAAAAACATTTCTGTAATGACTCTGAAGGAAAAAGAAAACAATGGAATATATCCATGACAAGTAGTGACAGCATTAGCAACACATTTTCTTAAATTAGTGGTGAATAAATGTTCTGGCATTAGTCACTTCTAGTCTCTCCCACATCAAGAGCACAGCTGGAGAATACAGTGCCATAGGACACCAAAGTGATGACCAAAGATTTAGCTGTTTTCAGCAGGAAAGTGCAGTAGCTGACAGAAGCCTTTGTTGACCTATTTATAAAAAGAGGTCAACTGCAAGCATTCAAACACTACGTGCTTGATAACAGACTTGATAACAAAGGTTATTGTCTTTATTGTGCAATCCTAATGCTATTACTAGCCACAGACTCTTCTTTTTGACCTGTTTTCTACTTTAAAAGAGCAATTTCCTAACAAAGGCAAAACAGTTGCACTCCGTTTATTATTTTGGTAAATTGAGCACACAAAATACATATATTCAATTTAACAACCCTTCAGATCATAGAATTGTGCCATTTAAAAGCTGGCTAGTAAAGTACGTAAGACTTCAAAGCCCACAAGTCAAAAATCCCAGGATTGCTGAAGTCCATGGAATACAAGTTACTTGATTTTTATTATATACACTGCTTTGAATTACCTTAGGCAGCAGCTTGGACAAGGACTCTGAAGATTGACAAGCAGCTATTTGCATACATTGTTCACTGCTGTAGTACCAAGACAACAGAAAAACACAAGGACAATAAACAGCACTTCCAAAGCTACTACCACCACATTAGGACCTAACAAGTTTAGTAAGTAAAGAAATTAAGCATTTATTTTAACTTCAGCAAAACAAAGAAATTTATGGACCAGTTGACAAGTTGCTGGAAGTCTACCCACAGCCTTTGTCAGTCATGCCATGTCTCAGTATGAGCAACTAGAAATGTAATCAAATTAGAAATGCGCATGGCTTGAAGTCCAGAGCAGCATGGTTCTGCTAACAGGATATTTCTTCTGGAGCAAAGAAACATTTCATTGTCTTCATCAGAATTCCGCTGAACTATTTGAGGGCCTTTACTGCTTCTTGATCCTTAAGGTCTGCTTTGAACGCCTTCTGCCTGCTGGAAATAACAGAACCTTGTCAGGAAGTAAATTGTTGATGAAGCTGCAGCTAATGTACAAGAAACATCAACTGATTACAGGCACACTAATGACCTGAAAGCGTGCAACCTTTTCACCAGTTCTGCAGAGAACAGTCAGTGTAAGACGGCTGCCAGGGTGCAGAGCTCTTTAGCCCATTCTATGTCATCAAGTCATCCCCTATATGTGTATCTCTAAACACAGAGATGCCTTGTAAATGCCTAACTATATGTAGAAAGCAAATTTACAGAACACTAGTTCAGAGAATCCACACAAAAGAATGCCCATATAGATATCAGAACTTACAGAAAAGTTCATTAAGAAAAAACAAAGGCAATATACAAACTAACAGAAAAATCATGTGCCATCAGGTGCAGTACTGCACAGTATTCATATCCCAAACTTTGAAAAGCTTTTTGTCAAACTGAGGAGTTCTGTTTAAAATTTATGTAAGCACAAGAAAACACAGTACCCAAGCCTCACGTACAAAAGACTGCTCTGAAGATTTCACAGCTTAGATGGAACTTGACAAGTAGAAGTTTGTCAGTAATGGTGGTGAGAGGAGTTCCCAAACACTGATGGAAAAAGAGGGCTAGAAGGAAATGCAAGAAGCTGAGTTCTTGCCCTATTTAAAGAAGTGGTGAGGCACATATCACTAGTTTCTAGTAGGCAGGAAAAGAAACAAGACAAAGGGGAAATACAGACAGTTGATGTACAAAGGCAACAGAAGAGTCTACTGAAAGAATTCCACCTCATTCATTGCACAAGTCAGTGCAATTGAACCTGAATGATCACATCCTCCCAAATGGCTGCACTCCTGTAGCACCCTGAAATCAGCCACCTGAGCCAGAGGACCACAGCAGGCAGAACCTTCTCTGACCTATACCAGAACAATACAAAATTTGACTTGTCAGACATGCTCATCCAGGAGATAATAAATACAGGCCTTAGAATATTACATGCACATTTTGCAGCCCTCAGTACTTTCTATACTCACGTTGGATGAAAACCTTTCAACACACACATATTGCATTCATGTGATAATATTGCTAAAGATAAATAGTTTACTGGGACATTCTTTTGGAAGCTATTCCAATATAATTGAAAATTGGGTTGCATTTATATATATCGGTATAGAGGTGCCTTATACTAGCTTAATGCCTTTCTCTGTGGAAATGTTTTTTTTTTTTTTCTTTTTATCAGTACATACAACTTCACATTGACAGACCTGTATCCACTTGAGAGGATTAATTAAAAATCATACATTTAAAGCAATACAAATTCAGTACAAAACCCCCAGGCTGCTCATTAAACAAAGCTAAAAAAAAGCCAAAGCACTGAACCATTTAAGCAATTTCCCCTGAACACTGGGAATGAAGAAATCAGTATTTCTATTTTTATCATTTGGAAAGTGAAGGCCTATAAAATGCATGCACAAATCACAAGTCTGCTGAAATCAGGAATGGGATGAGACAAGAAAAAAGAGAAGCTACTGAAGGAAGAAAGAATCAGGAAGACTGCATTTTGTCTGTCAAACATTTTGACAAATGTAGCTCTTCTAGAAATAATATTTTCTCAGCCATTCATTGAGTTGCCTCTGGAAACAGGAATCATCTTGGTCAATACAGGCTATAAATATCTTACAAGACATTAGTAAAATTGCTATGATCGTATTTCCTAGTATGGAGTGCTAACAGACCATTACAAAAATACAATTATTCTAATTAAATACAGCAGTAGTCAATACCCTGTGTTCTGGGCGAGTTTGCTTCAGTAAATGGTGATGCATATTTTTCAAACATTAAAATGTTTAAATGAAAAAAAATATAATAGGTTAATAAGCCAGAGTAGTTTGCTTCACAGGCCATGAGCTGCTATCTAAAACATGAACCTCAAGCCTACCCATGCAATTAAGTATCACTTCAGGTAAAGAGCTTCAACAGTTGTGCTTGGCACAGTTTAAAGACAGTTTAAGCTTTCTTTCAGTACGTATCCTATGATGGTTGGAAGGATTCCGTAGGTTGTCCCCTATACCTGATCCCACAGCCGCTCACCTCAGCAGACATTACACCTTCAGCCTTTCACTTGTTCCAGATACTTCTATTTTTCCTTTATAGCTAACTCCAGAGGTATTAGTCTTGCTAAAAATTAATTCCACCTAATGCCCAGAGTTTTCCTGAGGCATTTGCTTTCAAAATGAATTGCTGTCAGTCGTTTCTTAGCTTTCATATCCGTACGGTAAGTTGGAAGGAAGATGTAAGCTGCAGATTCATTGCTTAGTCTTAAGTTGTGGACATTCAATGATACCATCTTGCTTTAACTGGTGCCAGTATGAGAAAAATGGCCTCACTTAAATTATTTAAATGCTATTCATTAGAAGGAAGAAATTGCTAAATCCTGGGCTGTGAGGTACCTTGTCAGCATTTTCAAAGATGAGATGGTTTTTAGGGATAAAGAGCAACTTCATAAAAAGTGTAGATTTTTTTTTTTTTTTTAAAAGCACTTAACACTGTAGCTTAGCCCATGACCCAAATGCATATTTAGGACTGCCTTCATAGCTCCCATATGCCTGACCCAACTATGTCTGTGGAGGGAGAATAAGATTTTTGGATAGACAGGGCAGTTAAGGGCAAAAGTAACTGCCTCAACTTCACAGTACAGTGTGGAAAGTATTAGTGATGAATGTGAAAAGAATCAACTAGCCAGTAGTAAAAAAAAAAAAAAAAAAAAAAAAAAAAGGTACTAATCCTGCTGATCTCAAATTCTCAAATTGAGAAGTGACTTGTTTATATACAAGACCAGTTAAACTAAACTGCCTTTTAATCTGAAAAAGAGAATCCCTTTCACAAAGACAGCATAAAGGGAAAGCAACTACAACACTGCCTGTAGACAAAACATGCTGTTGTAGCTCTGCTAGGGCAGTTTTCCAATCCTTCTCAATCTCAGACTACCAGTAAAGGTAGATGACCTCAAACTTTAGTTTCTGCTTGCATAGTACCTACCTGACAGTTGCAGGGATCCTGTTTATTTTAACAGATACTTATTGACACTAGAAAAATAACAGTATTTAAATCATTCAGGAGGTCACAGCCAAGTGCCGGAAAGGAAACTGCCTGACCTAACATAAATGACTGTCAGCAACCTCAGGCCTAATGTTTGTTATAAGTTAAAAGAATCTTTCACCACTTGGTTTAGCAACTGTTGCATCTACATCACTGGCCTCAAACCCTCACTCTGGATTTGTGCTTTAGTAAGTCTGACTTGCCATGTTCCAGATACTTTCCAAAGAATTCGAGTCATACACCATGACGTGATGATGTAACACACTATTATGGTGATCTTTCTTTGGCTCTGTAGCAGGGAAATAAACAAGGAAGCTTCTTAAAACTTGCCAAATATAACGAAAGAGAGCATCCATACAGTGTGTGATACAACTGACAAGGTCACACTGGTGCTTTTCTCATTCAGTCAAGATATGCATTGGAAATAAACAGTCTTTCTGATATTTCCTGACCCTTTCAAAAATATGGAGACCACTTTGACAGCTGATCTTTTTCCTGACTTTCTACATTTGAACCAGAATACCAAAATTGAACTCTTTTTAAAAAGAAGTCTAAGCTTCCACTTCCTTCCTTAACCTCTGTTTAAAAATAAATGGAACATATAGAGAGAGTAAAGAAGTACAGAACAATAGCATTAGTCAGACTTTCAGCCTTTCCATTTCTAAGTTTTATCCTAACAAGCATTAATACAGGATAAAACTGAGTTATTTGCAAAATAATAAGAGTAACTAAAACAGAACATCTTTTCTCCCAAAATAGAGCCTATTTAGACAGAGGAAAACTTATTTTAAGTATTTTCATTACCTTACTTGATCAGTTTTGATCTTTGGTTTATGTGGATGAGAAATCAGTTCTTTCTAAAAAGAAAAAGACTCATTGATTATCACTAGTTCATTCTAAGCTTACTGTTTATCCTGAAAGACTGTTTTATACAAACACTGGAAGAAAAGATTATACTAGCAATAGTAAAGAGTTTGGGAGGTATTTATGTGCTAATATGGTACCTGAGTAATCCAGAATAAAAAACTCATATGAGTTATTGTGTCAGAAGAACGGAGTTTCATGTTCTGTTTCAAGCCTAGCTTTAATGCATGGAATTCAGATAAAGCAGATATACTTGGTTCAGCATTTTAATGAACTTTGAGAAGAGGAAATACTTAATATTTACCAATGTAAAAGCTTAAATGAAAAAAGAATGCTTTTATGTCCAAAATGAACACGTCATTTCTGGAAGTATCCTTCGAAATCTTGTTTTCCAAGTTACTTTTCAAATCACTATACTTATCAGCTTAAAATTTTCAGTTCTGCTCTCTTCTATCAAGTGCAATTAAATTGTATTAATCAGGATATGTAGTTCTTCAAAAGGACAGATGTTTAACCTTATATGGAGTAAAACCTCATTTATCTCTGCTTTGTATCTTGTGAATTACAACTGAAAGAAAGGATTGCCTTAATATAATACAGACCTCTTCTTCTTGAATTTTCTTCTCCTGATAAACATCCGGCCATGCCACGGAAAAACATTATAAATCAGTAAATCTAGTGTTCACTATTGATAATAATAAAAATTCCTAATTGGAGTTCTTCCTTTTAATGCTCAAATTTGGTTTATGAAAGCTTTTTAGGGAGCAGAGTGTGCCAAACCTACAGCCAGTTTTATAGCTCTATTATAAACTGAGTTTTAGTGTTTCAGTGGAAAAAAGCTTGAGACAACAATGAAAAACAATCTAAGCAACTAACTTTACAATGAACAGGCTGTAAAGATTCTTTTAGCAAATTAAACTAAAAAATTTAGCCAATTAAGCATAACTGTATTAAAGATGGTGTAATTTAAATAACTGAAGTCCTTTCATTATGTATCTATATAGAATCCAGGGCCTGCAGCAAAAAAATGCTGCCACAGTCCCTTTCCTCACTACCATTCTGACAGCACTAGTCACTGCTTCTGCTGTATTTCTCAGTCCCACTTTGTTCTAACTTTCAAAATTCAGCGCCTTTTCATACGTGCCCTGTTTCCTACCTGCCTCCATCAGTGAGGTCAGCTTCAGTTCCTGTCTGCTCCTCCCAGAAGCATCTCCACATTTTCTGTGGAAATTCTGACGTACAAAGTTGTTCTTTCTTGAGATAGTTTGCAAGACCACACACAAGCCATTCTGAAAGACTCTTCCATTTTGTTGTCTTGGCAAAAGTAATTAAGGCCATCATGTTGCAGCTGACTAAATTACACATATACCCATACATAATGGAGCATCAGAAACAGTTGTATCTCCAAACACTCTAAGGTATTTATAATATCACTTTATAATAACATCTTGCCCCTTGAGGTTTTCAGATTGTAAATGGGCATAACAACTATATTCAGCTGCCTTAAACTTCATGTAGCTTCCATGTCTATTGCTTCCTACTGTCTGGCCTAACACCTTCATAATCACACAGCTTACAGGATCCTCCTTGCTTAGGGAATTTGTAGAATATAGCCAACTTTTCTACATGCTTAATCAGTTTAAACTGAGGTGCTTTTGCTATGCAAGACTGCTGCCATGGTACACCTTGCAACACCCCATGAACCCTTGTACACTGAATCATGGTCCTTGCAATGCTGTCCATATTGTAAGGATGCACAAACCTTGAGATGCATCTAGACTATAATGAAAAGAAATGAGACTTACTGCAATCCTTTCTTCTCTCTGTTTCCTCAGTAAAGCTAATATATCTTCTCTTTTCTTGGCCTGAAAAGAAATACCTACTACAATAAGCCTACTAAATACCTAGTAAATTAATTCAGAAAAATGAATTAAAAGCACGTGATAGTTAACTTCACTGTAAACTTGAAATTCCTCATTGAAGCTGAGAACTAGTATGAGCATCTTCAAATTATAAGATTGGGGTAATTCAAGGACTTCCATCTGCATGATGATTCAATATCAAACTTTTTTTCATCTGAGAGATGCAACCAGAGATAACTTGTCTTCACTTTGCAATTTTAGATTAAGCCAGTCTCTGATATTCTGTAGAACTGATTTAAAATGGTGATAATTTCAAAGGTACTAAATTTCATCCAGTTTTGAACTACAGAACATTTAATGACTCCTTTCAATCAATGGTCTAGGTTCTTCTCTCTACAAGAGAGGTACACACCCGAGAACTTGTTAAAGCTCCTCTCTTTGTACAGTTGGAGGAGAAAATGATTTTCTAAGGAATAATGCTTCAGTTCCTACTGAGAATTTTTTAGTATTCTGATTCCTAGACATCTGAGCACACGTGTATATTTTTGCTTTATAGAAATGAATAGCTTTCTGATACAGTGAGACATTCCTGTTTAAGCTGAGTAAAAGCATATTAAGTTGTTTTCATAAATTCCTAGTAATATGTTATGAAAGAGACACTCCAGACAATATTTTGGGAAAACCCTCAACCAATGCCAGAGAGGAGCACATCTTAGCATAGGATTAACAAAAAGTCATCCCCACCCCCCCCCATTCATAAGTGGCTAAAGAAAGATGTAAAAATTAATGGGGTAAAAAAGCCCCTGTCTTTTCAAGGGGCTGTGTCTTTAAGATTTCTTAAAGCAGCAGATCCTTCTGTTCGATGACAGTTTCTTCCATAAAATTTGATTTTAGAACTTAAGCAATCTTCAGCACTTACACTCATTTGTTCAACAAACTTTTTCAAGCTTTAATCAGCTTTAAACCTAATAAGGAAATTACGAAATTCTTTTTTTTCCCCACAACAAATTAATGTAAATAACAGCATAAAGACAAAGTCCAAGTTTTAGATATTTAAGCTTCCCAATACTGAAACATAATATCTATCCTATATGCCAGAACTGTAACTCTTACCTTCTCCTGTTATTGCCCTTTCACAAAAGGGAAGTAAAATACTTGATAAAAGATAAGCAAAGTTGAGCCACACCCCAGATCACACTCGGAAGCTGTAATTTTATTCACTAGCCTGGGGAGTTAATGCAAACACAACATGCAAGTAAAGCAAGCTCTGCATGCTCAGTAGTGGTGACCAGGTCCAGATCACGAGGCAAGTTTGTGGTGATGAGACAGTACAAGGTCAAGTCAGGAAGGCAATCCATAGGTCAGGCTCACAGATGGTAAGCAGGGTCAGATACAACCCAGTGACCAGTAAATCCTGTGAGGCACAACTGTGACAGAGCTGGAGACATACCTACGGACTAGCTCAGCAAATGAACAAGAGCCCAGGGCTGACCTTAAACGGGCTCCTGCCATGGATGGAGGAGATCCCAAGGGAGGCTGCTCAGGGCCATGAAGTGCCCTCTCGGGCCTGACAAGCACACCCAAACCACCTAATGATAAAATGTGCTGGTAGAGCATTACCTTAGCACTTACTAACTAAAGACAGCCAAATAAGACCAATATCAAAAGTGGCCAGAATGGAAAACTGTCTAGTAACAGAGCTACACAACACAGCTTCTAAGTTTTGCTCACCCAGGGGCCATGCTTCAGGAACAGAATGTCTGAATCAAGTCTGAAATCTGGATTTGAACAGTAAATGACACCTATGACTGATAATAATGTGAACATTATTCTTATTTCATTCAGTGCATTAATTTTCATTTTCTTAGAATATTTGAGGCTTATAGCATGTCCTGTAGTTATATAAAGTAATTTACTTACTGAAATTAATCAGTCATCCTTATGGCTGCCAGATGCCCAAAGCTGCAAAACCTTGCTGTCATCTATTGTTACTGAGTTTTAAAAAAATGAACGGAATAATCAGGGAACTGTTGCTAGCTTTAGCCAGAACTTAGAAAGAAGTCTAATTGATGATAATGAATGAGATGCATTATGGAGTTATTAATTGGAAAAGGAGGATTGCTGACTTGCAGGAAAGACTTGCAGACCTCAGCACCTTTCTGCACCTCTTGCAGATTGTTCTCATCTGGCCTGCTTCCCAAATATAGGCTAGAGGCTTTTCAGTAAAAATGTGGAACATTTTGCTAAAATGAAGAAAATATAGTATCATTACAGAGTCAGGCTGTCAATATTATTACATATTTAATACTAGTTGTCTTGGTTTCCACTACTTGTGTGAATTGTATTCATGATATATATGTGGAACATTAATTCATGAGTTAGATTAACGGTGGCTTCAGGAAAAGTATATCTACAGACTACATCAGTGCCTTGAAAGCAAACACAACCATTGTCTGCATCTTCTTTTTCTTGGCAAAGTGTAGTAGGAGAACCCAAGCTCTATGTACTCTGTTCAACCCCACTGTTTTGGAGGAGATGAACATCAAAGATCTGGATATCATGTCACTTATTTTGCTTCTTTTCCTGGTCAATTTAATGCTTGAGGAAATTTATAAACATGAATCCTGCCACTCTGGTGTAAATGGAGAGTGTGTTTTATGAACACAAATATCATATAGATAAGATTCTGATTTTTAAAATGCTATCTACAAGAACCAATAACTGAAGTGCTGACTGGGTGGTGCCATGGCAGATTGATGTTAGCTTTTGTAAAATTCCACAGAAGTCAGAAGCAGTCTGTGCAGTCCAGAAGGATCCAGCCTGAAAGGCTCTACAGTATCCCAGTTGCGCCTTCATTTGGAAAGGCACTGTCATCTATAAACTCAATTTTGATGTTGCTTGCTAAAATCTACAGTTTGTTCAGCAGCTGACTAGTTTCTACAAAACCTGAAATGGCTTGGTCAAGCAGTTCGTGAATTATACCTCTCAAAAAATATCACCTAAACCTGTCCCTCAGTGACAGGCCAAGGCAGAAGCATTCCTATGGAAGCTGATTTAATAACCATCCACTACCAAGTTTCCCGCATCTCTCACTCAATGAACTCTTGGCACTCGCTGCTGCTGGGCACAGAGTAATGGAGAAGATCTATTAATAACTAAGACAACTAAGAAATAAACCTAAGCTGCGAGCTGTGCTTCAATGTCTGTATGCCAGGATTTTGTGTGTGACAGTGCATGCAGCAGTAGATTTTTTTCCCCCTAAAATTATCCACTTTTGAATCTGGGTACTCTCAATTGGCTTCTTTTAGATATTAAATCAGAACAGACATTATGTGCTTACTGTGAACAAATTAAATATACAGCCTACTCCTTTCAGCCTTGTCCCAAGCCAACATGACCCAATTGGGAGTAAGTTTAAGCTAAACATCAAAAAATGGGCTGCATCATGCAAACCTAACTGTGGGCCAGGTCCAAGCCATTTTTACCTTTCATAATCGCATTTCCAAAGTTCCAGAATTCTACCAAATGACATACAAAGACTGAACAGGAATATTTATGAGAAAAGAGTTGGGATTAGTGGCTCTTACCTGCTGAAGATATTTTTCTTTTAGTTCAGTTTTCTGCATGTTTTGATCTTCGGAGATTCTCTCTTTCTCACTGTTTTTCTTGCTTTCTAAATAAGACAAAAGAGAGGTGAATGACCAAGTGCTCCTACTACCACTGTCCTTCACGGAGAGTAACTGAACTGTAGCGTACTTTGGGGCTGTTCAGAAAGTTAGTGATTCCACTGTCTGGATCCCCAGACAGTAGGTATCAGCTGAAATATCTCAGTCGAGCAGGGGCTGTGGCTCTTCTGTCATCCAGAGCTTATTGGCATGAGTCATTATTCATTCCTCAGAAATAATTCACAGAATCACAGAATGTTAGGGATTGGAAGGGACCTTGAAAGATCATCTAGTCCAATCCTCCGATTCCTCCCAGAAGCCTAGGCAACAAAGGTTTAACAAGCTGGGGGCATGTAGCAGTCATACTTACTTCTAGCATGTGGTGGGCCTTGGAGAGCAGTACTTCCCTCTGGAAAGAAAAACGACATTAAGGGCACTTGGGAAGGTGTGGGAGTATGTGTGCAAGGAGGGTGTGGGGCCCCGAGGAAGGTACTGGGGGCCCTAGGGTGGGCATGGGGCCCTGGGGAAGGTGTATCGGGTAGGGGGGGTGGGGGTGGGCTACAAACGGCACAGACCCAGGGGATGGTGGGGGGCTGCAGGCAGGGCCCTCTCATGGGGCAGGGCCCCCTCACGGGGCTGGTCCCCTCAGAGCAGGGTTCCCTCATGGGGCTGGGTCTCCTCACTGGGCTGGGTCCCCTTGCAGGTCAGGATCCCCTCATGGGGCCAGGTCCCTTCAAGGGCAGGGTCCCCTCACGGGGCCGGGTCCCCTCACAGGGCCAGGTTCCCTCACGGGGCTGGGTCCCCTCATGGGCAGAGCCCTCTCAGGGGAAGGTTTCCCTCACGTTGAAGGGTGGCAGGACCTAGAGAGGACTCAAGTGGCGGCAGGAGCATGGCTGAGTTCCAGAAGTTGCGAGCGAAGCCCACGTCGGCTGGGCTTGAGCCAGCAAAGACGAGGAGCCCATCAAGCGCTGTCAGGCACTGTCCTGGCTCTGTGCCCATGGTGCCACCTGAGGCTGCATCCTGGTGTCCCTTCTCCATGAGGTGGCCATGACCAGTTCAGCCTGTCCACTCCAGCCCTGTGGCCCCAAGGAAGCGGGAGGATGGCTGGACCCTGGTGCTGCCCACGCCGCCGACACGTTCCTGTCACCGTCACCTGCTGTGGTAGGTACCCGTGACCCCTCTGCTAGGGCCCTTCTCTTTTCCCTGCTGTCACTGGCATCTGGGTGGCAGGAGGGAACACTGTAGTGGACATGTACAGCCATCTCAGAGGGGACGCAGCAGCACAGACATGCCTGGGGAGCCTGGGCCCGGCTGTGCAGTAAGGGACACGCTGCCTGTCACAGTAAACATGGGACACCAGAAGGCTGACAGCATTGCACATCTCATTTCAAGTGTCTTCAGGCAATTTTTCACTTCTGCCTAGCCTCAGGCCTCCATGGGACGGGGAATACCTGCCAGCACACTCCCTCTAGTTCATCAGCTTCAGATAGCCAGTTACCCTCAAACCTGGCAGTCTCAACATGTTCTACTGAAGTGTTTTCCTCAGGATACTTACTCCTGGCTACTGAATTTCTGTTTTAAAAACCTGATTTGCAAACATCAGGTGAAGTCATAACTTCCTTCTGTATTTCTGTGGCTGATATTATTAAAGTTCATATGTAAACCAGAGCAGTACAAAAGGAGGGGCAGTTACATAATACCCCTGTTAACAAAAGGCAAGAGGCCACGTGTGTGGGCACTGTTAACGTGGTTCATGTGGAACAGCAGACTAACTGGGAGCTGTTGGCAGGGTGGGTATTTGCCGCCTGTCAGCAAGCTGCTGTTTCGGTGGGTCACTCATAACCTACCTGCCCTGCAAGGAGCTCAGCAAGGGCTCTCCTGTGGATGCTCTTCCACAGGGGAATGGGGAACTGGAAGTCAGTAAATTTACAAGTCCCTTCTGTGGGGCTATGCTTTCAGTCTGCGCTTGTACAGTGTCTATCATAGAGCGATCTGCATTTTTGACTGACTATAACAACATTCATTTTCATAAAAAATCATAGGGCTGATTTTTATTCATTGAACAAGAGTAAATGGAAGTAAATTTTGGCAACAGTGACCTTAAGCAAGTGTAAGGCTGAGATGAGCACAATCAGAACTGGAGCTGATGTCCATGAATTTTGGGAAGAAAAAAACCTTTCAGTTTGCTCTCATGTTTTTTGAGTGTCCTGTAGGCAAAACAATTCTGAATGAAATGTAACACACATTCAGGTGCAGACAAACAGTTACACAACACTGGCTTGATAAATGCACTGATGTCTCTTCCATGTGTGACAGGCAGTCCAGCACATTTCACTTGTTTTATTTCACTGCCCTGCCTGTCTATTAGACAGATGCTTCTTAGATGCTTCTTCAAAGAGGTCAGTCTGCATCCCCTCTGTAGTCAAAATTCGTGTGCATCTGATTTGCACGGAGGTATCTTCCAAGCCTTTTTACCTGGCTGTGTGGTTAGTGATTGTTGCTTTTGGCAATCAGCTAACTACACTGCCTAGTAACTAGGCTGATGTAAGAGACAGTTCCCTTCCGATTCCTACTTTTATGAAGACTGGGTTTTTGTTAAAGAAAAAAAAACTATTATAGCAGGTTCTATCACTATGAAGGCTGTATTTTTTCTGTTATTAAAACTGTTGAACAGTAAGCAAAGTGATCACAATAAATAACATTTATAGCATTCAGTGAGTTTAATATTTAATCATTGCTTAGAAACCCCTTGAAGTAGACTTACTAGTTTGTTAAATAAGACATGAAAGCTAAATGAGAATTATTTTCCTTATACCTGACAGATAAACTGAATGGCAGAACAAAACAAATTCTTAGCCCAGTCTTGGGCTAGTAAACGATCGAGTATAAAAAAAGTCTTCATGTGGCTAAACAATTTAAACAAAACAGACAGTATTCTTGCTCCAGAAACACTCCTAAGGATTTTAGCACCAATTCAGGAAATCTAAGATTTCACTTGATATTGGCAATATATAACATATACTTGTGTTGGACAGTTAACATCTCTGGAAATAAAGTTGTGAATGAATAGACATTATTAATAATTTTGCACTAGGAATAAAGATGTTGTAAGGCATGCAGTTTTCTGTAGTGAGGCTGTAGCAGGGAATCCTGTGCCTTGTTTTGATGGCAGTGAATTTAGTGATTGTGAAGCAATGGATACAATCAGCTAACTACACTGCCTACAAACCAAGCACTACTCTTGTGATGGTGTCATGGCATTCAAACCTAGAAAAAAAGAAAGCACTTCCAATAATTTATATTAACTTACTCAGTCTCATGGGGTGTTCTTACAGGACAATCAATTAACAATAATGAAAAACATCGGTCATACTACCCTTAGTGTTATTCCACTAAATCCGGCGTCTTTATATTACAAAGTAATTACTCTTAATAATTAAAAAGTGCAGTGGATGCATCACAAAGATCATTTCATGAATGCAAAGACAAAACAATGAAATATCAACTTTTAAATGATTATAATGTGCCACAATGGAAATGGGAAATGAGAAAAGCCTGGGCATGCAGTCTTTGCTGCATGAATGCAGACTAAGTGGTAGCTCTGTTCAGAGCTCGATGTGCAAATGCAGCTGTAAATTTTGGCTGGGACAAGATGTTCGACAAGAACAGTAATCTACCTGGTTTACAGCATGTCAGCTCTTAATGGTTATGGCACAGTGGTCCTACTTATCGTTGTATTCTAGGTTTCATGCAATTTCCGTTTTAAGTTTTTCAGAAGAAAGTGCCTGTGACTACAGCAGAAGAGTGGTGGAATCCCACTAGTTCCCTGAGCTATGGATAGCTCTCCCTGTTTTTCCCAAATGGTGCAGGAACCTGGGCAGTGCTGGCAGTCAGACGTCAGGCGGCTCAGACATTTTATGCTAGTCTGTGGTAGCTAAAGAAGTTAGTAAACCTGTTCCACAGAACAAAACTGAGTATGTACAAGTAGTTAGAATTAATTATGCCTTGTGTCCAATATCGGTGTATGCAATTAATAATGTGATAAAAATATTTTATCTGTATTTATCAGGCCATTCTCAATTCAGCAATGAGACAGAGCCTGTGAAGTTACAAGGATGACTTTGCCTGCAGATTAAATTTTTTTGCTAGCTTTAACCCGTAACCGCCTTATTCTTAAAATGCAGAAAAAATAATTCAGAAGCTTACCTTGTAAAAATCCTGATAAGGACTGAATTTATGATAAAGTGCTTAAGAAGATTTAATGGAAAGAGAAAAAATGTGTGGCTTCGTCTCTTCTCGTTTCTTCCCTCCTTCCATCCACTGAGCACCCCGCAGTCTTTCACGGGCAGACGTACCTGTGAGGATGGGCCCTCAGGTGGCACCGGGGTGCCCCGTGTCTCCCCCTGGCAACGCTGGGCTGGAGTATCCCCAGCCTGGGCCGTGGGTCAGCCCCATGCCTGCAACCTCTGTGTACGCTCTGTCGTCATGGTCACTCGGGGCTGCTGCACGGAGGATGGGCTGTTGCTTTGAAACGTCCAGATGGCTCATGCCATAGGAAGCTTTGTTGCAAAAGACGTTTCTATGGGCAAAGTCAATACGCGTGGAGTTTCTGCCTTTCTCCCATGGACAAATGGCCACAGGTTGTGTCAGAGCTGCGGGGGAGATCCAGGCTTTGGTGTTACATGTGGCAGCCCGGCCACGTGCCTCTAGGCAGCTACCTGGATCATGCGGCTTCAGCCTGGTTTTGCTTTTGCCAGGAGCCTAGGCACCATAGGAGGCCCAAAAAAGACAGACAGACAGGCCTAAGGAATGAATGTCTCGTGCACCTGGCCCTGGGCTGCAGTGGGAGACATGCTGCACATCTTCACCCAAGGGTGACCAGACCACCTCTCTCCCCATTTCCTAGGGGCCGAGCCAGCCACTTCTGTATGCTTGCTCTTGACCCGTTCAGCTCACTGCAGTCCTCTCACTCCCTTGCATTTCAGGTGTTCTTTTCCTACTTAATCCTTTGCTCATTTTTTCCTCACAACTTGCAGCAACATGACCCCAGCCTGCAACTGATATGTGGAGAGGCAGGTAGACAAGCCCGGTGGATTGGTACCGTGCTGACTGTCCCCTCTGCAGGCTCTCCTTTGCTCCACACTGGCAACCAGTGCAGAGGGGAAGAAAAGATGTTTCCTGTTCTGCATTGCCCTTTGTTGCGTGGGAGGTGGAAATACAACAGAAAAACAACGTGGTCCTCCCTGCTGCTTTAGCAGCAGTGGCAAGGCACGATGCTTAGCTGGCGATGTGATCCACAGGCACTGGAAGAATAAGACTTTCGAGAGTGTCTAACAATCGAGTATCTTTTAGAAGAATGACCTGAGATGCTTTCAAAGAGCTTGTCCTTTAGAAATTTCTGTGCATCTCATCTCTGAGAACTGCATACCTCTAAAACACCCATGTAAATTGTGTGGGTTAGGCCCCTCCTAATCAGTGTAATTAGCATGGCCATGTGTCCTATGTGCTTTGCATAATAAAATACAGTACTCATAGTAAAATGTTTATGCAGAAAAATGATCTGTAAGTAGCTGTCACTTAGGTGTTTACAGAATACCCACTGAGTTACTAAGTAATTTAATAAAGATGAAAGCCTTAATCAGAACATGATTAATTTCTTAAATAAATATCCTTAAGCTCTCCCATCAGGCCCAGAAAGTGTCTACTTATATAAGCTAAAAGGAAAAAAATTGTGAGCCATCAACATACTAAAAATGTAGTTTGTGGCTTTGATCGGAATCAGTTACTGCGTTGTTTCATCCAAAAATCAATCTTTGCAGAGACTGCATGATTTGAATAAACATCACACTTCCAGATACAAGGCTTCATCTGCTGTCCGACATAATGGATAGTCTGCCGGATTGCTGCTGTGTTCATGCAGCACTGCCACTGTTCATACATTGCTGCTGCGTGATGCCTCTGAATGAGATCGGGGCAGTATCTAGCGTGACAAAACAGATGTAGAGTCCTTTTCTCTCACAAGACTGTCATCTAGGATGTTTTCCCATAGAGAAATAGCTCACGCTTACTGCTCTTACATCAATAGTTATGACTTCGGCTGCTTACCTGGAGAAGGTGTCTGTCATCGATCATACTCAGAGAACAAATGGCTGGTAGAAGGAAGATTTCTACTAGCAAACTGCACGTTGTTTTGTTGGTTCCATGTACTCAGTCCTGTAAAACAAGAAAACTGCAAAAAAATCTGCGGGGTTGACTCTTGTTGGTAGTGCATTTAGGGAAACTGTTTGCTCTTGGTTTGGCCTGCAGTTACTAGAGAAACTGGGTCTGACTCTTTTCCCTTTGTAGTTCATGCCTAGGCTTGCCTGGTGACCCAGGAGACCCATAATTTAATCTAGCCAAGAATGCTTGTGCTGAGTTAGGGGCCTGATCCGAATCCCACTGAAGTCTTTGGGCAGATTTCCACTGATTTCACTGAGGTCAGGATATGTCCCACAGATTTCCAGGCACAGTAAGGCAGTGTTTTTTAGTGTTTTGTTTTTTTTTTCTTCTTCTTCCTAACATTGATTAAAAAAACTAGCAGCACCCTTTAGCAAAAGGCATAAATTCCTGCTCATTTATCTCATACGTCTTGTCAATCAGAACACTTGCCTATTCATCGTGTTCTGTGTGAAAGCTGCTGGGATGCTAACAATTTCTGTTTGGATGCAACTGGGAACAAGTGGGAGCACAATTTGCTGACTTGCTTAAGGGATCTGGCGTTGGGATGGACTGTTCAAATTTTCTTTTCAACACTGTTTCTCAGTCTTTTATTATCCAAATAGGGTACCCAAGGCTACCTTTTCTTTAGGTCACTGACAGCTGACAGCATTACGAAGGATTTGTGTTCAATGAGTCTACCTAATTAGAAGAGACAATTTTTTTGTCTCTCTGCTATTTCTGTCATTAGCAGAAATACTTCTGAATTTCTGCACATTAAAAATACGAAGTTAAAAATTTCTCATAGCCTTATTTCAATGGCAATCTTAGTAATTAGAGCCAAGTGGATGGGTTGCCAAGAACTTTGCTTAAATTTTCCTTTTTTTTCCCCCTGTCCAGTGCAGAAAGTTGGTATAGTGTGTAGTTCAGCCTGGGTTTTGCCTCTTAACATCCAAGAAATGGCACCTTATTGCATGACTGATCGCGCTGCTTCATCTGGTTTCTCAGGTGGAGGGTTTGTTTACTGCTGACTTATGGTTTATATGTTAGCTATGGGAACAACAGACTCAACAAAAGGAGGTGGTGGAGGGCTTCAAACTTCTCTTTGTCTGTCCTTTGTGGCATCCAGTCACTTCTTTTGTCACAGAATTTTCTAACTTGCAGGGCCTGCCTGGACAAGTTGGAGTTGGAGAAAGTAGGAAGGCGGGAGACAGTTCAAAGATCCATCAACCGACGTGTTCCACTGACCCGAAAGAGCTCGGCATTTACTGAGGAAAAGACAGTAATGGGATAATTCCTGAGACAGGAATCTGTGTCAGGGTCAGATCCCACGTGGAACTCTGATCAAATTATGAACTCTAGTGGCAGGGGATGGACTCCCTAAGATGCCTGCTGCTGTTCTGCAGTGGGAATGTTATTTTAACCCTGGTAGTTTAAGAATGAAAGGAAAACAAGGTTTATAGGTAGAAGTCATATCTTTTATTAGGTTATAATATGATAATGTGAAAAAATGACATGAAGGCAAAGAAACCAGACTAAACAGAAATTTCCTAATGTCATCCTTAGAGGATTCAAAATCTGTATGTCTGTGATTGTGCATGAAACCCCGAGTGGACTAAACCGTTATTGAGAAGAACTTAAAAAACTATAATTATGTGCACTATCCATCATTTTTAGGAGGTAGATCTTGCTCTTATTTAATATTTTCCTGGACACCACCTTGTCAGCAGAGTTGAAAAACCCAGATCTGTGGTAGTTGCTCCCAGCTGCATATGTATCACTGCAATTTTCTTAGAAGCAAAGATACTAGAAAAGGGATCAGTGCTTTGCATTTGCCTCATACTTTGCATGCGTCTTAGCTTTTTCCTCTGCAAAGCCTTGGGATACTTGTTTATAATTCCAGTAGAAAGCTCTTAGACATTTATTATACTTCATGAAGCAAGTGTCACCCCCTGGGGAAACAATATGCGGGCACTTCAGGAGCGGCTGGACGAAAATGCTGGAATGCTTTTCAGGAATGCATAGCTGTGGCAGAGCTATGGGTAAATCCTGCAGGATTGGTATGTTACAAGACTTTGTCTCTTAAGGTTGAAGATCATTCTGGTGCTGTTTGGAGAGCCGACAGGCATCACCAAAAGGCATACTGTGAGTCAAGAATGAGTCTACAAAGACTTACTTATGGAAGATCTGTGTCTAGCTGTATCTGTTAGTCTAACCCCTTTACCAACAGATTCACTGTTAAAATGAAAAACAAAGTCCCATTTTTGATAATGCCCACTTCTTATGCAGTTCAGTTACATTCTGTAGTAGAATCTAGGTGATAAAAAGTTCTCAAGTGAGTTGAGAACTTCTGACATGTCACCATCCAACAGATGTTTAAAAACATCATCTTCAGGGTTTACAAGAGAATCCATTCAGATCAGAAAATGACCCATCAACTGCCTGACATTTTTAAAGCAAGTTTAATCTGTAGAATAAAATTCCAGTCTCAGGCATGAAAATCCAGTTTGCTTGCTCAAGCATTCTCACCTGTTGCCCAGAGCTAATTTTGGTGTGCAGGCAGCAGACAGTCAGTGGCATGTAGAAATCTTCACAGGCTGCGCAGAAAGAGGCTAACAGTGCCTGGAAAGACCTTGTATGGAAAATGTTCACGACAGTGCCCAGCAGTGATTTCATGCTGTCCTACACCATTCCCCAGAAAGCATAAAACAGGTTACCATTGCCCTCTTATGCTGTATATGTAAGGGAAGGAATGACTCAGGGCTTGCATATAGAACAAAATCCTTATTTGTTGTAACAGGCAACCAAGTGCAATGCAGAGCACACGACAGAGATTATCTTGTGGTTAAAACACTGGTGTACGACATTAAAGCTCAGCTCCTGGCACCATTGAATGCTTTTTCTGAAGATTCATTATCTCAGCCTTTGATTTTTCTCTCATTTGAGTGGTTATTGAAAGGTGCCGTTGGTTGAGGAAGTATTTTGACATGTGAGAAAAATGACGGGGAAAACACTTTTTTCTATTTTATTACAAGTTCTGTAAAACCAGAATTTCTACTAAATGCCTTGGTAAGTCTTTTTTGTGATACTGAAAGAAACTGTAAAGAGAAAGGAAGTAACTGTGTGAGTGGAGAAGGGATATCCAGAAATAGCCAGAAATGCAAGGATTACAGTAAAGACGTGTACTTCTGTGATGTTGTGCCCTCCTGCTTCATTTTGCTTATCCAATATATTGTATCACAATCTATTCACAAAACTGAAATGTAAGCACTTGAATTGCTTGGCTGCAACATCTACAATCAAATCAAGAGCCAGTTTAAATACTCAGCTCTTTTTTACCTTAATTTGTCATTTTGTCTTGACAGTTCCTGATATCTGACACTGGTGGCGCAACTTCCTGAGACAGCAAAGGGAAAAAAAGAACACATCAGCTTTTCTCTGAATGTGCCCCCTAATTATTGCCCGAAGTTTCAAACAATGAAGCACTCACATGTAGAAACTGCCTTTGTATAAACCCCTTAACAGAGCCATTTAAGCTCTCTATAAAATGCCTCAAAAATAAAATAAAACTTTACTAATAATGTGAACATTTTATAGATCACCAGCAAGATTAATGTTATGATAAATACAGAGTCATACAATTTTCAAAATAAAGAGAACCAAATGTGAGGGCTTCATAGGGAAAGTAAACGTGCTGTGCAAAGTCAGCTAATAGCAGTCAAGTGCAATTTTAACAATTTATTAATAAGCCTGGTACTATTTTTCTCATGGTGAATATTTCACTTAAATATTAAACTTATTCACATAAATATTAAAATGATATTTATCTGATAGACTGATGGACACAACAGAATACAGTGCTGAAGCAATTAAATATAGCTTATAAGAAGAAGCTGATATTGGGATAAAACCAAATAGCTTGGAAGTACCTTTGAAACCAGCATGTTGATCTGTCTAACGATGCACACCTGAATATTGTTACATTCCTCAGAGCACCTTGATTTTCCTCTTCTATATAAACCCCCTAAGCAAAGTGTGTTAGTAGAGGAGTGAGGGGTTGGGTGTTGTTGTGTGTTTTTTTTTCTCTCTAATAAACTGTATAGGTTCTTGTAGCATTAAATCTGTTTCCTTGGTGACTATTTAGAGTTGTATGTACAATATATCTCAGATTTTCAACAACTTTGGTCTGAGAAGGTAATGTTTCTGGTCTTTGTGTGTAAAAGAGCTATGTAATTTTAAGTATTGTTGATTGTTTACTGAAATATGTAAATGATATGTAATGAGGGGTAATAACTTTTAGGCTTTTTCATATTTTAACAAGTGTAGTGTGAGTACCTTGTAGAAATATATTAAACTGTCAGTAAGCAATTGGGCTTATCTAGGCTTTATCTGATATGGCTTATGCAGGTTTTGCAATATCTATCCTTGGAACTTGATAGTACCTTAATGTTATTAAATTTGTCTAGCATAGTGTCTCATCTCTACTGATGACTCTCCAACAGCTAAAGCACTTTGTGCACTTTGATTTAAAATGAAAGATGAAATTGCTGCCACAGTCTTCTTCATCACAAGGCTGGTGAAAAGGGAAGACAAGCTGAGCAAGCATAAAATGGAGAAATTTGCGGCTAAGCTGACAACAATACTATTTGAAAAGTACAAAAATCACTGGTACTTGGACAATCCATCCAGAGGACAGGCCTTCAGGTAAGGAGACCCCTTAGTAGGAGAAGAGATGGACTGGAGTCTTTGTATGACATTCAAGATGCAGCAAGTATGTGAAGTATGGAGCCCTTACATTGAAAACTAGCTATTAACTGTATAGCTGTTAACTGGTAAAAATATGTGAATTTTGAAAGCAGTTTCAGTGCATGTGCAGGTATGTCTAGAGAGCCAAGGTAGAAAACTATAGACAATGTGCACAGTGTCCTGAATTTCCCTCTGACTTTTTGAGTACAGAGCTTAAGTGGTCTTAAAGACTCATAATTGTAATAACTTAAGTCTCTAGAAATGACCACCAAAGTGAGTTGCTGCGCTATGTATTTAAAATGAACAAGTAGTAACAAAAGCCTTATTTGGGCTTATAAATCAGCTAGTGAAATTAACTTGCTTGTTGAGGTTGTAAATGAGAACTTGCATCAACAGGCTAACTGTTAAGATAAAATATAACAAATGTAATTGTATTTCTGTATGAGCAGAACTTGCAAAGCTGCAGGGAAATTCTGTGTTCTACTCGCTTATATTTTTAACTAGGTGTATAAGGATAAACAAACATCAGGCAAGAGATCCGCTGCTGGAGCAAGCTTGTGTGGAGAGTAATGTGGACTTCAATAAGCTTGGTTTGCCCAAAGAGATGACACTGTGGGTTGATCCATTTGAGGTATGTTGCAGGTGAGTTGAGAACCTGTGACTAACTTCATAGTATGTTGTATTCTGTGCAAACTGATCCTTGCCAAGCCTATTTATTAATAGACACTGTCTGAAGGTGTACTTATTAGTGTCAGGTGAGTAGTAGCAGATGTCTATACTGCTAGTGCAGAGCTGCATAATACAAATACAGTCACTTCCAGATATGGTGAGAAGAACCGGCCATTCACAATTGCTCACTTTGAAGGAGAGGAGAACCCAGAGCTTCCTCAGCAGATCAGCTATGCTGTTGACAGAGCAGCTCTAGACTATCATTCTGGCACTTCTTCAGATGAGGAGAGCTTCAACAAGGAACCGAAAGCTATCCCTACTGTCAGTAACCCCAACAGTGTCTACCAGGTAAATATAATGGTAATGGTATGTAGCTTTTGGTCAGAGCTAGCACCTGCCCTGCAGGTTCCTTCATGGAGGAGTATGATGAACTAACAGTTGATGGCCAGACTAATCTCCCCTCTCTGGCCCAAACACATTTTAACACTGTCTCATTTCTTGCTGTTTAGTTTGGTGACTACTGCAAGCCACCCATACAGCCCTGGTCTCAATATCTTCATAGGAAGACATATATGACTGATGGCTCATACTATGCCCAGCACAGGGGTTACAAAGTCTACAGGCCAACAGCTGCTTTCACAGGACCGCGTGTTGATAGATACCACTGGATCAATACCAAGCGGTAGATCTGTGGCTGCACCTGTTAGAGGCTGTTGAAACACTGAGCTATGGGATGGGATGAAGGCTGGCACTACAAAGCTTCATAAAAACAGAAAGCACTTGCTGTTTATTCCCTATCTCTTACTCTGTACATCTGAAACTTTGGGGTTTTATTATATAACATTTTAATGTTTTATTAATGTTAACATAAGACTGAAAATTAATGTGAGACTACTTGTAAGCTAAAAAGGAAATGCATATATCAATAAATCTAATCATGTTTTTTTTAAAAGCCGTCTGATCTGCTATCAGTGTCCTGAAGGGAGTTAAACCTTTTCGGTGAAAACACAAGCAAGTCAAGGAAGATTTAAAAAAAAAAAAATCCTCCAAGTTGCTTTGAAACATAGTCTGCTTCCTTCTGGCAAAGGTAGCAAGGGCAGAAGCATACTGCTTAGTTGCACTGCAAGCAAAACATCTACACATCACAAGCGCTTGAGTGAAGCTTTGCTATATGCAGCTGTGAAAGACTGCCTTGTGGCTCCAGCTGGGCTTTTGCCTCTTAGGCTATAGCTTACCTGTCAGAAGAACAGCCTAATGGACAGGAGAGGGATGAATACATGATGTTGTAGCTTTCCACAGCTGTAAGCTAACACATCACCTTGTAGAATGATGGAGCTGTTATCTCTAAGGATGTCTAGCCTGCCACTCTGCAATACTGTGTCCCATGGGAAGCTTTTCCTGTAGCTATGGACAACTTGAATCACTTAAACTGTCTTCCAACTAGTCCAGAACTCTGGACAGATGGAGACTACACTTTCAGTAGGAAAGGACTTGCTGGAATACTACTGGGCTTCCAAACTATGTTCTAGGATATTGTTTGAGATGCCTCTTTTTTTTTTTCTTCAATACTGGTAACAATCAGTTCAACACAACTGCTTTGATTTGACTTGCAGTATATCTTCCTACTGACTCTACTTCTACTCCAAAGCTGTCTGCTTATTAAACTGGGACATGAGGGTATCAGAAGTGATGTCAATAGTTTATTTTGCTGGTTAATCTGTTGAAAATGCTCAACAAACCTGTTTGTCAAAAGTTATAGCTCATGTAAATACATGACTACTTACTACAGCCATTTCTACTTGCTGTAGTCTACCTATTGTTACCTAATAAAAGATGAAAACTGCTAAGAAGTAGTCCTGAAAGGGAGGCACTGTAAAAGCAGACAACTAGAAGCCATTTCAAGACCTGAGTGCTGCCTGTATAAGTAAAGCTAAACAAAAAGAATTAAAACTTAAAGATTTTGGGTAATCTCATAGTTAGTGTAGAAAAATAACACTTGCTATGTTAAGTCACAGGTGCTCAATAAACTGTATCCTAGTTACCTTTCAAATCTGGTGTGTGTGTATATGATGTGAATGGGGATAATTAGGAGGCTAAGGCCTGTAATGCTGTTTTGCAATGAGGTAGTTCCTCAGTCATGCTTCACCGTGACTTGGTCCATATTTCTTCAGAACAAACCCACGTTACTGAGTCACATGTACTCTTGCACAAGATTTTTGCAATAAAATTATTAATAGGGTTCAGTAGATCACTCATACAAAAAGTCAGTCCTACCTTGTCTATAACTTTAGAGAACTTGCTTTTTAAAAGACTTCATTTTGAAGTCTGCTCTTTGTGTGAATGCTGCGATCTGTGTGATGTTGCATAAACTAAATAAATGAGAAGATGTGAGGTGGGAGGCTTCTTTGTTACTGTGAGTCAGAAGCAGGGTTTCCAACTAATTCTTACAGCTTTGTTGATAGAGCTTGTACTTAAGCAATTTAATCCATTTATTGTAATCAATAGTGTTTTTTTCCTAGCAAGATCAAAGTAAGCAACTTTGTATAGAGTAAAAATGTGAACATCTGACTTGGCAATTCCAAGAGGTAGAATGAGTGCATAATTTGTAAAGTTGTAATAATCCAGCCACTTCTCAGTGTTGAATATTTGATGTTTAATGAGGTAACATCATTAGCATGAGGGTATTTAGTGGTTCATGAAATAATTTAAAACTCTTGTTCTGTGCCTTCATAAATTCTTGTACTGATGGGGTGAGAAGGATCTTAAGTAACTGTTTCTTCCTACTTGCTTGTTACCTAAACTGGACGCCATGGTGGGTAGAAGAGGTGATGCTTCACTTACTACTGGATGTCAAATGTTCCCTGTCTTTCAGGGTTTGGATCTTGACTTTGGGAGAAAGAAAGACTCTCTGTCTAAGCTTAAGAGTAGGGCTGGTCTGTGACAGTGCAGGACTTGCATTCCTGTATGGTTGGTACTACAGAGCAGCTGACACCTGGTGACATCAGAAAAAGGGAAGATTGTCCAGATTGGGCAAGTTGCTTTTGGTGGTGGAGGTTTTATCTCCTGTGCCTGTTGTGTGATTGTATAGGTACAGTTACTTGGGTTGATTATGTCTATATCTTTCCTTGTCTTGAGGTCAGAAGCATAGATGTCAGCTGATGTCTACAGAGCCTTCAGAACATGTAGCAGAGTGATACCTTAGTTTAAAAAATTATATGTTATTTTGTAACACTAAGCAGACTTACAATACTGATCCTAAATTTTGCTTCTGTTCCTGAAAGCTGGGGGTTTGAGCTTTTGCAACAGTGTTTGTCATTTCACTACTTGGATATAGTAATATAGGCTAAAGTCTTGTCACTTAAATTACTATAATGCTTTCTCTCCTGATTTAATGAGTCTTTGCTATGAAGGGGAGAAACACAGCCTAAGAAAATGAAAACACAAGATTTACTTTGGTGTAAAGCCTGAAGACAAAAGCAGAGGACCAATTTAGAACCAATCTACCAAGTCATCTTCTGAGTATCATTAAAACTTTGTGCCTAGGGCTATTTTCTCTTCTAATGCCTTTATTTGTTTTACTAAATGGTCTTTCTCCAAACTAGTTAATTCAAGGTAGTCAAAAAGCAAGTCTTCATTGCCTTTACTGTTTAAAAAGTGGTGTTCATCCTCTATGATATCCACCAGCTCTTCAGTTAACGCATCCACTTTATCCTCAAGTTCTGAAGGGTAAGTGCAGCTTTCCTCTGCTGAGCTGAAGAAATGGAATACTTAAAATCAGACAGTAGAAATTTCACTGTTAGTGATATCTGTAGGCTTTTCACAAGACCAAGCCAGAAAGACCAATTTCACAGAAATTTAACTTCTCAGTCACTCAAAAGATGACGATAGCTTAGAGAGAAGTAATCAATCCGTGACATAATCAGGCAAGCAAATCTGACCTGTCCTTTATACAATGTGTGTACGTGTAGCAGGTTGTGCAAATTGGCTTTGTAGTGTAGAGTAAGGTTGTAATGAAGAGGTGTCATGATTTGCTTTGTATCCAACCCCCCAAATGGTTTGTTGCTGTCTTAATACAACAGTTCATAATACACCCTCTCGAATCATTCTTACCGTGTCCTCCATCCAAAGCTGCCCTTTCCATAGCTGCTCAAGGCATGAAGGAAATGCTCTTCTCTCTTCACAAACAACTTGTCATTTAGTAGTTCCTCAAACTTGTCATGCAATAAGCACAAAAGTGGAGAGCAGATCAGTGTTAATTTTAAAAGCTGTTTATAGACTCTTTAAATACCGTTTTCATGGTACTACTTTTTATGCTGTCTTAGTGATTTGCATGAGGCCAAATAATTTTTTCTGATATGAGTTTTTTCAGACAAAAATGACATTTTTTGATGTTGCCTGTGTGGCTTTTAGATTCAAACAATTATATGTTTGCTGGGTATCTAGCTGAAGATATGGGAGCCCAGACATCTATAAGCAGGTTTAAATTGCCATTTTGGAATGAAGTAAGAGAATAAAGATGGCGAGCTTTCAATCAGACCAGGACTCTTGATTTTTCTTATTACCTTCTCAAAGGCTTCCATCCCTGTGAAGCTTTTCACTTTCACCTCAAAAAGTTGGGAGATCAGATTTACTTCTTCCTTGGAGAGTGGTTCTTCCTTTAGCAACATCTGAGTTATCCCAGAGGATTTGTCACCCTGGAGAACTGCTGACAGCTGGAGTTTGAGAGAGAACATTTCACTGAGGCAAGTCTTTAGTGCCTAGAAAAATAAAGTGTTTTGAAAACCTGGAAGCAGTTAAATGTGACTTGTTTACAGCTAGCCCCTGAATAGAGATATTAGTGGGGAGGTGGGGAGCAAATCAAATAATATTAGGATATCAAGACAGGTTTTCACTTCTGGAAGCCTATTTTATCTCAAAAAAGTATATTGGTCTCATGGGGATTTGATGCAGCCCACAAATGTGCTGAATAGCGCAGTTAATATGCAGCTGTTCAAGACAAGATCAGGATGAGAACATGGTGCCAGGCATCAGCAGAATCCCATCTGGGGTATTTCTGCTGTGTTGTCTTCTAGACAATGCTGGTAATCCTTGACAATCACGAGGAGAATCATCATTCACAAGGGGTAGATTTCAGCAGAGGACTAAAATCACTGCATGTACATTGGGAATATCTCTGGGGGAAAGGAGATAATTCTGCGTCTCCCTTGCAATAGAAAAGTGCACTGTTTTGAACGCGGAATGGAAGGGGTTGCATTGTACTGAGATATGGGAAGAACTCTGCAGTTCCATTTTTCTTAATAAATCTAGTGTAACTTTGTGTTGAGTCAGGACTACAATTATGAAGGAGCATTCTCTGATTCTACCATGTACTGGCCAACTGATAGTTAGAATGTAGTTGTCTGCTTTTATCTCCTTAGCTGTCTGTGGAACAAACAAGTATTTCCGAGTCAGCGTTGTTTGTACACAGGCAGGAAGGTAATACAGTATATGTTGGATTTTTTTGTTGTCTCTGTCTTACAGCTGAGGTGAAGCTGCATTTTTAGATGTTGAATATGAACCGTTCTATGAACAGCCTCTGTGCAACTGTAATAGCAGTTCAGGTAACCATATGGTTAACCATATGTTTTCACCTCACATTTGATTTTTATTATTAGAAGTTGTACAGAATTGTTAAAAACACCTGCTTTTAAAATGGCATTTTTTTTCCAAACGTTGCTGTAATGTAATTGCATTGGGAACATATTGATGTACCTCATAAAAAAGCTTCAGAAAGATTGGGTTGGTGTCTTGGTTGAAGTCAGCAGCAGTGATATGAGCTAAGCAGTGCACGAGGAGCAGGAGGAAGCTTCCAACAGAACCCAGGCAATCCCTTAGAATGAATAGTTTGTTCTTCGAATTCTGAGAAAGAACAAACATCCAGAGCTAAGACGAGCACAGCAGTAGTCAGCTCAGCTGATGTGATTCCTCCAATGGTTGGTCTCAAGTTTAGGGACGTTAAAAGATTCAAATTAGTATCTAGATATTCCCCAACATTCTCTAAAGAAAGCAGCATTGTCATAAGACTTCATTTGGGACTCTCTGATGTGTTTTCCTGTGTATGAAATCTAAAGCATTCTCACAATATGCGTTTCTAGAGAGTTGTATCTTTGTATATCATGAACTTTAGAAAACTTCTCTCTCAACATCTCAGAATTTTAGAAATATAGAATCTATTTAGTATTTAATTATAGCAAGTAAAATGATCAATTGCTGACTTCTATGAAGGTGACCTTTAGAGAATTTGGTGTAATTTGAACATGAGACTGGGTAACCACAGCTAATTTAACAAGCACGCTTTGGGTATGACTCTCACACTAAACATTTATTAAATCTCTGTTTCCTAGAGTGCTCTATTAAGTTTATGTTGAGAGATATCTGAAGCGTACCATTAACATTTTAGGATCTTATACTGATATTTTCCTAGAAAGCATTAAGCATACCATGACTTAAAAATATGAAACATTTCTGCAATTTACTTCCTACTTCCGTAACTTAATGGATATGAAAATATTGCATAGGCTGGTTAGACGTGAAGTTGACAAACCTGATAAAAGAAAGAGTTTCTGAAGGCATTGCCTGTGGCACTACAGAGAGGTATGCTGGAGGCAACACACAGGTTAATTTCTGGAGCCTGCAAAGGGAAGGCAAATTGCTTCTGTAAAAAGTATGTATGCACATCAGATCTGCAAAGTAAGAGGGATTAATGGGATATAAATTCATTTAAATGTCAGCTTTGATTTGCAGTCAGTACACAGAGCCAAAAAATAACACAAGGAAATGGAGACTGTTTAAAAAACCCTTGCATATCACAGCAGTTCATCTTGCCAGTTTTCTAATTAAATAAATGAAAGTGTACTCTTGCCCTGCAGCTCTGACTGTAGTCACCATTATTTTTATTATTATTTATTTGATATTTTTGAAAGACCCTGGAGAATCTACCTTGACTGAAGCCATAATATGCTAAGAACTCTAAAAAGAAAATGAGAGTCCTTGCTCCAAATTATTAAAAAAAAAAAAAAAAGCTTTATCCTAATATGATGCAGTATGCAGCAGTTAGGTAATGCAAGGATTAAGTGATGTGCCCGAGAAAAAAGACACAGGAAATATAAGAACCAGTCATGGATCTTGTGGGACAGAGGTTTGACCTCAAAACAGTCCTATACCATTGTGGAGAAACCACAGATGGATTTCATTTCCTGATGCTTGCAGACTGGTCATTCTGTACTTGATCTTACTTTATAATCAGTTGATGCTTTGCAGCCTGTTGGCTGAAGGATTTCTTGGATAACTGTATTGTTTTGGAAGCACTGATTGCTAAATATCAACATCTTAAACTTACATCAATGTGAAGTCTGAGAAATTGCAGGATGGAGATGCCATACTGATATATGACAAACTCCTTTGTAGAAAGGGTTGCAGAATCAACTACTATTAGTTCTCCTTCTTGATTCATCAAGGCATCTTGTATACCCTGAGAAGAACTTGCTGTTTCTACAAAGAACAATAGCATTTTGTTAGACTAATTAGTTTTTAATTTCATTTGGTTTGTCCAAGAGGGAATGTTGCAATACAAGTGTGTAATATATTGCATTTTTCACCTCATGACACTTGTCATTACTCAATAAAAAATTAAGCCCTTCTGATGCATTACAAATTCTTTCAAGAGTCATGCAATGCTCAATATTCTTAGGTAACCCCCAAAAATTCTCATCCTTCTGATTTCAGATAAGACCTAGAAAAGTGAGATGACTTGTGTGCCTCAGACTTGATCAGCAGCAACGTCAGAGTGATTCTGTATTCTGAGTCTGTCTTTCACTGTCACAGCACTTCCTCCAAAGAGGATAGTAAATTTAAGTTGCCTGTCTGGTAAGATCTTATCACAATAAAATCAACCAAAGGCTACCTGAATGATGAAATCAAAATCTTTGCATTACACTCAAGTTCTGACATTTCATATAAGAATGAACAGATATGAGATTTACTTTTGTCCAGCGTTTGGCTTTGTAGAAGTCCAGCTGCCACTGCATGACTTTGGAGCTCATCGTTCACATCTTTCAGAAGACCAAGAAGAAAAGAGGTTTCTGTACACTTAGTTTGTTTACCACCTGTGTAAACAAATATAGGAATACCGTTTTCTTAATCCATCTCTTACCCTTTTTTTGGCAAACTTTTCACACATTGGAAAAAGGAATTATGTAAGCAAGTTAGGTGAAATGGGTAAGAAGTTTTGCTGTTCGGAACACAATATTGAAGTCTGGGCAAAGACATGGCAATGTTGCAGAGAAAATCTTTCTCAAACATTTTACAGTATCCAATTCACTAGTTTTCTGCTTTTTTCATATACCTCAAATATGTGGAAGTCTTTGTTTACACAGGAAGATGGTACTATCAATATCCCCCCCCCCCCAAAAAAAAAAAAAGAAAAGGAAAACAAAAACAAACCCTAAACACTTCTTATTCCCATAGTTTTTGTTTAGACTGCTTGCAGAATACTCCTGGCAATTTTTCCTAATGATGTTGTGTTTATTGCCAATGTTTTCTTCTTGATGAAGCAAATTGACTATCTGCTTTTGAGTCTATAAATAATGTCTTTCTATCAGTGTCAAATTGCATATCTCGTCAAAATTGGTAGGATTTATTTTTTCAGCTAAAAAATGCAAAATTTGTCTAAGTGCTTTAAGTACTATATTAGTTTTTTTTTTTTTTTTTTTTTTTTTTTTTATAAGAACCACATCATTGCTACTTCACAGCTGCAGGCAAGCTGCTTAAACAGATATCACATGTAGCTCAGGTAATTTGCTGTTATACAAACAAAAAAATGGTGGTGGGAAAAGAAGGCTTTTATGAGATCATTTTGTGCAGCTCCATTTGTGGAGCAGTAGTCAATAAAGTGATGTAAGGTTTTTACCATACAGAGAAGGAGTTGTGAACTGTGGATTCAGAAGAATAATTCTGGATGTCATCACGTGTTCTGCCTGCTTCAGTACCTTGATATCTGTGAGAGTAGTAAACACTGGTTAATAACTGCAAATAATTCCAGAGGTTCATAGCCATTCCTCTTGTTCCATGAGCTAGCCTTGATTTCTTTACACTGTATTTAAGGCTAAGCCATCAGTTTTAAGATCAAGTTTTAGGAATAGAAGTTGTACTTGTTGACTAAGTGTCTAAGTTTAGGAAGAGGTTTAAAAATACAGAAGTGTGTTAGAATCTTTCCAAGGGACTAGATAAAGAAATCTTTCTACGGGGTTCTGATATTTGGTGACGTGCACCATTTGCTGTTCAGGAAGCTCTGGGAATCGCTCACAGGGTGGTAAGAGAGCAACAAGGCCAGCTGGACTGCTTGATGCATTTGGTGTGTCCTCTTTTTTTTTTTTTTTTTTTTTTTTTTTTTTTTTCTGCGTGAAGGAATTATTTGTCATCTCTGTTTCAGAAAGCACTGTTTCTTTTGGTTTATTTCTTTGTGTTTAGTTGAATTACAGAAATGTGCTACATACCACTTCATTGAGCTAAGGGGTAAATAAATAGCTGCTTGCTTCATAAAGACAGTGCTGGAAAACTCTTAAACATTAAGCAATTGATCACAACTGGTAGTTCACCTGCTCCCAATAAAATCTTTTCAGTCCAAAGAGGAGGAAATTGTGCTACGTATCAAAAAATAGTTGCTGATGTTTCAAGAGAACCCGTGGACACCTGATAACCCTAAGGATGTCATGTTCAGCTCTGCAGATGCATAAAGATTATCTAGGTGAAGAATTGTATTCTTGTCCTAGAAAAAAGCAATCACCCAGATAAATATTGAGATTGATATATTGATTTTGATAATATCCATTAACTAAGAGGAAACTGATATAGTCTGAGCTGAAAAATGCCTTTTTAACTTAAACTATTTCTGTTTGCTCAGTTTCTAGAGTGCCTGTTTGATGATTAGTTGGGAGAAAGATGTTTTCTTTTCAGAATCACATAAAACCTTCCTCATCTTACACTGTTATCTATCATCTGAATTCCACCCCACCTCTTCCCTGTTCTTCCCATTTCCAAAGCATTAATGCCCTCCAGGAAACATATGAACATCAAAAAGGAATGATAACTCACTTGTTTCCTATGCCAAACCGAACTTACTCTCAGTCAAGAACACTAAGAGCTGGTCGTCTGTGTTATGATGTATCCCTGGAATCCAGAAAGACTTGGTGATGGATGACAGAGGACTGTTGTGTTGCTGCGTCTCTTTTTCTTTTCTTTTTTCTTCAGGTTTCATTCTCAGCTTTTGCAGATCTGGATGAAAATCCTTCCCTAAGAAGGCTTTTGTTTCACTGCATTTATTCATCGAGTTCTACAAAGAAAAGTAAGGAGGTGTAAAAGTGCCTATAGAAATCACAATGGAAATTTCATGTTTGGTTAATACAGTTTGGTTCTATGTGACTTTTTTAACTATTTGCCTGGCATAAAGTTAGCTTTTGTATATTAGAAACTTCCATTCTCTCGCATTACTCAATGGCAAGAAAAAATATTAAGAAGCAAATACAGAGATCTCCAGCAGACTTTCAGCTTAAGGAGTGCATTTTTCAGGCTGTACATGCTTTGCTTAGGGCAGATGCTAGTTGCTTAGCTTGCCTTCTGCTGTTAAATTTCTTAGACTACAATGATTAGCAGTACCAGTCCTCAGTCTAAATAACCAAAAATCAGAAAAGAGAAAAAAAAAAAAAAAAAAGGCAACAACACAAAAACAAAACCAACCAACCAACCCCCAAAACAAACAAAAAACAAACACTGGAGGGGGGGCTGTGAAGGGAGGTGGTCAGAGAGTTACCCTATCATGCTGCTCAGTGTGTGCTGTTGAACCAAACCCTGTGTGCTTCATCCTGCTCTTCAGTTCTCCACACAGCAGGTGATCCTGCAGCTTTGTTCTTTCATCTGATATTTGCCATATGTGAGATTCTCTGAGGTCTAGATAATTCTCTTGAAAGGTCTGCCAGAGATCTTTTCTTTTTTCTGATGTTTCTTCTGTTTTTAAGGTAGCTTTTTTTGTCTCTAAAGAAGAAAATTCTGTCAAGCTCTCTCTTCCCTTATCCTTTCGCTTGGGGGGATAGCTACTTTTGAAAGCTGTGCTTTTCCTATCCCTTTCAAGCTTCTTCAAGTATTGTATTCCTAATCTGTACATTCAACCATTGTCTTTATATATCTGTTGTGAATATCATAGTACAGCACATAATCCACACAACTAGTTGCAGTCACGGTCTCTTTACACCATTAATCTTGTATGCTTAATGTGCATATGATGCAGCCCGTTCAGTCAGAAAACTTTTGGGATTTACTGTTTTCTAACCTGCAGTGGATCAAAATTACTTGAAATATTCTTCTTCATTCTTTTATTTCTCAGGAAGACTTTCAGCTGATCCTTCAGCCTTCTCATTTTCTGCTCTCTGAATTTTTTCAGCTCATCGGCTATGATGTTAGCTTCATCCACAAACTACAGATCGTATACAAGAAAAAAAAAATAATACCAAAACAAGTAACAAGATCCTGGTATTGTTTTAGAAAGGGTGATACTTGGAGAACAGAGTCCTTTACACAGTAAGAGTAGCAATACAAATTAGCATTTTCTGAATAAAACCGGTAGGCAATATATTTTCAGTTTTACCTTCTCCTGGAGGTAGCCTTTTAGGCTTCTGCCTAGTTCCTTAAACTGTGCTTCTCTCAGTTGTAATAATCTTGCAGCTTGTATATATTCCAGCACTAAAAATGTATACTCTGTGTTGTTCTTCAGCAAATACAACATGCCCCTCAGGTCATCATCAATTGATAACTCCTGAAAGATAAAATAGTTGTGTGAAATATAACATGGAATGTGATCAGAATCATGCTGTTTCGTTAGCTTACTTTTTTGTGCATCTCATTGAGAACAGACAGATTTAAGAGTTAGAGTTTTTGAAAATGCTATCAAAGGTAGTGGAAGCTGGATAACAGTATTTTACAATCCCACACACCCTTTATTTTTGTTGTCAGCTGTCAAAAATAAGTTTAAAATCCTCAAAGGAGCCTTAAATAAATTTCTATTAAGAAATTAATCTGAAGTGTCTGATCTTTAGTAGTTAAACCCAAGATATTCCCCACCCCTTTTTTTTCATAAATCCAACTGTTGCAGATTACAGTGTATTATATTTTTGTTTGTTTGTTTTAATCTCAAGTTAACTGTCCGTTTGCTATAAGCCGGACAATTCCTGAGGAGACGTTTATAAGCTTTAAATCTTAGTAACAACACACTGGAGGAGTTCCAGATTCTAAACCAAATTATCAGGAGAATATTACTTCTGCAACAAGCTGTTCCGGGTCTGTGCCCTCCTTTTGGAACCTCAGTGTAGTCTTCTGGAGCCTGTAGCAGTCTTGTAGTATTATGACTGTTTGCCGCAGGTGTCTCTGAGATAGGATGGAATATGCCACCAGATTCCCTAATTCTTCTCCTTCGGTCTTCTGGATCACTTGCATTTCTTTGGCTTGCATCTGTGAAGAAAACATTACAAAGTCATATAGATTCCTGTACTTGCAGAGTTGTGAAAGTGTGGAAATGTTCCAATTCTCACTGCAGGTTTGCAAATAGGAGTCCAGGGAAAAGAAAGTGAACTACCCTGAAGAATAATGGAATCCATCAAATTAAAAAGGGACTTTAAAAAGATTCCCTAACCATGTCCTGCTAGAGTGGAGAATCCTTTCTTGTACTGATTGATAACACAACTCGAATAGTTGTGAACTGTATAATACGTTGCTGAACCTAAAATGACCAGAGATTTTACTAAAGTCTCACCCCGCTACATACCTCTGTTAGCAAATGAAAATATGAATGCTTCAGCTGATGTACCTTTTCTTCTGTCTGTGTGTGAAGTTCCAGTCTAAATTGTGCCTGCATGTTTCTCAGCTCAGCTTCTGACTCTTCCTTTAAACCGATAAGCAAATCCCCTTCCTGATGACGCTTCTGGAGAAAAGCCAGTGCTCTTGTCACTTGCTGTTTCTCTTTTGTCTGAGCAACCTCTTGAGCTACTTCTTCACCATTAGTTTTGTAGTCAAAGCTGTTCAGGATCCTTGTCACGCCTTCTGGCCAAGTCAGAATCTGAAGAAAGGACAGTGATAGGAGCAAATGAATTTTGTTTACAGAAGTGAACTTGTTTCTTGCATTGGGTTTGTAGTGGGCACAATTGGAAGGGCTTTGGCAGTGTGGTTCTGTGGGTATGACCTGTTTAGGAGGTTACTATAGCTGCACTTTGCCATGTGCCTGCACATCCTGTAAGTTGTCAGTCAGAGTGGGCAGGAGTAAGCTTTTAGGTTTTGTGAATTACCATGAGACTCGTGCAGGTGAGGGGTGAGGCGTGAAAAGCATGAAATGTCTCTACCTGAAGATTGTTGTAGAGATCCAGGACTCTGTACAGACATGCTTGCCTCAGAGCTTCCAGCTTTACTATTTTCACTGCAGAAGCTTGTAGTATTTGAGTTAGAGAGTCTGGAGAAAGCTTGACTTCCCAAGGATGTAGTTCCTATTAAGTGAAAGAGAAAAAAAAAAAAAACCAACAGGGATTTTCTACACCAACAAAGAGCACCACGGTCACCAGAACTAGTGAAGCCTGATTTCCTTTGGACTCATGGTGGGAAATGTGGGTCAGTTTGGAGTAGTCTTTCCTCTAAGTTTATAGGAGCTCCAAGGGAAGCTTTTCCATATAGGTTTTTGTTGAATGAGTGTTTTGGTACCTAGTAAGGCATGAAGTCACACTGCAGTTTTTCCTCTGAGGGGTATGTAAAATTTGCATTTCTCCCCTACCTGCCTGTTTGTTTTCATAAAATTTATAGGTGCTTTATTTCCTGAGTCCTTTATGCCCCTGCGAAGTTACATGAGATCAGACAATGGATGAAGAAGTTTGTCATTAGCTTAATGATAGGCAGACATCTGCTCTCAGAACAGATTTATATGGTAGACAGTAGAATGACTCTCAGCCATATTAAAAGCTACATGTAGAAACGAGGTCATCTCAAAGGTGGAATTTGCCCACAACAGAAGTATTTTGCTTAAGTTGCCTAAACATCTTTTAAGCTATCTCTATGATGTTTTCCTGTCAGACAGTAGCATGAGGTCTGTGGTTATGTAGACTAGTAAAAGCTAAAAGGAGAGCACCATTGGTAGCCACTGAGACTGCAGAAATGGCAGTGGCTCCTTCTACAAACGGAACAATTGTAAAGGAGATGTTAACTCAAAGTATTTTGAGGTAAAAATGTTATTAGAAGAGGGAGCTTTCCGACTTTCAAGTCCTCAATGGCTGTCTACCAGTGATGCTCTCCTAGCAAAACCCACGGCACACTAGAGGAAAACTGGCATGTTATAGTTGCAGATACATTCAAAGTTATAAAATCCTAAGATATTGGAGGATAGAACAAGGACCATTAAAGCAGCAAAATCCAAAAGACAGGTTGTGAAGAGAAAAGAAAAACTACATTCATGCACGTGAGCAAGAGAAAAACAAACTCGGGCAGTAAAAGCAGTAAGCAGGCTTATTAAAAATAGAAAAGAAAATGCTTTGTACTGGTAATGTCACTATTTTTTTCTTGTGTAATGATAGTTTAAAATTTAGAGTGCTTAACCTGTACTGAGGCAATAAAAATACGTAGTAAAAAAACTGTACTGAGGCAGTAAAATATGTAGTCCAATATAAGGAGACCTGAACACTCAAGCTATGCCTGAAGCTGCTCTGATAATACAGCCACCGGTGTAATGCCTAAAGCTAGCATGTATGCCTATACCATCCAGTGAAGGTTGCATTCATTCTTGCAGAGCAGTGAGGTGACAATAGCAGGAGTAGCATAAACAAAATGCCTTAAGCTTACTTCTTGTTCAGTGAAGTTAGAATCTGGGATCGGAAAACTAGGATGCCAAACTGACAACTGGTATGGAATTTCTTCCAGAAAATGTAAGGTCTGTTTGGGTGCTGTTAAATCTGAGCTGAGGCCAAAAGGTTTGATTTCTTCCCAGTGTTTCTGACGGAGGACTTGTTCAGTGTGGTGGTGGTGTTCTGACAGTTCTTTCAGAAGTGAGTCCTTCGTGACGATCGCTTCTGTTCCTTCACTGGTCTTCAGCCCCTGAAAACACAGACATCCCCACTGCAACATCTTCGTGATTGGGAGCATCAAAGGGATGAGAATTGAGTCACACTGAGACTGAGATTTAAAAATAGACAGAAACTAGACCTCCAAGTTCATTTAAGCAACATAAGTAGACTGATTTACTGCAGGATTATGTACCCAAGAGTTACTGAAAATAAGGCCACTGATTCTTGTGCCTTAACACTGAGCAAGGAAGCATAATTTTGTTTCTGTTTTGCTTTGCAGTAGTCAGAACAGAAGATTCTTATAAGAAACTCCTTTTTGCTTCAATTTCCTTTTCTGAAGTGATGTGGGGAAACTGAAAGGAATTAAAAAAGGAAATAGAAAACTTTCTTTTCCTGTGTGTCAGCTGACCAGTCTAAACTGACACAGTACCAACCTTACCCCGTGTCCTTTATGGTATTCCTTTTCCTTAGCCTTGGATGATTCATAAAAAATTGTGTTTATTTCTTCCATCATTAAGGATAGTTCCAGATGTGCCAGTTCACAAGCATGCTTCTCTAAGAAAAACCTGTGATCAGATATGCATGAGACAGGACTGAAGAAAGATTTCTATTTTATGTACTATGTATACTTCATTATTACTATGAGGCACTTGTCACATTCAGATGTATGTTGCCTAAGAACAAGCAGTGCGCTGTAACAAGTATCTTATGTTGGGCCACCCATAAAACCCAAATATAAGCCTTCGGGTTGGGGGGGGGAGGCTCTAAACCCACAAAGAATATATTTTTATAAGTAAAAATGCAGAGGCAATTAAACAAGGCACGATAACCATTCTATGATTCTGTGAATAAGGATTTCTTACTTTGTCTGGATTTCTTGCTGTACAAGGCTGATCTTCTCTGACTGTGAAATGGGCAGAAGAGGTGATGCTATGGAAGCCGAAGCAGTTTCCTGACTTGCTTCAGTTGTTAATGCCTCTGAACGAGAAGCAGATGCTTTTAAAGTGCTTCTTGATGAGTACCCTGTAGAAGAAATCAGAGAATATATTTACTGCTGAACCATTATTTTTGGAGTACAGTTAAGCCCTCTTGCACAGTTCTTAGGATTTTTTCCCCTTAATTCTACAGTACGCAGTAGTAAAAGTAAGCAGTGTTCCTGGCTGGAAGGAAACCAAATGACCTTTCAGAAGGTCATTCAGCAGTCCGTTCTAGTTACATTTCTTCAAAAGAGCATTTTACTGGAATAGATAGATGTATTTATCAAAAGTGTAACTTCTCAATAATTCCTATAAGGTTGTCTTGAATTGGACCTGAGAATTCTGAAAGTCTGTTTGTATTGCTTATTGAGAAAGGAAACCTTGTTTTTTATATCACATACTTCAAATTAACTGTATATTTTACATACTGAAATTTCTTCAGCAGTTGAACAGCTTGTATTTTATATCTCCATTTGCTCAAACTTAGCAGGTAGACCTAAAAGTCTTGTCACAATGTAATTTAAAATTTGAATGTTCTCAGCAGGGGAAGTAAATGCTTCGCTTATTGATTTCCAGGTTTTGAACTGTGTTTTCAGATGTCAAACAGGTTAGGTTTTCCGTCTTGCAGGAGTTGCCGGATTGAAAACATGGAACCAACTCAGGTGCATAATCACAATGAGTCATTTTTTTTTTTTTTTTCGATTTCCAAAGATTAAATCATCCTACTTAGGCTTTCCAGGTAAACCAGCTCAGCTCCAATGCATAGAAAATGTAAGAAATCGGATTGTAGCACCATTTTCTCATAGTCTTCCCTTTGAATTTTAACTGACTTTCAGCTTATAACACATTAGTCTAATGAAAATGCTTTTATACTTACAGGAACTCTCTAAAAATAGGGAGAAGGAGATGAATTGTTTTGCAAAATATGCATTAACTTTTGTGAGGCCTGGAAAGAGAAACTTTGAACCTTATGATGATTTCAGGGCTGATCCCACCTGGCAGCAAGCGTACACAGATGATAAAGGGCTTACTCATTAAGTCCCAGGAGATTTTTAGTACTCACAAAATGGAGCTGAAGTCTGATTTCCAGCTGTCAGATGGGAGAATCTCTCTTTCTAGCATTTCAAAGTTGAAAGATTCCAATATGTTTTTAAAGGCCAGAGAAAATAAGGTAACTGACCGTACCTTTATCTCCTCTCTTACTGGGTGTCTCAGGTGATATACTACTTCTGCTGTCTTCCTCCAGCATCTGAACCACAGACTTGAGCAGTGGGATCAGATTTTGATGGATGACCTTGCATGTACTATGTGAGATCCCACTACTGCCATAAAATCTGGTTGTCTCATAGTTTTCAAAACACTGTTGTGACCCAGAGAAAAGCATCTGAAACAGCACAAAGCAGACAAAAGATAACACATGCAACTTGCATTTCATGCCTGTCAAAAATCCCATTGGAAAAGCATCCTGGTACTCTTTGCCTTCTTATGAAAACCTTACACTGCTGGTTTGTAGCCATCCCGTGCAGATTGGTGACTCATAAGATGCTACTGCAAGCTTGTCTCAGCAGTTTAAAAGCCTTTTGCAATGGTTATGGTCCCAGAGCACCCAACTCTGATTTTTCCAAATCCTTCAAGCTGATGTTAATGTTGTAAGACAAATGATTTGAACTGCATTCCTTAATGTCCTCAGTTTCTCTGGAATCCATTTGTAAGTGCCATACATGTGATAAAATGCTTTCTGTTCAACATTGTGGCCTAATAATCCTACCTTATTTAGACTAATAAGCTGAAATTCAGTTAATAGTTATTGTCTCATGGGGATGGAAGAGCAGAAGGGGAAGACAGAGATAGCTCCCAGGGAGCTTTAAAGGAAGGACTCTGAAGAAAATGAAAGAGGATTAGAAAAGTGTGTTAATTTGAAGCTTTTTTATGTAAGTAGTCCAAAATAGAATATAGAAGCCATGTAATGTAAGGATCAGATCCTGAGTCCATTGGATTAATGGAAAGACTCACCCTCTTGTCAAGAGGATTTGGGCCTACAGTTCTTGAGACATTATAGGTTATGGGATGGGATTTGAAAGCTCCCTTTAACAGAGGGGGAGTTGTGATCCTTTTCACTCAAGCATTTTTGAAAATCATTTTTGCATACAGGAAAGAAAAAGTTCACAAGAATTGTGGAGAGTCCAATCTCTTGCTTCTTCCCTAGGAAGTAAAGAGCTTCAGGTGTCCAGGTGTTTAAAATCTCTATGAAAATAGAAAAGCTGAGAACTTTTTTCTAACCGTGCGCTAGGAAAACTGCCTTTGAAATGAAATCTTATTGATCTTTGATATGTAATTTATAAATCAACTAATGAAATTGTCATTTAAGTTCTTGGTTATTTTACAGGGCTTTGATTTCTTGCAGCAGTGTTCCTGGGGATTATTCTCAGAACACGGCAACTGTTCATACTTTTGTTAGAAGGTAACATGACTCCTTTTTATTTGCCCGAGGGTGAAGTCAGTACCTTTGCCTGCTGGGTCTGGATATTTGAAAAGTCCCTCAAAAATTCCAGTTTGGTGTATGCAGTCTCCACACTAAGTTGTTGTTTCAGTATACATTCCTGAAACTCAGAGGCTAGGGCAAGTATGACCTGGAAGAAATGATACAAAATATAAGTGTACTTCAAGTCCCAGCTTTCATTTTCTTTCTTACACATAATGTGGCAGGTCACTAGCTACCAAGCTAGTGTGACTGTGTAACAGTTATAGAACACTGGTGTCTGGGAATATATTAAAGAACAGTCATGAAAACTGCCAATGATGTAAAGAGGGGCCAAAAAACACCCAACCCTGAAAGCCCAAAGGCAATAGTTCTAAAAGGGCTGATGTAAGAGGAATACTGGAGGAAATAAATGGGGCAGCTTGAAAAGGGATGCAATTTGTCTGTGTGTGTCTGAAAGGTATAAATATCAAATAGATTGTGAATAGACAGTCTTACACTGAAAGGAAAAGCTTCCTGACAACATATTTCAATAAAGTCTGCCTGACATCTGTTCAGTCAGTAAAAAGCTTTGTGTTTACTTCAGCTGGTATTGCCTGGAGAGAAATAGATGCATTCTCTGAAGCACTAGGTAACACTTGATTGGAGAAGCCCTGTCCATGTTTTCAGGGGCTGAATATGGATTTATGTGTATGGAAGTCTTATGAGACTTTAGACGCTTATTAAGCATTCCCTGTAACGGGGAAGAGTGCAGGAAGGGAAATTCAGCCACACCAGTACCTTATCTGGGTCACACCTGGATCCAGCCCTACAGGGAATATGCACTGCTTTATGGCAGAGTGATACTTTATGATCTCCTAGATCTGTTCCAGCTTTAGCAGCTGTGATTTTATAAGATAGGTTTCATTTTTGTCAGTGACTGCTTGGCTCCTGACTTAAGGAGAATCTTCCCCACTCAGGAGAATAAAGGCAAATGATCACATTTTTGTCAGGTCTTCTTTCTAATTCCAAAGTCCAGCCTGTGTTCCACTCCTAGCTCAGCCACCACTGTTCTACAATTGCATTGGATCTTTTCCCTTAATGAAATCCAGCTTCACTTAGTACAATGAGACATTACTGTTGCCAAAATCTGTCATTAATTATCTAAGTGATAACTGTCTAGGATGACTGGGGTTTTAACTGTTTCTATTTGGTTTGTTTTTAATGTCTGTCCACTTTTTTTTTTTTTTTCTTCCCCTCCCCTCCCTGAGCAGGGATTGAGAGCAGGCCAGGTGGGAAGGGAGAAACTCTTTACAAATAGTTCCCGAAACTTGAAATATCACACTATACTGGCTTCAGAGCTTTCATTTTAGTGCCTCTCAAAGGTTGACAAGTTCTCTGTTGTCTGAGACCAGGGACGTTCAGCCCAACCCAGCAGTGACCTCACCTGTCTGAGCATCAGGTTTGTTACTGTCTCAGTACTTGACGTGTGGCTCCTTTGCAGGTATATTTGTTCTTCTTCAAATTGCATCTTTTTAATGAACTGCATCAGCTTTTTCAGTGCTTTTCTGATCTCCAACAGAACCTGTATTTCCTGTTCTTTTTCGTCTCTGTCAGCTGTAAACAGCAAATATTAACAGTAGCACCCATCTGATAATCTAATGGAAATTCGCACAGCAAATCAGAAATAATATGCCTTCTGAATGTGCATCACCACATCTCTTTTCTTTATCTTTTAGAACAGCCCAGTTAACCAGATCCTACCTCGGTATTGTCTTGCTTCAGGAGGACACGAGTAGTTTCTAAAGCTTAGGCTAACCTGTTGGAGGGAGCAAACATCACAGAAAATGATGTCTGACCTTGCTTCCCTCTCTTCTGTTTGTAGCTAACCTTTTTGTACCTTTGAATAGTACGGGCAGTTCGGTGCCCAGCTGGCTGCTGAAATATTTTGAAGCTCTTCTCTCAGCTTCCTGCAGAGAGGACCCTTCAAGAAAATGGCATGTTTCCTCAATGCCTTGCATTTCCTCCCTGTATTTTATCTGCAAGAAATGGAGGAGAGAGCATTTCAGATAACTTGTGAACTTCTGCAATAGTGACTTCTTGTGATGCTCTTTCCTCTGACAGATGTGAGCAAGAAGTTGTCTAATTTGACTATAGCTTTTTCCTAGCCTTTTAATTTTTTTTTGATTGTGTAGAAATTGATTGCAATTCCCCTGTTTCTGATACCACTATGAATTGTGTTGTCCTTGCTGTATATAGACACATTCTGAGTTTGAACTGGTGGTTATTCTGTTACGAGAGTGGACACCAGTCTCTTAAGGTGGGAAAGGCTACAGTAAAGTAGTAACACTACTCCCCAGTAGTAGTACTGGGGAGGGAAGTCACTTGGATTCAGATCAGCACCATCCTGGGTGCAGCATTAATGATCTTTTCATTTGATAAATGTGGGCAAGCCTTTTTAAAGAACTTTACTGAAACCAGTTGCAAAAAGAATGCAACATACCTTCTGTGTCTTTCCCTCTTTTGCAGCATGAAGGACGTGAAGAAATAGAGAGCTCAGTTCTTTAAGAAGCCCTTCTTCCTTTTTTATTCTGCCATGCCAGTATATTTGCCTTGAGTTTATTTCCTTTTCTAGAAGGTCCAGCTGAAAAGCAATGATAGAAATAATAGCTCAGATTTGCAGGAAGGTGAAGGAAGATTATAAACATTATTGAAGCTACTGATGAAATCTTCATTCAGTGCCTTCAACAACAGCATATATCCAAGTTTGCTGCCACAAGGGGGTGAACACTTTGCAGTGCTAACTCTGCGCGTGTTATAATTCATGTTTGAAGTTATAATACAATGTGTACTTCGGGATAGGATATAAATAAGGAGGTACAAAGAGCAGCAGCAGAAGATATAGATGGACGGGAAAGAAAAAGAGATAATGAAAAGAAGAGGTAAGTAAAATGACATACATATATTTTGGTTCATCTTGTACTGTAAGAAAATATTATTTGTGAGGCAAAGGAAGAGGTGAAATTGCCTTTTGAATCAGTAAAGAGTTTCCCAAAGCTATCAAACCTGGAAGTGGAGCTGGTTTGCTGGAGCAGTAATTACCAGATGTGGATCTGCAGCTCTTCTTGGTAAAGCTTTGAAGGACTGAACAATAGGAATTACATTGTGTGTCCAGGGGTGGGTTTGAGCACCTATAACCGGCCCAATTTCACCTGTAATTGGACTTATCGTTCTGACACCAATAGCGATAGGGACAAGGCCTGTGGATAAAGAAAAATTAAATGTAATCCTTAGAATTTGCATTATGAATAAAACTGTTACAGCTGCAACCCTAGTGACCAGCTTTTTTTTTTTTTGAAGTTTAAAAGGAAATGATAATGATTTCAAGTTTCCTGATGAAAAATAAGCTGAGTTTTCCTGAGCTATAAATGCTATATACCAAATACAGGAGTGTAGGACCAAGGTCTGCAGACCTTCCCTTTGAGACAGCATCTATTTACAGCCCAATCACTGAGAAGAACTTCTGAGGAAGTGCTTGAAGAATACAGCAGATTTTTGAATGGCTGAAAGCCACAGTGTGATTTGATCTCAGTCCTAGCTCTCCTTCACCATTTTTTTTCTGGTTTTGCTTGTTTTGAACATAAACACCATGTAAATTGATATTTTCCATTCAGTGTTGAAGCAGTAACTGATCCGCTTTGGTAGAGTGATTTCCTGGCTCTGAAAATAACGTGAATATTGGTTGCGATAGAGTAGTCCCTGCCTCTTTACATCATCAAATTTACGTCATCAAATTCAGTTTCCTTATTTACCTTTTCCATTTCCATCTTCCATGGTTCCTGCGAGGGGGAAAGGCTGCCTGGTATTCCAGTCACAGTCTATTCCCAGAATTGGCACCATCAAACTGGACCCACCAGGATCTGGGATTTTCATTCCAAACACTGCAGGGATCCACATCTCTGTGCCAGGATATTTGATCATACCTAGTTTGTGGAAAAAAAAAAAAAAAAAAAAAAAAGAGAAAAAAAAAAAAGATGAGAAACATAAACTGACTATACTGATATTTTGTGATGAACAGACCTGCTTCCACTTTCAGAAGCTGACAAATGCAGGGTGGATACTGTTATTTCTGGTACAGCTTCCAAATAATACGTGGCTGAGTTCATCATAGGATTTGCTTAAGAGTGGCTATTTTGACAAAAAGCTTCCTAAGTTTTGAACTGCTAATATTTTGGCTAAATCCTGTGATAGAAATGGGTTCATTGCTGTAGCCATCAGTGTAATGACACCCCTTTACTCTTTAAAACAGACTGTTTCATACCTACCCAGATTACCACCATTAATCCCAAGACTTGAAGCTATTTCCTGTTTTTTCTGGAGGCTTTGCAAGCAATGCATTGCATGATAAAACCTAGTGGTGAAAGACTTCTTCATATCTTCTACTGAAGCCTTTAATGCTGCCAATCTGTCTCCTGCTAGACAGGTATCTTCCAAAACTGATGCCTTAAACTGCTTGAGAGCATTCACCACATGGGTTTGTGATACCAGCCAGTCAGCTTCCAGCACTGCTTGGTAACTGCCACCGTGGGGCAGCACCTTGTCTTCCAGGAGATGAACTCCATGTACCCGGGCGATTTTCCCACTTAGAGGTTCTGTGAAGTAATCTCCAAGAAGCATTGTGTTTCCAGAAGGATCCACCAGCCCACCAAGAGGTATAGCTTCTCCTGCAGTCAAGGAACGGGAAATAAGAGTCAGAATATCACCTGGGAGCTGGTCATGGTCTGGTCCTTCCTATTGAGAAAAAGGCACAATGAAAGCAGAAATAGCTCTAATGAGACACATGAGAAAGTAAAACAAAACCATTTATGATGCTGGTTGTAAAATAATTTGGCTTTCAAAATGCTTTTAAATGAAGTCTCTGAGTTTCTACTTTAGAAGATTAAGGTTCCCATTCCTTTTTCTGGGTGTAGTGTATCTTCTAAAGTGAATTATAAAGAATGTAAGTATGTTTTAAAGAATGTAAGTATGCTTTCTAACATCTAGAACGTCACACACCCCCAAGTCCCTAAATAATGTATTTCTTGCTACTTTTATTATTTTAATAGAGCAATTGGACCAACTTCAAGAGTCAAATCAACTTCATTCATTTGTGTCATAGCTATATTCATTAATGTAGCACCTCAAATGTCTCTCATAGTTTCATTAGATAGTTTTATTGACCTTTAAAGTGATAAATTGAAAAGTAAAATTACAGGAAAGTGAAGGATTTCTGTCAGTAAAAGCTAAGTTTGACAGGACGAGGCAAAGGTGGAAGGTGAAAGTGAAGGCTTTAGGCTCATTCTGTTCCCTGCCTATAATCAGTGGGTTAGGGGCAGGTTAAATGGACAGTGCATACCGCACTTACTGGTTTGTGAAGCATTCACCTACCACTGTTACTATCCAAGCCGACTCCGAGTATTGGAACAATCTTGCCTCTCTCTGGCTCAGTCATAGGACCCCCAATCTCCAGAGGTGTCAATGTGCCCGTAATGGGGTTGAGGTATGTCCCACCGACAGTCAGCTTTTGCCCAGTGTGAGGATGGATTGTAACCCCAAGCACAGGTACTTCTAGTTCTGTCACTGGATCTAGCATGAGTCCTCCTTGACCAAACATTTTTTCAGGACACAAGACTGGAAGCTTTGTCTTCACGGGTAGGCCAGTGTCGGGACAAATTGGGTAAGGAACGTAGGGAAATATGGGCACTTCAGGCTTGTGACGCTCACCTACATGTAGAACCAGAAGAAGTTTAACATGGTTATGTGCACTAATGCTAATGGCAGGGTGGCATTAGCGCTCAGAATGGAGACTATGGAGCTTTCCTAAAGTGCTCATACTAAAGGCTTGTCGTCTTTAGGTCCAGAATTGAATGAACAAATGTAAGCTCTCTATGTCAGTCGCATGGTTGTTTTTTTTAACTTAGTTTTTGCTTTGCCTTTCCCTTAGAATGACAAGCTTCTTGGCATATAATAGTTTTTATAGTTTAATGAGCGAACGGGCAGAAATATGTCAGAAACAAGGAATAGTTCAACACTTTCTTGTATACAAGTCTTATAACATCTATACTTCTTATTCACAGTAAGTTTTGTATTTAACTGAAGAGAAATATCTTCAGGTGCCATGCTAATGAGAAGTTTTCTCAGATTTTCTTTAGTTTTAGTTTTTTGTGAAGGTTAAAATTACATACAAGTAGTGACCCCACTAAAACTGTATTCACAAATAGGCAATTGAATCAATTGATTATTGCATTTTGATTCTTACCTGAAGCAGCATCAACAGTACAGACCAGCCTAGCTCTGATGGGATCATAACCGACGTTACCAGCTATGGGAAGTACCTTTCCAGTCTCTGGATGCAGGAAATGATTGCTAGGTACGGGCCCAGGGCACTGGCTGGTCAGCAGCACGGTACAGTGCGGGTTGGGAATTAACAGTCCAGTGACAGGATCCACGGAGGCAACATCAGGTGCTCGGGCAGTGCCATTTGAGCCTAAAAGCAGTGCACAATAGAAGGGGGAAAAAGCAGCCTGTAATCCTTGCAGAAATCCACTTATCCATGGGACTCACGGAGAAGGGTTTGTTAGTTTGTCAGAAATCATATGTGAGGGCAGAGATGGGGTGAGAATAAAGAAACTGTTCTTTCTACTGCCTTTTACAGACGTTGTCCATGGGGAAATGTCTATAGTATTCCTAGCACGTTGTGATTTGAGTCTCTCTTTACCATGTCTGTGTAAGTTTCATAATAGTGAAGAGCTTGATGTTTCATGGATGTGCTTTCAGGATTTTAGATCTTATTGCCTTAGTCTGCAACATTCATTTAAACATACAAGGTCAGTTTTTTTTTTCTGTTCCTTCTAGAAGGGTGAAAGAAAGATGTTTCTCAGTGTTAAGGCACCTTTTACATTTTATCATATCAAAACACATGCAGCAATATCATAAGGCACACAAGCATAAGAAAAATTTAACTCATTGAGACACAGCTACGGAATAGTTCATTCCCTTGCTCTGTTGCCAGGGAATGGTTACCACGTACCCACAGATCTTGATGAGCTTTGACATTCTTTTTGAGAAACAAAGTAGAAGAAAGTTCTGATAATTTTGCTTTTGTTACAACTCATAAATTAAGGAGTTGTTAGTGGAACTCAATGAGGGCGTCTTTTTCTAAGTGCAGCCTCTCTTCACTTTGCTATTGGTTCTTTTGTGGCCTATTTACGAAAGCATCAAAAGCAGCATACCTGCACCTGCCTGCCTATACTTCCTTACATGCTAGCATCATTTTGAAACAAATTTCTAGAGGCTGTAGTTACCCGAAAGTTCCTGCTTGTTTAGGATCCTGGTTTTAGCTTTGTTAAGAAGGTGAGCTCCTGTTCCTTCACCCAGCACTCCCCATGCTTTGAGGCGGTGACTCTCTGTTATTATTATGCTTGACATCTTGCTGCTTGCAGCATCTATCTGGGCTAACAAGCTGAAATTCAAGAGATAAAGGTGGTTACTTGCTATCTGAAGATAAGGTAAAATAATTTCAAGGGAGCAGCGTAAGAAGAACTTGGAAGGACATGCAAAAGATTTCTGCACTTTGGCAATTAGCTTGATGAGTATTTGCTTTGGCTACTGCAGTAAAAAAAGCCACTTCCCCTTTTCTCTGTTTTCTTGTTAATCACACAATTCTGATTCTGACTGTTGTAAGACCTGGCACACCATCTATAACTGGTGTGATATCCCACAGACAAGTCATTTGCTAGCGAAAGAAAGCACCCTCAAAATATTGTTGTCCCCTAGATTCTGATGGGAGTCTTCAGTTTATGGCTCTGAGATTTTTTAGCCTTGCTTTACAAAAATGTGAAAATTATGAACTGCTTCATCGGATCTGCATGAAGAATCATCTTTCATATTCCAGATACATGTAGTGTCAAACACAAGCCAACCCAATTGCATGCCACAATGCTTTCTAGCTAGCAAATATAAAGTTACAGCAGAATTTTTTAGTATGTCTGTTACCTTGTATAGTCTGCTTGAGACCACGTTGTTTGGCTTCCTTTACAAGACACCTTATCTGTCAGCATCTCTGCCAATCTCACTGCCTCTCGCAGGGCAGAATTGAATGTGACATAATGCTCTTCCTGACATTTCAGGTCATGCTGCAATAAGTGCATCTGTTTGCTCACACTTTCCTCATATTCAGCAGCCAGCTGTTTCCTGTGCTGTATCTGTTCTTCTGCCTAGGTGGGATATAAGATCCAAAAATGTTTTATTTTGTTTTATCTAAAAGTAAACAGAAATTGCAACTTTTCTGCCCTCTATTAAAAATGACAAAGACTTGAAATTACAAATAATTTTGATCCGTTCATTTGAATTTGAGCATACGTATGCTGATAACCCTAATATGCTGAATAGCAATTATCTAGCATGCAAGTGATAAGCATGTATCCAGATCTGAATAAGCTACTAATTTAGGATATAATTTAACAAGCGATGCAGAACTTTTACCAGGTCCTTAAGGAAAAAAACAAAAAAACAAAAAAAACAAAAACCTTTTGCAACTCCTTACTGTGTAGCATACACATTTTTCCAAGTGAGACAAGTGTATTTCTGTTTATAAGACAAGAAATCATTTCATTCTTAGAACTTTTGCAAGAATATAAACAAGTACAGTTCTGAAGTGGAAAAAAGTTGTAACATTCTCATGCAGACAAGCATATGCTGTTTTGAAAGCAGAAACCTTTGCTACTGCTTCAGAGACAAAAGCTCCCAAAAGAAGAGCTGTGCTGTATGGATCCATCAGACAGATCAGGAAAAGAGAAAAAGTGAGTAATCTTTCAAATAGACATTTCTGTGTTAGTATGAAGCAGTAGCATCAATCTTAAATGCTTTAAAGGTCCAGTGTAGCCTGTTGTTCGCAGGCATTATAATGTTAATTGTTTTGCAGTCTATAAGATACAAAATGTTTACAATTCCAAAAGCAAGGTTCTAAATGATTGTGCCCAAAATTATGAAAAGAGACTACCATGGATGTCATATTCCATGTGTAAATGATGCTGAACTGAGCCCTACCTGCTGTTTTGCTTTTAAGTAATTCTCTGTCATTGTGCTCTCATAGGACTCTATCTCTTCTGGGATACTTAGTGTCATTATCCAAAGGTTTTTCAGTGAAGATATTTCACTTGTAAGCGTGCGATATATAGTTTTCACCTGAGGCAAAGAAAAAAAAAAAGAAATTAGGTCTGTAAGAGATGGTTTGAAGACAGTGAATTTTCTGTGCAAAAATGATGCCTCTTTATGTAATGAGTTTTCAGTACAAAACACATTTATGCTAGGTTTCCTCAGATCATGGTACAACGATCTCTCCACACTACTCATCTGCTAACTGCATGCTGTAATGCCAGCTCCCTCTACTGTCCTTTAAACCACAAATGCAGTTAGATGAGTGTTACAGATAGATTCAGCATAGTTATTCTAGGGCTGTGAAATGTTATCCCATTGATTTCAGCTGTGAGATTATTATAACATTCAAATAACAGTGAGACGCCATATCTGTGTAACTGTGTATTCATTTATATTTAGTTTTCCTCAATTTAATCTGCAGTTCTCAAGCGTTTGACCAGGTGAACTATATTATTTTCATTTTACAGATGAAAAATTGAAGCTGGGAGATGAAGTCACTTTTCAAAAATGGTATCAGTGCAGAGCAGAACCATAAGAACATCAAAATGTGTCCTGCCTTAAGGTCACTACTCTTCATGCTATGTTACATGGTATAAACAACATTCTTAAGAATATGGGTACATATCAGTGTTTTATGTTCTTAAAAGATTAAAGCTGAAATAAAGTACACACCTAATAGCCAAAGGCTAATGAAATAATGGGAACAGGCAAAGTTATATGTTTTAGGCTTTTACCTCTTCTTTGAAATGGCCCAGTTTGGCTGTGACTGACTGTGACTGTCTCAGCAAAAGTTCAAAGAAAACATTGGTATTAAATGACTCGAGGTCTATCTCTTCTTCAGGTTCCCAAATATCACCCTTTTTTAGGAAGCGGGCTGAAATGTGAATGCTCATTTATTAGTATTTTTCACTTACAACTGTTTTTTGAACAAAGAATGCATGCAAATGAGTAAATCTAGGGGCCACTGCACATTGCTAGAAATGGGATCCTGGCTCCATTATATGTAAGTAACCCGGTAGACCCACTGTTGTTTAGCCTTTTTATCACCTGACCTGTTGCATCGGTGCTGCAAGAGTCAGCATCTATACTACCTTTGTTCTGCAGCCAGGGGTGATATTTTTTGATGGGAAAGACTGTTGATACATTGGAGGAATATCTGTCCAGATTATGCTTCAGCTGCTGCCTTCGAAATGGAGGACAGGCAGTGCCTTTCTGTGACCAGCTCAGTCCCTGACAAAGAAGCTGCAAAACACAACAAAATTGAACAAGTCAGTTCCTTTTCTTATTTTGACATGTTCTATTATGTGATTCACACGTTAGTCACTCAACAAGCAGGATGCATCATCACCTGTTAGGCAGAGACCCTGAGGGTCTGTTTTCTAAGTCCATCATTAGAGTGGTCTGTTCTAAGACAGAAGAATTATTAATCTTAGCAGATGAGGCTGAAACCAAGGGGAAGGAAGTATAGTTATCTGTTGTTTGGATCTGCTGCATGAATAAATCACATTTTTCTATCATTACTTCAGTAGTCTGGTTGCAGAAGAAGCCTGTTGATTTCAGGACACACTAAAAACATAAAAGAATGGCTGTTTGGGGGATTTACAGTCTGAAGGACCGTTTCATTTGTTTATTGTGAAACAGCACATCTGATCTCAGATATGTTGTGGCCAGGGGGAGTTTTGTCTGAATAAGTAGTGAAAAACTGAAAGCCACATGAATGACCACCAGAGAAACTCATCAATGATTGACAGTTCTTTATAATAACTTCCCAGGACTTATCTATATCTTCTTTATTTTAAGGCAGGTTTGTGCAGTTGTTAAAGAAAAAAACAATTGTCATCTCATTGATCCTTCCTGAAGAGATGGATGTTGCAGAGAGTTTTATTATGGTTTAATCTAATGAACCAGAAAATAGGAATGAAATTCATCTATACCTTGACTGTCTCTAAATGGTCTATGTATCAGGTAAATATCCTGGGGCTTCAGTGGTGCTGGATCAATTCATAGGGATGATTTTTACCCCATATATAAAGCATGAGGTTGAGTTACAATTTTCAGCTGTATAGGTGATGCCTAAGGAAACAGATGGCTTGTTGGGTTCATTGGGCAAAATCTAGTAATACCTTGTATGAAGAGATTTTGTGTAACTATTACTTACTGTTAATACCACACAGGTAATAAGCAATGTGAGAAGTCCTGTGGTTACTCCAACAATTGCTGTCCAGTCAGGTTTCAGTAGGAGGTCTTGTTTTTTTGCAATGCCCACCTGTACAGCATATCTAGGAGTTGTGGGGAAGAATGGCCCCTCTTCATAACACTGTCCTCCAAGTGGCATGACCCTAATGTACTTAATGAAATAAGCATAAATAGAAATGCCAGTCGCATATCATTGCAAATGATTTAAATACGCATGTTGATTTAAATCTGAAGTGTTATTTTGGCTGTTATGCTTAGTCAAAACTGCAGCAATTGCACCATTTTGCACTCAGACATGTAACACTTATGCATGCAAACTCACAAATTTAGTGCCGTACTCACCTGTGCAGTATGATGTACAAAAATGAAAAGATCCTCCTTCATATTTTTAACATTTCCTTTGATTCCAAACCATCATATAGAACATGAAATGCTTTGCTAAGAGGGACATTGTAAGTGCAAAGATAGGGTTCCTCGATACAAACCATTTTTTTGTGCTGATTGCTGCTCAGCCGTAACACGTAGGTACCAGGGTGCTGGAACTGGAGAAGGAAGAAGAGGAATTCTTGGGAGGCCTCTCTTATTTCTTCTGCAAGTCTTCGAAGGTCACCCCAGTCAAATTCAGCATTTGTGTTGTACAGGTTGTTTCTAGGATCAAAAGTACAAAGGTCCATTCTCGTCACTAGATGTACATGTAGGCTTATAATATAGCAGAGCTTTAGCAAGGCATAGTTGCCACTTAGGGTTCATCTGTACCATTAAATAACTGAGGATCAGCATGAGTTTAGGCGTTGGACCTCTAATTGTCCACACAGTGGCACTGTTAATTCAGCCCTACTTTGTTTTGGGCTGCTCCAACCAGTTCTCCCCAAACTGTATGTGATGTAGCAGGAATTAACCCTAAGCAGCATGGATGTTTATTTAGCAGTGGAGAAATAGCCATGGGGACCCCTTGTATGTGTTTAAACACCACAGATGCCAACATGGATCCCCATGTAGGTTTAGTTATTCATTATGTGTCCCTTGTACTACTGGATGAATGCCAGAAATGAAATCAAAATAGGCCATGGGGGAAGAAGCCCACAGAAATAAAAGCAGCAAAGGCAGAGCTCCAAAGGCTTTCAGTGCAGTATAAACTGCTTGTTTCCATTTGGGTTAGTTTACCTAAACCTAAACCTTAGCTCAGATAAGATTCTAAAACTCAGTGACTATAGAAAAGGGAAGAGAATTTAGGGTCAACTAGAATGACTATAGGGCATAAGCCAGTGAGAAGTCAACTTGCAAAGTGTTAACACAGGTCTGCCTTTTAATGGGTCAGAAATAGCATCAACAGAGCATCAGGAACAACATGTATATGTTTATATTTTGCTTATTTCAATAAGAGAATGTTGCTTTCCTGATGTCTTACATACTGTTTCCTACTGTGCCACGATGTCTTCTCTGTCTTCTCCATCAAAAAAGACATTGAAGTATGCTTAATAATGACATGTCTAATCTTCCTAGTCATGTTTCCTGTTAGTTCTATGTTGAGAAAAGTGAAAACTTCAGCTGTTTTCTCTGTAGCTTAAGTAAAAGTGCATTAGCTAAGTTCTACATTCAGGATTTGTACTTACACATCATAAACGGGGTAATGCTCCTTGGAGACAATGAACATGATGGTAACATTAGCATTAATGCATGTGGTAGGATTTAAGATGCCAGTAAATATGATTTTTGATGTGGAGGTTGCAGGTCTCAGGCTTTGTACCAGGGAAGACCCGGGTTCTTCCTGGCCAGAATTAACTGTAAAAGCACAGGTTTGGATCATTACATTTGGGTCATTACTGATCATTTTCTGTCTACAGAACTGCTGCAGTATACAGCATTTCCTATTCATTTTTATGACTAAGCTTTATAGATGCAAGTCTGGCTTCCAGAGTAAGGTATGCTGTCAAGACAGCACATAAAAATGCCACTGGCGTTTTCCTGACATTGGTTAATTTTGCACCATGTTTTCTTGTCTTTTTTTTTTTTTTTTCAATGGTTCTGCTGAAGCCTGTCTTGCACTTCTTGCAAAATCTGCAGCCTTTATAAGAAGTCTGTCCTCTAGTGTTTAGTCAGATTTGGCTTGGCTATGGATTTGAGGATATCTCTGGAGGCACAGAGGAACTAAAGTCCTGCTCACCAAGAGGAATGCAAGTGGAACTAACAAGGAAGTGATCTGAAATGCCCAAAGCTATGGAGACAATGGTGTAAATTAGAATTGAGGAATGGAGCAAAACTGTGGATCAGGACTGTTGAGCCAAAGGAGGGATGTGGGAGGAATTGAGAAGAGCTCAGCCCTGACAGTTGTTCCTGGACTCTGTCCTCCCTGCAGACCCGTGGCTGTGGCGGCAGCTGGGGGCTGTGTGCCAGGTCCTGTGCACACAGGTGGAGGCATTCAGTTGCCACACAGCTGTTCCTCATTGCCCTGTGTGGAGGCTCTGACTTGCAGTGCAGAGAAGTCAGGGCTTTTCTTTCACTTCACTGTGCTTAGTGTGAACAGCTTCTCTGGGAGTTTGAAGAGGGTAAGGTGTGTTTGCTTTAACTCTTGCTATTTCCTATTTAGTTCAGTACTGGAGATGGTTGCTGTGATGAAGCAATTAAATCTTAGAGAAGCTGAGTTTAAATATGTGCTTTGTATCCTTATGTGAGACCTTACCTGGAGCTGTTGCTGAGGAAGGCCAGTTTCTGTGAAGTGATGAAGCCGTGTTTAGCACGATGAAGTTGTGAAATAGCTGTGGGTCAGGATTATACACTCCTAAAAATCCTTTCCCTGAAGCAGTATAAAAAGTATTGGTCACTTCTGGTTTTCAACAAGTTGGACTTTGCTTTTTCTTCTAGTTCATAGAATATCAGCTCACCAAACTCCCCTAATAAAGCTTACGAAACCTAAAACCAAACTGTGTGTTTTTCAGTTCATTTTTCTTATTCTAGGGCAGTGCTTTAAAACACTTGGGCCTTATCCAAAGGCTTTAGGGTTTGTTTGGTGTTGTAAGACCTGTTCCTTAAGCAGCAACTGGTTTAACTAGGCTGAAGTCGATGAAACTGTACAAAGGTACCATGGGCAAATGATTGCATCCTATTGCTATTACTAAATTTTCATGTGTTTGTATAAATAGTGCTTATGGCTTAATTCTAGAATGCTAAAAAATGATTAGCTACTTCTAATTCTACTTGATAAATTCACGTTAAAATCTGAAGCCCAAGAGAAAATCTCTTCAGATAAAGGATGTGAGAAGGGAGCCCTTTGACATGCAGAGATATTCTTCATGTCTGTTTAGAGGACAGGAGTCCATATCTGTCCATTCCTGAAATATGGGAAATGTGTAGATCTCAGATGAATGTTCTGGGTCTGAATGGGATGAATTTCGCACAGACTAGTGACTTAGTATTACTTCATGCTATCACAACGTATCTAGATTTCTTGTTGTTTGTGTTATAAATAACATGGAAAGTCAAATTATTTATAAAAACCATTTAATACCCAGCTATAACTTTATACCCAGCTAACACTACAGCTCTTGTTATCTCTTCCCTTACCACTTGTTTTCACGATGTATGCTGGATGGGAATATTTGCTTTGTTCTGAAGTGCAGACATCTTTTAAAGGGAAATATGGTCCTAGTAGAACTGTTCTTAATTCTTCTAAGAAAACAGCAATCTAATAGAAAAAGAACTCAGAAAATTTATGCAAATTTTTCACACAGTTGCAATGTAAGGCCAGGTAGAGAAAACATGCTATGCATATAATAGGCTAGTGTAGTGTTTGGGGGGAGTTGTTTGTCACTTTCTATACTTTTCTAAGGCAAAAAAAACCATGAGGGTGCTCTTTGGTTAAAAGATTACTAAAAGCCTTGAAAGTATAGCAAAATAGGTAGATTGTGAAAATAACTGCAGCTTTTACCTTGCTCCCATTTCTGTAAGTGATAAAAAGCTGAGGATTTTTCTCTGTACAAGTGACCTGCAGAGTATCTCTTTGTTGTCTTCTACACTGAGAATCGCACACACTCTCCAGATTGTCAGCTTGACAGATGCAGAGGCCAAGAACCTTGTCATAGCCTTGATAATCTCTGGGGACACTACAAACCTTCAGGAGGAAAAAGGGAAGGAAATAGCAGCTTAGAAAGCAATAATGGCCAGATATTCCTTAAGTGAGGATGGAAATCTGGGCTTCCTGTTTGGCTTTCTGTTTCAGTTTGCAGAAGAGGCAAAACCTCCTGTGACAATATTAATAACACTTGGCTCTCATGCTCTCTGTGCCTAGTGAAGAAAGAACAAGGGAGTTTGCTTTAGGGCAGTTTCTGCATGGACCTTGGATTTAACTAACAGAATAACGCTATACCTTTTCTGAGCAATAATGAGCCCATTCTTTCTTGGTTAGACAGTGTCCTTCCTGATTTCGGGAGGCTGTATCTCGACAAATATCATATGCTCGTCTGACACAATGTCTTCTGCCATCTAAGGAGCTCTGATAACCTGGAGGGCACGTGCAGTGAGCATCACGGGCCTGGAAGAAAAAACAGATATTTATTTAGAAATCTGCCCTCTCATTCAGATACTGTTCTGTACCTTGCTGCACTAGGGCATTGCACCGTGTTTGACTGAGGTCAGATGAAACTTTCATGTCCATACACATACCCTTTGCCTTCCCTCAAAGGAGGAGGATCAATGTAGCTCTAAAACTCAGAACGTATGTAGATCTGGTGCGGTGTTTCCACACCAGATGATCTATGTAATTGGAAATGAGATATAGGACTGAAAGCTGCTAATGCTAAAGAGAGAGACACTGAATTAGGGCACGAGTAAGACAAGGAAGATCAACATCTGAAGCAACAGTGATGTGTGTTAGGACTGAACTGCTTTCACAGGACTGCTCCTGTACCTGAAACACCTGAGCTTTCCCAAGACAGATGCATGTCTCTTGCCCTTCTGTGGGCTGCGCTGCCTCTGAGCCGCATGGAAGACATGCTTTTTGGCCAGGCATGGGATTAAAGAAATCCACCGGACACGTCAAGCAGCTGTGTGATCTGAGTGCTCCTCCTTCGGAACGGAAAGTGCCTGGGGGACATGGGACTGGTGTGATGCTTCCTTCAGGGCAGAAAAAGCCTGTGAACAACAAAACCAAAAAACTGTTGTCAGTTTTTCTTATACGATGCAGCTATTTGATGTAGGATAGATGGAGTTAGTGTCTCTACAGTTTAAATAAAGTGTGGCTTATTTATGTCATAACATCAAAATCAGTTAGATGAATCTTGACTCATTTAAAAATACTGCCCAGTTTCAATATTGCTTTATTATGCCATACAAAAAGGAAGTCTTACAATAATATTGGATGCTCTATACTTGTTTAAGCCTACTTACCTTTTACAGTTTGAATTTCTGCAAGTCTAATTGATCATCTAAGGGCTCCTGTATCATTCAGTAAAATTAACATCTGACTACATTTTTTGTTGAGTGGTATGTGACCGAAAAGCATTCTAAAGAAGCTAATAATCTCTGGTATATTATCTCCAAATACCTGCTGGACAGATTGTCAGATTCTGTTCTCTTCTTCTGCAGTGAGTTCCATTTTGGCAGTCCTCATTGTCTGGAAGTTGTAGCTCGCCGTTGTCACAAGCCAAGCTCATGAAAATGGTGAAGAGGAAGAGGGCCATCCGTCTATTGCACCGAGTACCATGAAGTGCCAAATGTGGGTAACAGAAAGGCATAAGGAGAAATTTCTTTTCAGCTGTTGAATATTTAATGGTGAGTGAAAGTTAAAACATGCTGATGTGTTGGTGTAAAATATTCATGGCAGCTACTTGAGCCTATTGTATTCCCATGTGGTCGTATAACAGAAGCTGTACTCTGTCCAATCTAAAGAATTTACATATGAAATACAAATGTTGCAGCATGAGAAGTGTTTATCTATGATTATAGACAATTTGCTACTGTAGTTTGTAATTTGAACTTCTCAGGGTGCCCATAACAGCCGTGATTTTTTCAGTCTACAAATCCTCATTTACCATAAGGAATCCTCACTAAGTGTAGGATATGTGGTGTTGGTTTTTTTTGGGGGGGTAAGGGGAGGGTGGGCTGCATAATTTATGATGAGCGTGAAACAAAAACCCTGGTGAGCAGTTGGTGTCTTTCAGTGTTCATTATAGAAAATGTAGTTATTCATGGTTATTTTGATCCCTCTGTTTTTCAAGATCTATGGCAGATTCCAGAACATGGTCTGGGGACCTGGTTTTGTATGTCCTCCACTTTTCCATTGTTGGTGTGTGTGTGTCCGTCCGTCCATGTCCAGGAGGCAAAATTGAGGAGGGTCCCTTCTCCATCGGCTTTCATACAATGTGTTGTGCTCCTCTTGATGCGGACAACGCAATTATAAACTTCTTGATGTCATGTAAGAAATGGATTTTTCAAGTGTAATGAGTTGTATGTGAAGGGAATTTGTTGTATCTTAGATGGATGGGCATTTGAGGCACTTCTGAAGACTTTGCCCTTGTAATAAAAGGCAGCTATCGCAGCTGTCTGCCTGCATTTGTCATGAAGGAGATGTCATATTTCTAGCAGAGACCTCTGTTTTCTTGTGAAATACACAATCAAATATGCAAAAGCATTTCTGGATGACATTTCCCGTTGCTCTCCTCTGCTTGTACCTTTTGTGGCACTACTTAATGCACACGTTTGTGAAAGATATTTCCTACAACTACTAGTTCAAAGAGTTGGGTGGAGTTTTTAGTGACACAATAAATGAATGGTTTCCAGATATATTTTGAATGGCAGTCATTGTACCATTGGATAGTCAGCCTGGGAAAAATGAGAGCTGGGAGGGAGTGCATTCAGGCAGAGGAGAGGAGAAACTTTTTCCTTTTTCCTTTTTTTTTTTGCAAAAGTTAGGACTGCATCTTAATTGGCAACATGCAGTTCTTGGTACTACTGTGGCAATCTCAGATTTTACAGTGGAAGGATTAGTTGATATTCAAGTTTTTATACACAGTGATGGCTGAAGTCCCCAGCCAAATGTTGTGCTTTATGGGAGGATGTGCAATAGAATATCCACTAAATATTTTGCTTCTTAAAGTAGGATTTAATTAGATCTGAAGTGCTTGCATTTTAAATTACAGACCAAAATGTTTCCGCTCAATGCCTGCCTAATGCTGGAAATGCCTAAACTTAACTCCTTGTTTGAGTCTGCATTCCCCAAGCACAGAGATCTGTCTCTGAGCATGCCTGGAATTGCCCCCATTGGAGAAATCCTGTGCATAGGTCCTGCCCAGAACAGACTGGAATGCAGGAACTAGCTTTGCTTCTGCCTATCCTGTCCCCTGCAGGGCTTTGCCTTGGTGCTTAGTCTCAGAGCACACCTCGTAAGTTCTGGGAATTGCCAAATTAAACACAGCTATTTCTTCTCCTCCTCCTTCCTTTTTGTTTAATCGCAGACATAGCCAGAGCCATCTCCCTGCCGACATCTACAGAGCTGGAACGTTCACACAGAAATGTTCTTCCAGTTCCTTTCTTTTCCAGAGGCTTCAATCCACATCTCTTACCTCACAAGCAAGTGCATTGCTGCCGGTCGGCGTCTGTGAGCAGGGGGAGGAGAGGAAAGGAGGGAACAGAGAGGAATGACTGTCTAATCGAACTGCTCCGTTCAGCTGGAGCTGCGCAGCTGCTAATGGATTCTAGAGAAAGCAATGAATAGTTCTGTGGTTAAGCATTCAGCTCCTTCCTTTCAACAGTACTTCTTTTTCAACCAGCTGCTACATGGCTCTGTATTCCTTTGTAAGTCTTGAAGTTCTGGTGCTGGAATACTTTTCAGGGAAGGTGAGGTTGGACAGGCTTCCCAGTCCTGGATCAGGCAGAGCTCTGCCCTTGGGAATGCAGCATGCATGGTGTGGAAACGACCCAGAGACTCCCTGAGACATTAGCTTCACAGGCAAAGAACATGAGACGAAGTTAGTAGCTTTCCTTCATACAGGAAGTATTTTATTTATCTGACTGCTATTTGCTATACAAACTGATGTTTGGTGCTGGTGGGTCTAGAATAAGGAAGTGGCTTGCAATAGCATTTTCCCTGTTGAGTCTTAGGTTAGTGATTGCTGCTGTTCTTATCATCTACGCAACTTCCCTTTTCCACAGAACTGATATACGATGTTGCTCTATATGTCAAGCAGTTATTTTCCTGGCACGGACTGGAGTTTAACATCCTCATAAAATGTTTCGTGACTGTAATCAAGAGCAAGAATAGCTAGTGCCTGAGTCATTCCCAGAGGCCTGTCTGACTTGGTGACAAAGGCAGGTAACTTTTTAGTTGTTGCCAATCTTAAGTTTTCAGTCCAGCAAAAGGACACAAAAAAAGAGGGAGAGGCCAAGTACAACAAACACCATTTTTTTCCATTTAATTTTTAAAGAAAAAAAAAAAAAAAAAAAAAAAGAGCAGGCTATTGGATGAATAAGTCTCTAAAAGCAGCTTATTATTGAAGACAGAAGGTAGAGATTTCACACCTTCTCAGATATTGCCTGAGGAGAGCAAAGTGTTCTTCTCTGGTATGGGACTCAAAGCATCACTGATGATCAAACAGGTGGTTTTCTTTTTCTTTTGTTTCCACCTCATGTAATTATTTTGGTTAGGAGTGCTATTTTTTTCCCCTCATTGAACATAATCACTGGTGTTTCCAGTGTATGCTCTACTACAAACTGCACATTATCCTTAGCAAGTTTTCTTTCTGGTCACTGGGGTTTGAAAAGTCATTGTTTTAATGACATGACATCTGAATAAATAGGCACCAATATGTTTGTAATACCCATAGTTAGTAAAGCAGTCAAGCACAATTTTGGTCTTTTTTTTCTCTGTAAAATTGAATAAAGGTTTCTAAATAAATGGAAGGTGGTGTTCACACAGACACAGGTGGTGTATATTCTTCTGCAAATATTTGACCAACCTGCTCCACTGTTGTACCATGTTATTATTTTTCAGCATAAACTTTATTCTCTGGTTAATGCTTGCTGTAGCCTTTGACTCTGCTAAAGAAGGCTGGTTACCTTTAGATAACGCTTGGTTTACAATCATAGGGGTTTTCTTAAGAGAAGCTTATGCAAAAGCTGAAATAGATTTGAAGCCTTCCAGTGAAAGGCTGGGCTTTCACAAATTTACCTTGGGACAGAGCCAAGGTAATTTTGATGGTTCTTGGTGGCATTACCCATGAGTGACTCTTGGGGGATCTCTGTTCTCAGAACTGCAACTTACCTTGAACAGCTCCAATTAGCTACAGGTTGAAGACATCATGACAAATGTGGGATATTTGTTGTGCTGCCTTTCAGTTTTACACTTGGCTGAACTGGGAGGGGAGGCCGAAGTTAATTTTCTTCCCAATGCGAAGACTTAAAACTAGGTCCTGCAGAAGTAGGCTACGGGTCAGACCGTAGTCTCATATTACAGTTATAAGCTTATCAGTGCAACACAACGTGTATTTATTTTCCCGTGTGTGTGTGTGTTGGTGTTCTTTTTGTCTGCGAGGTACCTAGTCCCAGCGAAAGAGGAAGGAATCTTTCCACACAAAATACAAACATGATAGCATAACACGGAGCTTCTCAGGGTTATTTGTCATTGTCATGGTAAAAACAAACAATGCCCATTAAATTGCAGTGGTGAAAGTGACCAAACATGAAAGATTCTTGTTTATTTTCCTTCCTCTTTCCATGGCTTAGGATTTATTTCTCTTTATTGTTCAGCATTTACTGCTGTTCTAATTCATTCTTTTGGGAGAATCAAATGAAGGTAGGGCTTCTTGCATTTGGGACTTGATTGCTGTGCTAGAAAACAAAACACCTAAAGACTGCTTGTTCTGAGATAAACCTGAAAAGCTAGCTGAATCACCACTTGAATTCAAGTAAATGAGGCTATTGGCCGAAGAGAGCCCAGATTTTTCAGGTTCCGGGGACAACATAGAGACTAGAAGTTGCTGGTTTGTTTTTGTTTTACTTTTTAGTTGTATGTTTGGTGACAGCAGTGTTTTATAGCTAGATGGATTAAAATTTTGGAGAGCAGAAATTAACATCTTTGCAGCTGAGCTCTGATTGTGGGCGAGGAGGCAGTGCATGGAATATAGGGGTGTATAGGTTTTGTTTCCTCAGGGAATTAAAAACCAAAGCTTTATTGCTTCTGTAAGAGAATGTAGCTGAGGCTTTTGTATTACAATAGATGAGTGTAGTGTTGGCAATAGCCTACTATGAACACAAAATAAAATTCTAGTATTAAAATGACCTCCCTAACATACATAAATATCATCAAGATGGACTTTAACAGTGTACGTGTTTCACCTTAGTAAACACTCTCTTGGGCTGTGAACTCGAAGAACTGCTGGGTTCTGCAGAAGCTTATCTTGTATTATATCACAAAAGAGATTGCCTTTGTGTGAGTAATAATTCCAGTGAAATGGAAAGGTCATATTAACTAGGACTCAAAACATGTACACCTGGAACCATTACAAAATGAAATCGGAAATTGTAAAAACACTTAAAATCCTAGTAGAATAATTTCTGTTTCCTGGTATTTCTTAGAGTTTTGCTAGCAGGCAGATACCTCTCACTTAATTGAAAGGGGATTTCATGACAGCCTGAGTAGAACTGCAAGCAAGCCCCTTAAGTCCTGCTTTCTAAAGGTACTTTATGGAAGGGGTGGAACGAGATGCAGAGAAGTCTGGCGAGGACAATGAAAGCTGAAGCTGTAAGGGGGCTGTGTTTTGTGGACTGTAAAATGCCTTGTTAAGTCTCCTTGTTTATGAGGATGGAATTTTTGGGGGCCTTTTTGTAGACCTTTAAAGACAGGTTGTTGTGTGTTTCCATGCTGCTGGTGACCAGGTAGTTGTGAATAGCTTTCTAGAAGGTGAAGGATTCAAAAACTGGCTACTCAGCAGCAGCAAAGGGATCCAGAGGGTTTTATTTAAAATGAAGCAAAACCAAATGAATCTTAATATTTAAAATCTGCCACTATGTTTTTGTATTAGTTCATGCTGCATGTTTACCTTTAGTTCTGAAGTGAGTATTTATTCTGGCTTATGCAGTAACCCTCAGGTAATGGTATTATGATTTCTGCATGTACTTATTACACCGCACAGAATTCAATATTTGTCTTTGGAGATCTTGTATGTTCCAAAAAATGAGACTTCTGTAAACTTACTAGGCCAGCGATGATGGATAGAGATGACAAATGGAGATAATTAAGAGCTGGGACCTACCCAGCCAGGCTTCTCATGGGTGTAGCAGTGAAGTATGGCCAAGCGTGGAGCATAGCAGTGCCTGGGGCCTTCCTGATAACTGGTTAACATCGTGGGTCTTTACCCCTGAGAAGTGATGTTTTATCCAAGGAATCCTAATCTCCTGCTGCTAAACCAAGTGAACCCCGAAACTGCACCACTGAAATGAAGGGGAAGTGGCTTCAAAGCAGATGACAAAAAATTGTAGCCCGGGAAGCAGGAATAATCATTGTGTCTTGGGCGTTGCAGGGAGCTCAGCAAGAACCCCCTTCCCCTCACCATCTTTCTTCAGGAAAAACTTTTCCTGATAATCTCAATTTAAACGTCTTCCTCCTTTTGGAAACCATGTGGGATGAAGGATGGGGAAAAAAAGCGTCACGTACCACGTGGCGGCGTGGTACTTCAGGGCACAGGTGCTCTGTGACTGGCTTCTTGTGCAGGCAGGGATGCCTGAAACTCCCGCCCAGTCAGGTTGTCTCGGGACAGGAGGAATTTCTTGCCAGTCCTGCAGACTTCAGGATGCGAAGCTGCACAGCGTGCTTCTCCTGGGGAGAAGTGAAGCTTCTGTGTGATCAGACTGATGAAGTGTGCAGCAGCACTGAGCTGCTGCTCCTGGCACGTGCGTGTGGCTGGGGTTGTCTGGGTCACAGCGATTACTACAGCTTGAGAGTTCTGCTGTCTGGGTTGAGTGGGAGCCAATGTCCTGACCTCTTTCCTTTTCCTGCCTCTCCCCACTGTGATTCCTCTCCAAAGTGACTGAGGCACGTAGTTTTTTCTGTTGCTGGGACTCCCTTCCCCGCGTCTTTTTCATCTGTCCTGTTCAGCGCAGCTGCAGAAACATGTCTTGTTTTGAATTGAATCATTTGGTTTCCAAGTTTCTCCAGCCACAAACAAAGCAGGAAAAATAAAACTTGATGGGTGAGACTGTTCTAAAAGAATCTGAATCAGCCAAGAGCTCAGCCTCTCCCTTTTGCTTGGCTCAGAAACTTGGCTCCTCCAGCTCTGCTTGCAATTCAGCCTGGTTGTCATCACGTGGAGAGAGATGTGGAGTTGTGGGAAACGGGATGCAGAGTGGTGTAGAGGAAGTGTCGGTGTTTCTTCTTGAATAGCTGCTGTTGATCCATATTCCCAAAGAGCTGTGGGAGGGCCTTGTTCAGTGTCTTCCACCCCCCTGCCCCCAACTCTTTTTTTAGTTACTTATCTAGAAGATCAAATTCTAGCTGTGAATGTAAGAGGGATTTTTTTTGTAACACAATTTATTTTCTTGCATGTGTGTTACTTGCAATCACAGCATTGTTCTAACATTACCTATTTTAGCGGGCAATAGTTCATGTGCTTCTCAGCTAAGTTTTCAGGATCTGGGAGAGAATAGCTTGCTTTAGAAAAATGCAGCAGCCTTAGGGAGCCTTTGCTGCAATAGTCATGGTTATGCAGCAAAGCATGACTTCAAGGCCACGTTTTGGAGGATAAAAACAAGACAGGAGGTGGATTTTTCTGCTATGGTCCATCTTGGTGTGACACCAGGCTAGGGCGATGGGTCGGAAAGCAGCCAGGTTCCTCCAGACTGGGATTCCCTTCAGCCAAAAAGAATTCATTCCTGTTGTCCCATTTGGTGTAGCTAGTGGCAGAGGAGAACGCTGGAGCATTCGTGCCATCACTAGCTATTAAAAGCAGCACCCAAAGGAGCTGTTTGCTTAATGCACCTTCCAGAGTTAATGATCTGTAACAGGCTCTCTTGCTGGCTGCAGAATTTTATGCTGCTGAAAATCTGGGCCAGAATCTCTTATCTGCTCTCCTGTTTGTGTTGTTTCCACTATTTCAATGTACATTATACCTAAAAGAGCTTCCATCTGTCTGCCATGCAATTTCATGTTCATAAAATATCTTCCCTAATCTTTTCATCTTTTGTAAATGCTTTCTGCCACCTCTGCAATTTATTTTGTGTATGTTTCATAGATGTATGCGAGCTACTTGGTAGCAAAGCTTGTACTTTCTCTTTTTCACAGCATTTTATAGTAGACTGTAAGTACTTGTGTGGTTCACAACTTCCGAAAACTACTGGAAATACATCCGTGTACACCAAAAAAGCTGTTCAGTAGAGTTCAATGACTTACTATTGAATGCTTTTGTTTTCAGGACTTGCTGTACTTATGACTGTAGCAGTAGCATCCAAGCATCTGTGATAGCACTGTGTTTCCCTGTGGAACCTTAAGATGTTGATTTTGTGGGAGAAAGGACTAATATGCAGCCAGACTGAGGAAACACCTAGGACAGAGTTCCTGTTCCCTTGCCTCAGGCTGTTTTAACAAACACATTTGTTCATCTTTGCTGTAACTTGCAACTTGCCTTCTGGGTAGCTTCAGCTTTTAGGGCTCTGGCTCGGATACCTCCTTTTTCATTCAACTCTGAATGGAGATACTTAAGAGATGGAAGCCTGGAGAATTGATGTGAATTACGGTAGGATTCTGTACGTCCATTAAAGACCATGGTTGCTCTGTCATTCACTTCTAAGCGCAGGGACTGTGGCCTTGCAATTATCACTGGTGGTGAACGTGTGCAGTGTGGATCAGAGCCCTGACAGTAAAGCAGAGCTTCTGCCCTTGCCAGGACCTTCTTCAAGCCATTGCAAATCTGCAGCAGATCTCTCTTGAGTTTCTTCTTTCCTGATCAGGAACATCCCTGAGAACCGCTGGAAGTACTGGATCTGATCTAGTTACTTATTTTTATCTTTCTGTGCTGAATTGCTACTAATTCAGCGGCAAAGCTCTTACACTGCACTTAAAAATAATTATGCATGACAGTGCTCATGTAACTTCAAAGGAGTAGGGAACCTAAATAACCATGTAAGCCACTGAGTGACACTCATTTTGTAATACAGGATGAGAAGAGAGGTGAAGAAGCGAAGCAGCTTCTCTAAGTATGGCCTGGGCCGCAGTTCAAAGGCATGACTACAGCTTGTGGGAGCACATGAGAGCCGGCTTGGAATGAATTAGCTGGAGGACTCACACTGCAAAAACCAGGCTGGTCACCGTAACTGGTACGGGGTGTCAGTGCAGCGCCCTGTCCCAGGCGTGCCACAGGCTAGCTGTGTGCCTTGAACCTTATGCAGCTGGGGCTGCTGCTCCCGAAAGGGGCCCAGGGCTGGGGAGTTTTGAGCCAGGCTGGCAGTGTCATCGCAGAGCTTCGAGTAGCTCTGACCTCCGCTCTGCGATGGACGGGTTCTGTCCTGGGGCTGCTTCCACCATGCCCTGCCACAAGTGCAGAACGGTAACTCCTGTCCCTCTGCTACAGGCATGGTGGTAGCCTGAGTGAGTACAGCACACGACATGTTTGCAGGTCAAGAGGTTGCTTCTTGGACTTCGGTGGCCTAAAACCTTGTTGGCACCAGAACTGATCATGGAACCGGTTTATGTTGAAGCAAATTTCATGGGAGTATGTCCAGAAAGGAGGCTGGTGTTCATGTGCGCATTTTCCAAACCTCAGTTTAAAGACAGCTGTGGGCAAAGCCATTGAGCTAATTCTGAGTGCTGTAAAACCTTTTGCTAAGATCTTGTTACCACTGCTCAGCAGGTTTGAGCTGGGACTGTCTGAAGAGATGTGTGGACAGATGTGCAGGGTGTGGGGGGCGGCTGAAGGAAGTAGTGCAACAGTTCAGTAAATGGTGTCCTTTCCTTTGAGACATTCTTGAATTGGTAATGAGCCCTGCCCCAATTACAATATCTGTTAGCAGATACTGGGCTAGAAAGCCTCAGCCACACAGCTGTCACTTGTTTGCAATTATTTGTCCACTTTTAGCCCAGCTATTGAGACCAATTTTCTGTAAAAAGCTGTTGTATCATTTGCAGTAGCAATTGCACTAGGGGTAGGGAAAATGCAGTACTTACAGAGCCCCTTTCTGAATGCTAACAGGCGTCTTTGCTCACAAAGGGGAAAAAAGATCATCCAAAAACCTTGCTGTAGAAGTGCAAATTATTTTTATGAAGGGTAATTCCTGTTCAAAGCCCTCTTCTATTGTCTTTTGATATAGAAGAGTTTGTTGCAGTTAGCCACAGTGCATGGCTGAAGAGCTATGCCCTTTTCAGCAAGCTCTGATATTGATAATCTCCTTAGGTCTATGTATTGGTTTTTGTTGTTGTTGTTATTTTTTCCTGGTTTGAGATCAGTTATAGACAAAAATTTTAGTGCTGAAAAATTTTGAGAGTTGTTTTTATAGTTCACTGAAAGAATAGTTTTCTAGTTCCTACCTAGAGGTAGTGGGTTGATGAATACACCTGGAAGAAAACGTTTTGTTACTATTTTTAATATATATATATATATATTTAAATAAAGCCTGTTCCTCCCACCTTTTTGCAGTAATGCTGGTGTTTCAGCACAAGCACCATTGTACTCTTAAAACAACCCCCCCAGCAACAACAACAACAAAACCCACCCTTATACGCTTGTTAGTGTTAAGTCTTCCTGATTTGCTCTTTCCGTGATAGTCACTTCTGCTGTGAATGTAAGATGGCAATAGCAGTTCATAAAAATAAATAAGTTACATACTGTGTGAAATCATATATTTATTGGCAGGAAGGAACAATGAAACAACGTAAAGCGTACCTACTAATGGTAATGCAATTGAGATATAACTGTTGTAGAATATACTTCACAGGCTAGTCCAGCATTGGGTACGTTGAAAAAATGATACAGACTAATAGGTTAAGGTTCCCGTCCTCCTTTCACGTGAATGGTGTCCATGTGAATAAACGAACTTGATTAATACTGTATTCTTACATGGTAGTTTTCTACACTTTTTAAAGATATCCCATAAACCAATTCTTTTTTTTTTTTTTCACTTAAAATGTTTATTGATGCACATCTCTATTTGGTCACTGTACCGCTTCTTTCTTGGTTTTGTTTGTGATACAGAATTTCTTAGTTTTCACTGAACACAGGAAGTTTTTAGTTTCAGTGGGTGTTGGATCTGATCCTTAAATCTCACGAATGGTAGCTGAGCATCTTAGAAGATCCTCAATTCTCTTCAAATGAATAAAAAGGGCTGTGAGCTCAGATGTGAGTTAAAATGCAAACATGAAGGAAGAATGAGTGGTAATAGGGGAGCAGAGAAAAAAAATCAGGGGAAAATCTTTGTACTTCCATGTAAAACCCAAAAAGGGACCGGAAAGACTTTATATGATTAAAACATATAGAACACCTATGGAAGGAGGTGGATGAATGTTCCCATGTTGTACAACTCATGTGAATAACAACACAAAAATGTTAAAATATACTTAAGAATTGTGATGTACCATGTCTCATTCAGACTAGAGAAAATGAATGTAGAGTATTGCAATACCGAAGAACACTGTTTAGCTGCTCAGGGCATGATGAACGTAGCATATGACCCAAATCCCACTGCAGTTAACTTAAACACTCATTTTTCAGTAAAACTTGATTCGCACTGTGCAACATAGCTCTTGGAGCTTAACACTTAAGGATATCCTACAGGAGAAAAGAAACCTTTTTACAACAAGAAAACTCAAAAGGATCATTACAGATAAATTCCCCAAGCATGCTGAGTACTTAATACTGGATCCTGCAATGCTTACACGTGAAAAATCTCCCAGTTTACTTTAATGGGAGATGCCTACATGAGTTGATTGCTAGATCAATCATTTGGTAGATTATGTAAATGTAGATTGCTCCATATGTAGCAAACAGGGAAGTTTCATAGAAACCAGCTAATTCACAATCAGAAGTTAAAATAAAATTATATTAAGTCTGGGAAGAGATTTTGTTAGCAGTAATTACTAATTTTTGGGAATCCTGTTGAATACTTGGATATCTGGCAGTAGAAAATAATTTAGGCTACCGTTAGCCTTCTAACTTGCACAATTGCTCAGTACAACAAATGATTCTTATGAAGTGCTTTTATATATTTAAATTTTATAAAGATATATTCCCCTGTTAGATCAGCAACAATGAACTGATTTGAAATGTTTTATCTCCCAGACTTCACCTACAGTCCATTACTGGTGGCAAATTCTGATTGCATAAATAAAGAGCTCAACTTTTGTTGAAAAAACGTGCTCAGTAACAGAGTGTGGGGGTTTTGGTTTGTTGTTTTTTTTTTTAAGGGGGGGTATTTTTTTTCCAGTGGGGCTGCCTTAAAATGTGACAACTCCAGCCTCAGACAAATTGAGAGCCTGACTACTGATAGTATTAAATACAGGCCATCAGATTCTGATTTCCCATAGCTCCTGTTTAAAATTAGATGTTGCCTGAGGTTTTCAGCACATCTGAACGTTAAGTTCAGAATGTAGAGACTGGTCATACATTGGTACCCTCAGGACCAGGCTCTGAAGGGCTAAAAGCGAAAAGTTTTGTTTTGTTTTGTTTTGTTTTTCCTTAAACTAGGCAGCAGAAAGATGTGCAAGTGCTCAGTTTCATGAGAAAATTAAGAACTGCTGATTGACTGGAGCATCTAACACTGAATGCCTAATATTTTTAAAACCCGGCTTGAGGATTTTCCCTATTCAGTAGTTTACTCTTTAATTCTGGGTACTGAGGAGATATTTTCAACAGTTAGTTCAAGCTGTGATACATTTGAAGACTTTTACTGTCTGTTCTCGGTCTATTCTTCAGCAACAGCTGCAGCACATGGACCATGGGATGCAGATAATGAGCCTTAACAGCATTTCCCTGGAAGGCAATAAACCAACAAATATTCAGTTCAGTGAACATGTTAAGTCTTCTTTCTTATGCCAAATACTCATTGCCCTATTTTCTGCTTGGTTTTGGGTAAGGAGTTTTGCAAGCAAAAGAGATTCTGTGCAGAACTCTGGACTTAATCCAAGGTCTGTTATAAATCACTGGGCATCTTTTCCATCAGTTTATGTGAAACTGATGAATTATGGTTATATAGTAATGCACGAAATGTACTGGAGCTAGCTATGACATTACAGCGGTTGTGTTACAAAGATTCTGACTAGGTAAAATCATTTTCCAACCACAAAATACCTTTAAGAACGATGTCAATGAAGTCCAAAGATGAAATGGAAAAAAGTTCAGAGAAATTATCTGGTGATGAGGGCATTCTTGGAACATCCAGCAAACTGTTACTCTGTACAGATGAAGAAACCAGAACAGTAAATTTCCAGCAAAAGTCATGTATGCTTTGTGTTAGGAATATGTTCTGGTTTTGGTACACAAAACCGAGATTCTGCTCCTCACCATCAGATGGGAGAGGGTGGCATGTTTATCAGTTAGTTCAGTCAGTGATGAGCTGGCTTGAAATTATTTTAATTGCTTCTACTGTGTTTTATCTCTTACAGAGCATAACTGTTAAGAAGATAAGTTCCTAAATGACCTGAAATGTGGCTTTATGTCTGTATTCCTAATTAAAATCTTACGTTACCAGTTTCTGTATATACGCACAAGTGGGAGCTCTTATCTGATAGTAAAAAAGAAAAAAGACGCTAGAAAAAGTAAAAGTGCTGTTGTTACTTCTAAGCTCCAAATACTTGTTTAATCTTGGACAAGAATACTGAAATTTTTGTAGGATATTGTATTATTTCAACTGAGCAGAATATCATCCTAGAAACTTAGTCCTCTGTTAAGCACTTGAGCTTCTTCTTTTTGGTGTTGGTGCCTTGATTCCTGTACCAAAAATTTAGCAAGAGATGCTGATACCAATAGGAAAATCTGGTTATCTTTTGGTTCTGTCCTCCAGTTTTTGGCTGGTGTTGGTGTGGAATGGGTGTGCTAAGGCATGGAGGAAATGATAAAATTCAGCTCTTTGTCTTTTAAGAAGCAGCTGAAGGTAACAATATAGTGGCAACACTTGGGGCTCTAACATCCCCTTATTGGGAATGGAAGGATTCCCTTGGTATTGCTACTGAGATGCCTCTCTCTGAAATGCTGGAAATGAATTTGTTGTTGCTAGGAGGAATTTGGCTTGGGCCAGGTGTGAGCAGTGTGCCAGCAGCCTCTGCATGCAACTGGAGTGCTCTGAATTATTGCAGATGTAGCAGTCCTTCAAACAAGGATGGGACTAAGTGTGGTAAGCGATTCTACAGTGCTTTTCTCCTGGAGAGAGGATTCTCTGCCCTATGCCAGCTCAAGTAAGGCTTGGGAGCGTTACCTACTGCCATTTACAAAGCAGCACGGCGTATGTTACTGTTGGTAACGTCAGTTTGATTTCTTGGGTATAAATGCCAGAGCCTGTGTAAAAGTCACTATATAGAGAGTTACCTCTTGAAGAACATCCTCTCTCTTGGGTGTATGAGTCTGGAGCAAACGCATCAGCTCGGTATTCTCCTCAATTTTTAAATAGGGAGCGGTAATTTGACATGGATTTAGTACCTGCAAATGACAGTGAAACCTGTGATTGCAAACAAGTAAAAAAAACGTAAGGTCACAGTCAACAGCGTGCTGCCGATTCTCACCTGCAACTGAGGTTTTCCTCCCATTTGCAATAAGCAGTTAATTCCCTCAAGAATTTGATCTTTGCGGAGTCTGAGAAACCTTCCCATGTCAGTATTGATGTCATTTTTTTGCGATTCCGTAGCTAAGACGGTGTGGGCAAGAGCAGCACAGTGTAGCGGTGTTAAACCTGAACAGAATGTCACAGAAAAGTCAGACAAATCCAGCGCTTGAACACCTCACTGGAGTAAACCATCCCACGCTTGGCTATTTGTAAGGGGTGCCCTGTTAAGACTGATTGGCTCACCTCCCAGAACTTTTAGACTGAACACAAAATTGATCATTCTTTGGTCTAGGTAAAATCTGCAGTTTGAAACTCCTTGAGTCTCCACTAAGCATCAATACAGTTAAGCTTTTCCTCTTACCATAATGGTCAGTCGCATTCACTTCTACACACATGCCATTGTCTTTGCAATTTTTCAAAACCTGAAATCAAGAAGATTTTGAGATGATAAATTCTGATTTTGGCACTGCCAAAATACCCCCGTTCTATCTCACTGTAACCACATCAGACCAAAGCTAATTTTTGGGTACATAAAATCCTTGTCTATTTTAAACAAAAGAAAATGTATTTGATTTCTTTGCTCTATCCTTGCACTTAGTTGTTCGACATAAATGACCAGTTTACCTCTAAAACTCGCAAATATCCATTCTCTGCACACAGGTGGAGTGGAGTTTTCCCCAAACTGTCCTGTTCGTTGACATTAGCTCCCAGGGATATAAGGTCACTGACCATCAGGTGTTGGTTCTTTTCTGCAGCAAGGTGTAATGCAGTCTGAGAAGAGAAGAGTGAGAGAAACTCATTGTTGCTTTAAAACCATTTGTACCTTTCACAATGCTTGTTAGAGAATGAGGTGGGCAGTTGGGACTTTGGGTTCTGTTCCCAGCTGTGTTAATACTTGCTCTGTGCAGATCACTTCCTCCCTGTTTCTGTTCTCCCCTCTATGCAGGGATAGTAGCCACTCCTTGCCCCAAAGGATGCTTGGTGTATATCAGGATTTGAAAGACACTTGCATGTGATAGAAAATGACCCTGTTCTTTGCAAGTTAGCATCCTACCCGTTTCTCTGCGTCCTTCTCGTCAATTTTATTTAGGGATGCAAATCTCCGCGCAAGTGCGTAAGTCAGAGCTCTTCTTCCCTGAGCAACAGCCTTGTGCAGCAGCCTGGAATAAAACACCGTTTTAAACAAGTAGGAGATAAAGGAATGGTTAAATTACTCAGAAGTAACAGTGGGAGTGTATTTTATAGCATGAAATGTTAAATATCCCAAGCTTTTGGCCTTTATGACCTTTAAGCGTTTATTTAGTCTGTATATGAATAAGAGAGCTCCTGATTTTGCTGCTTTGTTTGCATTTATTGTCAGCCAGGATTTCTTGGTCCTCAGTTCTTGCTGTTGTCCCATTTCTCTCCTCTCCAAGAGCTACTCCACGCTTTTAACCAATTCCTTTTTAACCAATCTCCAATTCCTTTTTTTTTTTTTTTTTTTTTTTAACCAGCATCCTTTAGTACATGGAAAAGGAGTAGAAGACACCTAAAAACCTAGAGAAGGGAAACCCTCCTCCTGCACTTAAAAGAAGTACTTCCAAACTGTAATTCAGTCCTAGGTAGGAGAGCTCCATTCCTTTTGTGCATTCAGGCTCACTGAACTACTCAAAATAGTACATGTTTCTCCTGAATTTCATACTGAAAAAGACTTGTGTTCTTGTAAATTTGGGCATGTCTTCCTTTCTTCCTGGAGGAAGCACTGCTGCAGGCATTGATTTTTTTGTTTATTTTTACTTTCCCTTGTCCTGTAGCATGATAGCTTTGCAGATGTCAGTATAATTCTGCGACTTATTGCAGTCTCTGTTCTTTTTTGTGTTTTGTTTTACGTGGTAACTCATTGTTCACCATTCACTAAAACTCAGCGTTAGCATGTTTGGTGTATAGTCCTGCCTTCGTATGTTCTTTTGACCTTATAATTGGGTGTTTAAGTGCTGCATAGACCACAAGAGTGCTGCTGAAATTTTTAGCTTGTGAATTTTACATAAGCATAGCGGAGTTCTTAATTTTTTAATTGTGATTAATTTTTTTTTTTCACATACAAGGATTTTTTTCTATTTAAAAAAAAATCAGAAGAAATTAAAAGCGGTGGATCACATATTGTAACTTAGTTACAGTTATTACGTTATTGCTGAAGTGAAGTCTGCAATCTTATTATTGCACTGAAAATCCTTATTCTGGAAGGAATGTGGTACTTCATGGAAGAGGACAGTTCTGTATGTAGCTTTCTACATGTGGGCTATAAATACTTTAAACTGCAGAAGGAATTGTCTACGTGAACAGGAACGAATCTCTTTTCCACTAAGCCCAGGACAGTTTATAAATTGTCACACGCTCTGTCAGTCTGATTTGATAGTCTGATCTTCAAACTAGCTGAACTGCATGGAACCTAATAAGAGATTTTTTTTTCTCTTTTATAAACAACTACTATATAAAGATGCCCTTCTGGGGAAAATGAGATCAATAAAACTTTGCTTTCAATTAATTTCTAACAAAACAGCCACTCCCAGTTCTTTGGAAGTCTGTGCTCTAAACTGGCAGCATATGCATGTTTTAGTGTAATCCTCCCACCCATTTTTATTACCAACTAATAAAAAAAGTAATTTTCCTGAGAGCATCTGCAGCTTGGAAAAGTTCTCTTGCAAATTGTTTTCTGTAGCACTTATTTGTTTTGCTTGGTTTAATTTTCTTGTGAATACTTCCATTTACAACTCACTCTTGAATATTGTTCATACTGAATTTTTCCTGATGTCAGTTGTAGTCTAACAATACTACTGCAAACGTGAACTCTTTCTATTTTTAATAGTTTAACGTGGATTCTAATTTTACTAATTGAATTTTGATTCTGTCTAAAACTGTGGGTGCTGAAGCATGTCTGAGCCTCCCATTGAGCAAGGAAGCCTTTGCTACAGGCGTGCCTTCAGCTAGCAGCTGAAGTTACAGCAAAGCCTCAGGACAAGTGAGGCCCCAGGAAACAGAACGAATATATTTCTATAGGAAAAATGGGAGACCTGTTGCCATTTTCATCAGGTGCAAGCAGTTTGTCTGCTGGAATATTTCTCAGTAAACTTTCTTCCCTGTGTAGCTGGAACTGGAAGAAAGAGATGGCAGAGAGATCCTGCTGTGTGAGAGAAGGCGAGGTCAACTTCAAATGTCCCCCAGTGTCTGGAGAGCCTGTGTTAGCTTCCAGAAATGCCTCTGGGTAGCCTCCTGGTGCGTTAAAGCAGGGAGATGCGCTCTGTGAAGAATGTCTCCAGAAATCTTTCTGGGTGCTGGTACACGCGTCCTGCATCCACCAGCTACTCTCTTTCTCGCTTGTCCTTGAGAACATTCCTTGTGAGTTGGGCTCTTGCATGTTTTTCTGATCATCGTGAAAAGAGGTCTCTACCTCTTCCTGCGAGACTGAGCTGCGGTCTTTAAAAGAGCAGTGCGAACGCATCTTGGTTAAGCTGTGGCGTCTTTCCTGCAGGCCACCAGCTGCCTGCTTGCTTCCTCCAGCTTCCCACTGAGAGGCTTGCAGGTCGGTGGAGAAGCCCTGCCAAAAGCCATCTGGCACAGAACGCAGAGACTCCTTCTTCAGTTGGCTTTTGTTCAAATCTTCCTGCAGTACCTCTACCAGGATATCAAGGTCCTCTAAGCCTTTTAGTGCTTGCCCAATGCTCTGCTTGCTCTGAAACAGCAACAAAAATGGGGAGGGCGGAAGATGGGGGAAGGGAAATCAGACATGAAATGTCCTGTTCTCACTCTGTGATACAACGTGAAATACGCCTGGGGAGGCTGGCAGCACGGTGTTGAAGGTGTTATGCATACCTGTCTAAGCTGTTTCTCTGTATAAGGGTGAACTCTTCTCTTTTCTGTTGGAAAGAAAGGAAGAAAAAAGCTATTTTGAGTTTGGGGGGAGTATACAGAGGGTATTTTCATCAGGAATTTTGTCCCAGATAACACGTACATAGTTTTGGCACACAGCTGTCCTGCTCCTGTAATTTCAGGGGAGCTAGGAACTGGCACGGGTCACTGACCTTGTGAGAGCAGTGGCTTAGCTCTTTGGGTACCTAACAGTGACGTCCCTATTAGAAAAGGAGCCTGTGTTACCGAGAGGGGAGCTTCCTAACCTGTTTTTCCTGAGGATCCTTTGGTTGCCATCTTCACTAGTGAGGCTTCCTGAGGACACAGAAAAACAAAAACGAAACATAAAACTAACTTTGAGATACTCTGGTGTAAAAGAAAGTGAAACAATGGCAACTAATGTAACATAAACTAAGTAAATTGTCCTGCACCATGTACTTTGCACAGCAGACTGAATAAATTTTCATGGGTGGGTAATTCATGGCAGCCATACAAAGATAGCGGCATAGCCTTTACAGCAGACCAGGTGTCTGGGAGTCTACCAGCTTCTTGGGCTGGTTTTGCAGGTTGTTCAGAAGTCTGGGTTGCTAGAGCAAAATCGCTGCTGTTTCTTGGGCCATTTTGGATTGATCACAGGATATACAGTAACCAGAGCATGGATGCGTTCTTGATGTCACTATAAAGAACAATGTTCCCAGCACAGGTTCTGTCTGTTTCAAATTTGGTATATTCTCCACCTTCATCAAGAGCATTAACTTGGCAGATGGAAGCAGCAGCAGCTGTAGCTGTCACCAGTCCAGAACTCCTGCAGTTGGAGTGTGACGTGTGGGTACAGGACACTACAGCTCTGTAAGCGGCATTTCTAAACTCGAGGGGAGTCCTTACCTTGCTGTGAGCTGGGTCCAGGCCTTTGGAAAGCCGGATTTTTCTCAGTAGTTCCCGAACTGGCATCTTTACCCTCACGCCCATGTAACGCTTCTGAGGGGGATTGGAGCTAAGTCCAGACTCTGGAAAAGTCATAACATGATGCTTAAAGTAACACAATTCTCTGAGCTGTTCAGAATAGTGGGAGGATGAGGTCACCCTGAGAGACAGCCTGTGATTCTGATGCTCATCATCAGTTGTGGGAAACTTCCACATCACCCTGTGTGCTCCTTAGCTCTGGCCTTTTATTAAGACACTTCCTGCTTAACAATTACTCTAATGCATTGCTTCTCAGGCTACAACAGTCTGCGCGGCCTCACAAAGGGAATTCTTTTCTTAAGAAACCAAACAAAAACAAACCCCAAAGCTGGCTGTGGGATCTTCAGTCTCAGGGCACAAGCAGAGAGTTGAGTTAACCTGCAAATTACCACATGAAGGCCATGGTCAAGCTTTAGCGAGCAGGGGCGGCTTCAGTCTGCGGTGAAGGAAGAGGAGAGACTGTCCCAAGTGTGAATGTGCCACTGAAGGTGGAAGCAGGACGATAAGGAGCAGCGTAGCAATGCAGAAGTAAATTCAGATGGATGGTTGGGAAAAAGAAGGAAAAGAAGGTAGATGTTGCTGGTTTGGCACTTTCAGTGGTGCAGAAATAAAGGTTGAGGCTTGGCCTTGGGCAGTTTCTCTTGCTGCCCATCAGCTCAGGGGTGCCATACTGGCTTACAGCACATCACTGTGCTTTTAGGGAATGTGTCAGCACTGTTTAGGTTAATGCCCCTCTAAGCCGTGTTTTAATTTTCATCTGCTGCAGTAAACCGCTGTCCACGTGTGGTTTCTTGTGTTGATATTGGTGAAAAATAAGGAACAGAGTTGTTTCAGAACTGAGATAGTGATGCTATGTCCAAAGTCTTTCTAAAGTGGTTCTTGGTGTATTTAGAGGTCAATATGGTGTGATTCAAAGGGAAGCAAGGATTTTCTGTAGTGAAATGAAATAGTTATTTGGGAATATATATAATTGTCCAAACAAGCTTGTCTTCGTCAAAACAAGCTGCTCTGTAATTGTTTGTGTTAGGTCTTCTTGCATCTTAGCCTTGAATCCCCAAACTTGAAAGACTTGCCCAGATTAGGAGCTTAAATGCATTGCTTTTGAAATACCTTTTATGTAACGCTGCTTCCCGCCCCCCCGACCTTGAAGACAAACCTCTTCCTGTAAAATGCATTCGGCAGCAGCTATCATCATTATAAAATGGTAGCTTTATTGCATTAGTTCGGCATCTTCCCAGCTAGTTAGCGTAGAAAATGCACTATCGTAAAGGCGAGTGCTGGGGTCAGTGTGCAGGCTGCTGCGAAGGAGCCAGCCAGCAGCAGTGCTTGCTGGAGCAGGGAGAAGCTTCCCTTCCTCGTGCAGGTCATGGCACGAGGAGTGGAGGCGGCGCTTGTGATCAAAACACACTTAACAATGAAACAACACAGCAGTCTACAATGAAAGAGGTGTATGCAGCTTGGGCAATCAATTTCTGTTACAGGAGCAGCCAGTGGTAAGTACAACTTGAGGTGGCTGCACCAGTATTCCTCCCTGCCCAAAATCTGCGTGCGCCCTGTGGTAGCTGCTGGAATCTGGCTGGCTGATGCTGTGGAGGAGAACACAGATGCGCATGGTGCACCTCCCCGGGCTCGGGATGTCTCGGAGCAGGCGATATTGGCATGGAAACCAGCTACAAGAGATGCGGTTTCACACCACGTGATATTGTTTCTCTTCCCTGCTTCAGGTGATGGGAGACTGACGCCCCTTCAGCAGGCGGCTGCTGAATCCCAAGTAGCAAGCAACGCGTTACGAATGTGTATGGGACTGCTGTGTTGTGCTCATTTCTGGCGTTTGTGAATGGCTAACCTATCACTGAATATTTAAAGCATTGGGACTCAAAACATCTAGTTTATTTTTCAGACTTCTCTAGAAATGGGAATAATTCCTATTTTAGACTGGTGTTTTGAAGAAGAATGTTTTAGTCTTTGTAGAGTATTTTAAAGGCCTCTGTGAAAAGAGTTATGGAAAGGCTAAATTGCTAGCGTATTATCTTTCAAGTTATTTTACAGTAAAAATGCTAGATGATGGGTTAGATTACAAGCCCAGATGTATCCTTGAAAATGAAGAACTCAGCAAAGGCCATGATTCACCAAGCATGCTTTCATATGATTTTATAATATTAATAACTCAGAAGGTTGTATCTATTACATTGTTAAATTCAGAACCAAACTTGCAACTCAGATTGTAAATGAGTAGCAGAATGCTAGAGATAGACAAAAATAATGGCGTATTGAGCAATTCCCTTTATGAAAGGGAATAATTTCTGACTTCAGCAGCAGACCACAAAATAAAAACAAGACTTGAGTAGGAGAGTGCACCATGCATCTTTGTTTGATGTTCCTGCCACAGAAGCTTAGTATGTGCTGCTGTTAGTACAGCTCTCTGCTGGCACAAGAGGAGTTGCAAGTCAGTGTACTTTTTTGCTTTGCAAAAGCAGCATAAAATAGAAAATGTGAATAAAGATCTGATCTTACCAGTGGGAGCAGACATCTCTTGCGGTTTGTGTGAAGGCGTAGGGTAGATCTCGGGGCTTGCAACATTAAGTTCAGTTAATCCAGAGTCTGGCAACGATGGGCTTTGTTGAAAACAGCTTTTGGGACTGGCAGTTTCTCCAGGCAGTGGAGATCCCTGGCCTGGACTATAGCCCCAGATTTCATTTTCACTGATGTTTTGATTGACCAGTCGTTCAGGACTCATGCAGACTGTTTGCAGCATTACCTCTGTGTTGCAGACAAAGATGAAAAAGGAGCTTTTTCAAGTAATAATGATAATTAAAAAAAGCTTATTTGGTTGGAAAAAAAAAATCAGGTTTCACATCAAGAACATGATAGCTGCATTTAATTCTCCAATGTAGTTAGACACTACAAGCTGGGTCCAACTTCGCTCTTCGGTTCGTCACAGCAGATTCCAGTAGTTGCAGGATAAAGCCTGCCTTGGGATCCCGGCAGTCACTGGAAACTGCTTTTGAGAGTTTCTTGGCTGCAACCCTCCCTCGCTCTTTATAGTCAGGTATGGCCTGAAGGACGTCAGCCTGGGAAGGCCCCACCCTCTTTCCTAACAATCTGCAGCAGGAGCTGATGAAGAAATGTCTTTTCCCAAGAACTGACTGAGCACGAGTTGAAAAGTATTTTTCCCTAAGTACAAAACATAAAAATTAAGGTGTTCGATTTACTGCAAATAGCATGAGTAGGGAGAGACCTCTGGCTTAGACTAATGGATTGGATTGTGCAAATGAGAAACTGATCCAGAAGCAAATGTTTTGTCAATTCATTTGTCAAGGAAAAAAAAAACAAAGCAGTTTTTTCAAGGCTGCGTAAGAGGAGCTATTGCTCACAGCCTTCAAGAAGCAAAAATAATCTTTCCTTAAGCACAAAAATTCCGCTAAGGAAACACATCTGCATAGTTTAGTGTCTGTGAAGAGAGAGAAGTGCTGTATGCTCCATGAAGGATTTAAGTGTTTGTCTGTGTGGTTTTTGTCTGCTTTGTTGATAGCAAGGAATGATGCTTAAATATTGTGACAGGTGCAACTATTAAAACTCACATTAAGAATCTATTTGGATGGATATTCTTCTTGCAGGAAGTCTATTTCCTTGTCACAAGGAGACTTCAGTGCCAGATTTAAACTCCATGCTTATGTCCCTGAGAAATATATTTAACTCTGCACACCTATTTGAGGGCTATGGCGCTTCAGCTCAAACAGATATTTCTCTCAAGTACCTCATTTGGAAAAAGGCTGCACAGCTTATCAAATGCAGCAGCTCACTTAGCTGTGTCTTGGAAAGCACTCCAGCTTTACTCCTAAACAGAATAATCTTGCATATGCCTGCCCAGAAAGCAGCCAGGCTTTCTGGACCAAGTTATAAGAACAATGTTACAAATCGTTTTAGTTTAAATTGGGTACTGACTCCTCTCTACAGACCTGCACAGTCCTCATGTCCTGTTTTCTCTGCACTGAGTGTAGTAACTCCAGCTCAAAACTAGGAGCCTTGATGCTTGTAAAATGAGCAGAGTCAGGTACCAGTCTGCATTGCAGCAGCACTGGGCAGGCTGTTAGCTGGCTTCCTGCCCCACGGATCTTATGGTCTGGTGGCATTTCTGCATTTGGATCTCAAAATAGGAATGCACAGGGGAGAGACACGGCTAATACATCTGTATCTTAGCATGGCCGCCAATGGCTCAGCTAACAGGGTTAAGGGAGCAATCTTATTCCTGTGAAATCCACAGGGCTTCGTAGGTGGTGTTTGGGAATTAAGGACATGTAATGAGCCAACGTTCCAGTTTCTTCCTTAGTGGATTGTAACCAGTTTGCCCAAGGGAAGCGATTGGCTAACGGATATTTCAGGGGTAAGAAGATTATTTCTCTCTCTAACAATGAGACAGGCACAAAGAGTATCTACTTTTAACTAAGGACATATTCTGCTCTGCTTCAATAAATACTTTCCTTCTGTCTCACCCAATTTGCCTTGTTGATTGTGTGAGTCTAGGACAAGCTGGAGCTAGGGTCCAGTCCTGCCTTCCTTAGAGTGACGTGAAGCGGTATGTTACTCTGTAAATGTCAGTGTTCTGATCGGTAGGATGAGGCATCACTTAAGGAACTACTCAACACTTATATAGGTGGGAGAATTTGGCCCACTACACACAGGAAATTGCTGTGATGAATCATTGCATTTACTGGGTTGTAAATTGGAGATTTCTCATCCTCCTATTTTCTTCCACGCTCCAACCCATACACTGGATAGTTTTCACTGCTTGTTTATAATATGCTATTACATTCATGGGGAAGGCAGGAATTAGCCTGTTTTATGGACAGAAAGGACCAAAATGTATTTCTGTAGCCATGAGAAGAGAAGCAGTTTTGCAAAACTAGCAGCAAAAACCTTGGAATGTGGACCTTCCAAGAAACTGTCTCCAAGGCTTTTTGTTTGTTTAACTGGGAATCTTGTGGTTCTTTTGCTTCCAGATTCAACAGGTACCTGATATTTTATGCAAACACTTTAATGCTGTAACTTCAAATAGCTCTTATGAGTCTTATTCTTCAAATATTACTAAAATCAGCCTAAACTGGAAATGAGCTGTCCATTCACAGCTGCATCTCTGTCCTCTCAATAGCAATTTTAAATTTGGACCCACTGAGAATGCCACAAGTCAAGTCCTCCTGTAGACGTCGTGGCAAGGCGCGTTTTAGCATGCACAGCAAGTAGAGAGATTGTAAATAGGGCTTTCTAGGATCTGTAGATACTACCTCAGCTGGTACCTCTTGATTCCCACAGCTATGGACAGAACTGTTTAGCTTATGGCCCAGTGTAACCTGGGTTGGAAAAAGTACTTTCTAGCCAGGACATAGGATGTTTTCATCATCTTCCATATTTTTAGTGATTTCTGCTCTTTTAACCTACTCTGTACCATTTATCTAAGAAAGGGAGAAAATCTCAAGCATTGAGAATGTAAGGAATGAGGATGTATGTTTGAGCACCTGGGTAAAGGTCTTCAGTGACGATCACGAGGGGAAGGGGATGAGGTCAAAACACAGGTTTGTTCATAAACAGATGCCTGAGCCTTTAGGAGAGACTGGTTTGTGCTTCCTGTCTTCTGTTTGCCCTCCCCGTGGGAAAAATTGCATGCCAGGCCTTTGTGTTGGGGGATTTTTTTCCTTTTTAAGTGTACTAATGCCATGTTTTCAGAAAAATGGCTGTCACCCTCTGGAAGTTCCCAGTGGCTAACTGTAGTTTAAGCAGTTCCTTTCTAATTGGTTTATGATGGGTAGCTCTGCCAATCTCTCTCTGTGTAAACTTTCAGGTTATGCTGCCAGTGGGTGCAGCTCCTTTTGTATCTTTCGATGTCTGATGAATGCTCTGTAGCTTCCTTCATCCCTTGTTGCTACATGTTTCTGTAGTGCACACACCCACTTTAACGGCATTTGCAGGGTTAGGTTTTTGTCTGTCTTTCCCTTTCGATGCTGTTGTTTTGCCAACTGTTAACTCGCCTGACTAAGAAATCCCTTGTTGCAAAGATTTCCTTTAATGTTCTCTTTCCAGTGTGTAGGGCTCAGGGGATGGCAGCCTATGTTTGCACTAGTGTAGAAAGCAAGCACAAGGCTTTTCCCTGCACGTGCTTTCAGTGTCTGATTAGAATGTGAATAGAATACAGCTGTTGCGTATAATTTTCTTTAAAGGTGAACATTGTACTGTGTAAGTAGGCCTTGAACTTAATGGTTGTCCAGTAATTTAAAAGGTAATCACTGAATAATGAATTTATATAATATTCAGAACTAGTGCAGACCACTTGTGGATTTCTCCTTCTGAGTGTCTCTCCTGGGAATCAGTGCTCTGATGCAGCAGTGCCATTTGCATGCCCTTAGTGAAAAGTTTAAATGATGCTGATCTCTAGATGTGCGTATTTCTAAAAGCTTGCATCCATGCTGGTGATGAAATGGCCTTGTGACATTGCTGTTTAGTCTCAATCTCACTTTTTAGTAAACAGGAATACCTAATTTGCTGTGCTGAGACAGGCCACTGGGTAATTGCATCTCGGATCTCTGCTGACGGTGGCTGGTAGATGATGCTTCAGAAAGAACCAAACTTATAATGACAGAGGTCAGGGCCGTGCAGCTGAACCCGAGTAGCTCTTAGTCATTTTGGTGACCATGAAGTATGAACTCACCTCACCTCTTGCTGCAGTACCAAGCTACGTTGCAAAACAAAATGAATTTGTCTTACCTGTCGCAAAGTCATTTAGATCTGCTTGAAATCCCTGCTCTGGTAACTGATGTCCTGCTTTCTTAAGGCTTTGAAATCTTTAGATGAAAGATGGTGTGTTTACACTCAGTGGTGATGATTTTCTTTCAGTAACCATTCACGCTCTGTTTTGCCTTTAGATGACAGAAATAGAACACAGGACACGGAGCTTGTCCACTTCCGTATATTGCGAGTTCTAAATGCTTTCTGTCTTAGTGACGCTCTGTGTTATGATGTCCTCTATGCTGTCCCTCGTAAGGACAATCTTTCCTGAGAAGGGAGGGTATCAGAAGGCTTCCTGCCCATTTCCTCAGTTCTAACAGAGCCTGTCTCAGTCCTGAAGAAGAGAGGCGACTTGCTTGGTACAGGTAGCTGTATCCCCCACCTGCTTCCCACAGCCACTTGCCTGAGGGCACCGCAGCCTGTGAAAGCCTGGGATGCAGAACAGCCTTTGCAGTAGAAGATGAAAATATATAGTGAAGGCAGGAGAGTAAAAGTGGGCTGCAGCTCTAATGAAGGTATAATTGACAATATCATTGTAACTTTTTGCATGATTTTTACTGTAAATTCCCCAGAATTGCCTGCCAATGACTCATCTTTAATGATGACCCATGGTTGCTTCTAAACGTTTTCCTTGGATTCAGAGCTCCCCAGTACTGACAGAGATGGCATGATCAGACTATTTTTACTTACCTGAACTATCTTTTATTCAGCCATGATGAATTTTCTCTCCTGTCAGACTGCCGGTTTGACTCAGTCCCCCACAGTTAGGAACAGAGACATTTCCCACGCTGTTTGCACCTCTTCAGACCATGACAAGTGAGGTAAAGCTGTTTCTCCTGCTGATCCTGTGTGACATTAATTTCTAATCAGTGCGTGTAGTGACCAGATGCTGTTAATTGTTGATGGTATTCAACAATTCTCTTCAAAGCTTTGTGGTCAGATCTCAAAGAATTGCAGGCTATTGAGGATGAAGAAACTATTTTATGGTATCTCCATTTTCAGTGCATTAGCAGGGCATGTGATTTGGTTTCCTCATAGTACAGCTCTGAGAAATATCAGTCTCCACTCAGAAGTATTCAGTTGTATGTTTGCTTTTCAGTGTATTTCTGGAAAAGGTAATTAAGGAGAGAAACTCCAAGCTGTTATAAAGAAAGTGGTTTTCTGGTAGTTCTGATCTGAACTGTGCTGTTGACCTAAAATTGGCACATCTGATCCACTCTGTGAAGCAACAGTGACCTCCCATGGGCACAGATGAGCTGTCAGTGGTACGTTCTTTCTATTTTGTTGACTTGACAAATCCATTATGGAACTGATCACCTCATCCCAAGCTTTTGGAATAACCAGACGTGCAGTATTAAAACCTTGTTTGTTCATCAGTTTTCTGGCATAGATTTTCACCGACCTATATCTATCACAAATATCCAGTAAAGCTGAAGGCAAGAGTTTAAACTTAGGGGCCTAATATGTTTACAAAGAGGAAAGAGAAAAATCTTGTAGTTTGGAAAATTGTGATGGGTCTTTCTTTGGGTGCTTCTCATTTTAACCAATTTTTTCATAAGAAAACTTTCTTGTTCAGACAGACTTTAGAAAAATGTTGCATGAAAAGGTTTCCAGATGTTTCCTTTATTTTTTCTTTTCTGTTTTCTTTGCCAAGGTGAACCTTTAGGAGCTATAGAGAGTGGATCTATACTCTAAAGCCTGGTTTTAAAGGCTTGTCTGTGCTTTCTCAGCTGAAAAGTACTACCAGATGCTGGTTTGTTAACAAAGTGTAGTTGCTTTCCCAGAGAATTTTAAATGGGGGCTGGAGAGTAAAGTACATCACAGTCTGCTGTTACCTGGAGCTGATGAGTAGAACAGGCTTCTGATCCAGAACAAGCCCATTGCCGAGCTCTGGAGAGGAATGATCCAGCTTACATGTTGTAGCAGGCTGACAGGAGTTAGCAAAAACTGATCTATGTTTGCAGGCATGAGCAAGTATTTTGAGCACTGAAGCACTGTGATATGAACAGATCACATATCTATGTCAAAAAAGACTTTTGATGTTTTCTTAAGGCCAAATTGTAGCCTACTGAGATCAGTGTTTATTTGCCCATTTTCTTCTAGGAATTTGGGGTTCACATTTGTAGCCTCAAGACTTATAGTGTGGTTAGATTTACTGTGGTTTTTACATATTAGAGCTATGCTGGCATACTGTGGGGCAGGGAATCAGTTCATTGTACTCTTCCATTTTCCCTCTATTTTCTCAACATCATAGAATGGCTTGGGTCGGAAGGGACCTTAAAGATCATCTGGTTCCAACCAGAGGTAGGCACATCTCTGACGATAAACTTGGCCTTCTTCCTCCATGGCTGCATGCTGTTACTGCTGGAAATTGCAGGATACATCGAACTTTTATATGTGCCTTTGTATCTTACTGTCATCTTTAAATCTGAGTATTTAAGGGGCCAAGCAAAATCATGTTTAGAAACTAGAGAAGGGAACAAAGTGTTTTGAGATACTTCATTTTACTTGGTCTTTGGGCTGCGTTCTCATGTTTTAATAGGACTGTGCAGAGTAACAGCTACTGAAAACAGAGCTCTGAGACATTCGTTCTTGGCATTATTTTTTTTTTATATCTTCAGCATGACCACTGAAGCCTCTAGAAATGATGCATACTTAACTAACTCTAAGGTTCAGACATAAGTGATGATTGAGGAATAATGGGTTACTGTGCCTCAGCTGGCCTGGACTTACTGAATGTAGGAAGACAGAAATAGTGTGAACCAAGCCAATAGGGCTTTAGGGGGCTTTACTTCTGTTATAAAAAATGTTATTAAAAAAAAAATCCCCAAATTCAATAAAGCATTTAGACCTGATTGAGTGAACTCTCTAAAGTGACTTCTACTTACTTGGTGCAACAAGGGAACCAAAACAGTAAGTTATCAACCCAGTTTTCTGCTGATTCAGGGAAGTGTTGGCCTCAGTGCAACCTGTTTCATTTCTACTTGCTGACTGAGAATTTATTTGTACTTAATTTTTCTTCATCCTTGTCATTTGCAACAATTAAAAAACAAAACCAGGCTAAGAAAATCAAGAGCAAGAAATATAAAATTTTGCTCCTGGCATCCCAGTTTCCGTCACTAGATGGTACTGTGAATTTGACTGAAGGAAACCCTCCCTAGCAGACAAGATGCATCAGATTAAAAAATAAATAAATTAACAAAACCAACCAAACAAAAAAGAGTTCAGCAGGGAGCATCAGTCTTTCTTTTGAGGCATAAAGGGGAATCCATAAGAGGGTTTCCAAATCTCATGTTGAAACCAAACCAATGTACGAGTATTTCCCTGTTTTCAACACTTTGTTTTAAAATATACATCAGTGAGGAATATGGCAGAAATAACATTTTTATTAATTTCCCTCTGCAAAACTGTTGGCTCAAACTTGTCATATATTTGTGTTAGTTTCTGAACTGTGTGTCTGATGGTTTCACTGTGAACTGTATCTAGAAGTCAGGGTGAAAGGGACAGGTTGCTCTCAGAAATGCGTCTGATCTTGATAGGAAGTCAGAACCGTCTAGGTGGAAGCTCTGGTGAAATTATTAATCTCAAAGGATTCATAGAAGATCCATGTAAACGTGAATTTTGCAGAGTGCAAGGGACTGTGGTGCAGATTCTGCCATGCAAGCTATGGCTTGATTCACGTGCCTGAGCCGGGCATTTTGTGTCATTTTAGACAACGTGTGTGCCCCACAGCTCTTGGGACAGCGCAGGTCTCCTGTGAGTGTTGTGACACACCTGCCAGCTCCCTGCAGAGGTCTTGGGCAACCCGAGGCATCTCTGCAAGCAGATGTGTGTGGTAAGGCAGCTGGCTCTCGCTCTATCTTTGTAATGTCCTGCTGTAGATGTCGTAGTTACTCCCCCTTTTTTCTACCATCCCTACATTTCTGAATCTCCAGACTGAATTATTCTGCTTCCTGGTATTCATGCCTTTGAAAATTTTTCTTTTTGTTTCTCTGCATCTTATAGGGCTTCTTACTGGGTGAGAATGTAATTTAGATTTGCACATCCAGGCCTAAGGAGTACTTCAGGAAAACAGAGGACTTTTGCTGGCTCTGCAGAGGATAGATTCAATTTCATGATGCACAGTCAGGGTTAATATTTTGTGTCTGTGAGCTAGAGCCACAAACACGTATTCTTTTTGACACAGGGTACATGAGCCACCTTCTCTATTTACAGTCTTCTTTTTAAAGGATCGTTTACTTGCTTAGTTATTAAAATACAATGACATGGCTGGCAGCCAGTCAAAATACTAGATTTCTCCAGCACTTTCATAATGCTGTCTCGCTTGTCTTTTAAGTCCTGTCCCTGACAGACATAACCACACATTGCTCCTTGAATAGTTTTGCTTGCTTACGGTGAGAAGTGAGTTAGAGCATGTGAACAAAGGTGGGGAAACTGAGCCCCCAAATACTAACTTTTTAGATTACTTTCATACGCTTCTTTTATTTGCAAATCCTTTCTCTTTATTCTTGTCCTATCATGGCTGAGGTGGTTATAGTGCTTTTTTTTTTTTTTTTTTTTTTTTTTTTTTTCTTTCTTTCTCTCTGCTTAAGCTCAGACTTGATGGTGGTCTAGTGGAGAACGTCACTTCAGGATGCAAGGTTACTCTTTGTCATGTTTTATCTTGTAGTTGTCTTTGGTCTGCCTTTTCTGGCAGGGATTCAGTAAAGCACTTAAGTCAGGAAATTAAGTGCAAGCCTGACATTAAGGATAAGCATATGCTATTTGAATTGGGGCCCTTCCACTTCTTTGTTTATGGAAGTTAAATATTCCATGAAGTTCCTTGGTGCATCAGTTTTCGCATTAAGCTAGGCTTATCGACAAAGATACCATGTTTGCTGTTCAGAAATGTGTGATGCCTGAATAACTGAATGTCTGGTTGGGCTTGACATGGACGTAGTTCTGGCAAGCACAAAGATTTGATGATTCTCAACTGTTATCAGTTGTTATCAAATGATAACATGTTATCAAATGATAACATGGCAGCAATCAGTAAGGTGAGAAAACACTAAAATGGAAATTTGGGGTATGAGATTTTCATGTGGAGTCTCCTTCTTTGGAGATACTCAAAACCCGCCTGGGTGCGATCCTGTGCAACATCCTCTAGGTGACCCTGGTTGGCAGGGGGTTGGACGAGATGATCTCCAGAGGTCTCTTCCAACCTCAGCCATTCTGTGATTCTGTGATCTGCATGTCGGGGAGTCTGTCCAGAGAGAGGCAGCCTGTTTGTCACAAAACAAGAATTAAGATGGACCAAACAGCAAATGTTCTCCTATTAACTGTGAATTAGCTACATAACAATTTACTTATTTAAGGTTTAATAATTAAAGTAATAAATAAGTGAAGATAAGTAAATAAAGGCCCTAAATCCATTTTCCCTTATGAATAAAAACAGTGAAAGTCGCAGACAACAATGGCTTGTAATCTGGGGTCAGGTTTCAGAGTCCTTTTCCCATACACTGAGATTACATTTCACTCCCAGTGGACTTCATCCAGTTTTTTCAGCATCAGGGAAATTACTCCCACTGAGGTCAGTTAATGCAGCCCTACCATGGCTGCATAAAGAAAGAGAGCGGTGGTTTCATGCAGATCCGACAATGCTCCTTTCTCTCTCTGTGGTTGGGCATCGTTCTGCTAGACTTCTGAGCACGGCCATTTGCAGTGCAGCTGGGTTGGGTGTGGGAAGGGACAGGCAAGTGTCTCCTAACTTGCCCCTGCAGAGGTGGGCAGTGCCCCCCTTATCCTTTACTGTCATATTCAGGTAATAAGAGTAACTAAATTGTTTTTTTTCATCTGTAAATCTCAAGGGATCATACTAAAGACCTAAACCAGTCACTCTGCAAGTGGGGAAATCATTTCATTTTGTTTATTTATTTATTTTTTAACTGTAGAAATAAACAGCAGAAATTTCATAAGCTTCTGGCTGAGAGGACATAACAAACAAAACCCCTCTTATCCTGGTGAATCAAGTTCATGATGTCTGAAGTTAACACTTAACTGTGAAACCTGATCCAGACATTGCTATACTAATCTCTGAATAATAACACAATGAATAAGAGCAGAACCCTGAAAAACAACTCTGTAAAATTTCACAAAGATTATTGAACTACTTTATTTGTTCAAGGTTGTGTATAGTATTGCTCTTTAGCTTCCTTTAATAATTGTGACATCTGGTATTTATCTAAAAATAAGGAAGTACACCTTATTAATCAGCAAAGCTAAGAAATATATTCAGCTGCATTCAGTTCCTTTGTAGTAGAATAGACTAATCTCTAAGAGTTTTGTGTGTGCACATCTCAGTTGTAACATAGCTTTAATAACCACGCCTTTATTTTGTCTTGAGCTCAGGCACTACGTTTCTAGAGAAATATCGCAGTAAGATGGGGATGTGTAAGGGATCTCACAGGGGCCAAAGAGTAGAGAGTTATACAAGATGGTAAAGGCAACATTAGTCTCAGCCCAGCACTTAAATTTAGGAGAACTCTTGTTGATCTTTGGGGCCCATTCCTGTTGTTATAGATGAGCATGTGCTTTAAGCATGAAGCATTTAAATCATTACTTCCCCCTGATATTTTAGAACTGCATTCCCTTTACATTGGAGGCAAGGAAAGCCTGAGGGTAGCCAGAGATGGTGGCAGTAACCATAGCCTAAGGAAACACAGAGAGCTGAATGAAAAGCTTTTGCATGCAGCTTATGAAGTATTTGATAGCTGAATTCCAAGGATGGATGTGTTGCTTTAGCAGTTGTATGGCTTTGAACTACTGAATCCTCACAGCAACTGTTGAACGACAACACAGCTACAGCTAGACAACATCTGGCTGCATCTGTTAAACAGGCAGAATCGTGGAGTGGTGGTCCAGAGCTGTTGTGTTATCATGTGGGACAGCCAAATTTGGCAGGCCTGTGGTCATTCCTCCAGGCACCTGTGTTCAGATCTAACTTCCCAGAAAATGAAAACCTCTCTGTTGTATATGTGAGCTTCTGCAGAAGTTCTACATTTCACACCAGTTTTTGCCATCTACAATCGCTTGTGTCTAACAAGCTTTGTAAAGCAAAGCATACCCCACAATGCAAAGGAGGTGAATAACACGTATCTCATAGCCCTTCAATAAGTCTGTGAATAAATCTGCGTTCTGTGGAACTGACATCTCCTGAAAATTTGTCTAAGAGGACAAATGAGCAAATTGCTACGCTTGAGTATGTATATTTTACCAAAACATATTTATTAGCAATAGCTGGTATGTATATAGGATTGCTCTTGCCATGGTTCATGTCATTTGTTTGAGCCATGAACAAATAAGTGAATGCTCTGTCAGCTTTTGAGGATCAGACTCTCAGACCAAACCAGTTTAACTTGGTGATTGTTTGGGTTGGATTATTGCCACGTTTATTTTTTTCCTGAGCAATAAGTTCCCATGAAAGCACCAATATCTTCCCCCTTGTTGTGAGTTAATGTTTCATTAACATAAATCATTTCATGTCTTGTGGAGTCTGACCTAATTTCTCCATGAAATATAAACCTGCATCTAACTCTTCTTTGTCATTTGTATTGCAAGGTAAATTCCAGTACTAATTCCTTATGCTATTGCTATCGCCCCTGCAATTTCTGCTCTTAAAAGACTTCATTCTTCAGTGCCAGAGCTCTTGCCTCTTTCAGCAAATCCTTCTGTCTAAGAATAACACAGGCACAGAAGAAATGTAAGACCAAACAACTCCATAGTACGGTACCTAGCTTTTTTCTTTTTAGGGCCACACTGATCGCTCCCTTAGAGACCAGCTGATGGAAATGCCCACAAGAAGAAGTTTTATTCTCAAGAATGTTAATGTGTCTCCTTTCAGACCACATTTAGCTGCTTTAAATTAGTGAAGCTCCACTGACTCCAGCAAGTCTTTGCTAACTGAGCCAGTGCACAGCACAAGTGCTGTATTGGTACAGTACACTGCATTACATGTTCCAAAAAAATGTACTTAGCATCAAGGAACAGAGGTGGAAGATGATGCAACTTTCTGGGGTATGTAACTGACTTGGGGGTAAGTTTGTGTAGGGAAATGAGAAAATGCAAAAATACAGGTTGCTTGGAGTTTGGTCCTCTTTAACCAGGGTCAAGAGGCTAATGAAAGTACAACTCAAGCAAGGAGATCTTACCAAAAAGAAAAAAAAAATAGAAAAGAAAAGAATTAAATATTTGCCTGGTGAAACAAATGCCAACTGGCAGATAAAATACGCAGTCTCTTTTGTTATCATTCCAGTAATTCCAGAACAAAAAGTCAGAGCTAAGAGGGGGACCAAAAATCTGGTACAAGCCTCCACCTGCGCAAAGCAAGAAGAGACTTGCCACCTGCACTTCTCCAGAGAACAGGGACCCCTGCAAGCACTGGGATTGTTGCTCAATCTTTCTACATCCTTTTCCACCTCAGGTGCATTTTCTTCTGTCTTGCCACTTGTATGTACCAAAGGACTTCGTAAGAACAACCAAAATATCTAATTTACCAGGTAATAAAAGCACAGGGTAATTCCTCCATTGAGGAGGGATTGAGACAGGGTAATTCCTCCATCAGGACAGACCAGGCCAACATGGCCACACTAATTTTGAGGGACCTGGACAGACTCATGCACCTGATGCTATGGTCACTGGTGTAAACGCTGTGCAGACAGACATTTCTGATGGTTTTGCTGTTAGCTTTGGCCTGATCCAGGAAGTACAGATGGGTCTTGAACTGAGATATGTGCCTATGAACCACAAAAGTTTTTTCCAGTACTGAATGTGCTTGAGCTTCAGTGAACGATGGGTGCTCTAGAGTTTGTGCTGGTTTCTGAAGTTATCCCGTGGTTTCAGCCCTTTCTCACGTCTGTGGCTACTGCTTTAGTCTCTGGGTAAATCACAAGTCTCATTCTCTAACTGCTAAGAGGGACTGAGCCTGGTATTCAGTGACAAAAGTCTAGATGTGGCCCCAAACATTCTTCTGTATTTTCTGCTATAGGTGATTCCCTCTACATCTGCTGCTTGTGATGGGGTGTGTAGCAGTACTAGAAGCTCTGTACCTCATATCCCTTCCCACGTGATGGTTTGCACCACCGGTCACAACCAGATCGTGGTGACTTAGAGCTGTTAGCTGAGCTGTGTCGCCTGATGGTGTGACAGCTTTTTGTGCGAGTTAAGACGCATTCATGTAAACAGCCTTTAAAGAGAAAGTGCTGTATGGATGCGTGTTTTAATGTGCATTTCCACTGAGTAAAAAGCAGCAAAATGATTGTCAACCGAATTCAGCAAGCAAACCGCTGTTCCATTTGTAGGTGTCCACACATACCCTGCTTTTAAACTTAAAGAGCAGTATCTCCGTAGGCTTTCTAGTGTAGTGTGGCAGGGCTGGGAAGGTAGTGTTTTCTGTCTGCCAGTCTGATACACAGCCCAGGACTCAGCAGGCTCTTTCAGGCTTCTGCAAGGCTCAGAGACTTAGCTTCCAGGTAGCTCATGGTGTAGTACCTGTATTACCATTCTATACATTCAGAAAACTTGCTGCTCTTTTTGGAAAGCTTAAAAGCTCATACAGTGAAAATAAATTCTTTAGTCTCACACTGGCTCTCTTAGGTGCATGTTAAAACAAATATTTAAATAATCTCTTTTAGGTATCAAAAAGATGTTCTCCTTTATCGTGCATGCATGCTCAGCTTGTCTTTATTTTGATAGAAATCTGTTGGAAGCACAGACGGTATTAAAAAAACTGCAGGTGCACTAGTAACTCAGTAAACCACAAGAGCCAGAGACAAGTTCTAGATAAAATATACAGAGGATATGTGCATCAGATGGCACTGAGTACTTTTCAGTCCACATAAGAGAACTGTTCATTTAGCATCGTTAGCTAGACATTTGTGGCATCAAAATCAAAAAGAAATTTTTGTGCTCAGCAGATTAGACTAGAATCTGCTGAGAAATCTTTTTGAATTCACAACAGTTTTATTGTTCCTTAATATTGTGCATGCAAATGAGCGGCTCCTCATTTAGTGAAGTTTCGCTGGAAATCGGATGTCAGACATGGTTCTTGCTAATAGCCTCACTTTTGGCAGGCTGGCTCTCACTGCTTAAGCAGCGAGTGCGTGGGAGAAGGATACTGCTGAGGCTTCTCTTGCTGGGTGCCTTTGCAGTTAGTGGTGAGCTAACTGTTACAGATGAGCTTGTTAAAGGTAGTTGCAAATAAGCTAACAACTTCATTTCTTCCCTTTTTTCTTGCATGCAAATGTCTAGCCATGGAAGTAAGTGCTGTGTTGTTTTATGGGGCACTAGTGGCAAGCAGGAAAGCTATGGAGGCCAGAATGCAAAGTGCCAGTCAAGGCTTAGCCTAAACCCCTGCCTGTAAAATGCAGATGATGGTCATGTTTTTTCTTCACTGTTTTTTGGTATAGATTGTAAATTCTTTGGCACAGAAGTCCAGTTGCTCAATGTGTATATAGAGCACCCAGTAAAACAAGACGAGTGTTTTCTGTGGAGCTTAGGTATTATTGAGATCTAAATTATTAGCAGCAAACATATGTGTTTACATACGTAGAGTGTTTGAGAGGGGCAGATTAGCAGTACTGTTTGGATTTGGCTCTGGTATGTGCAGTAAGAAATGTCCTGTTCCAACCCTGATAACACCATTCAGACATGGGAACTGCCCAAAGTATGGTCAGTGATGACTGTCTACTTTCATTGCAGGACTGAATTTTAGAGAGTGACCTGGAAACAAGACTCTTGTCCCCTGTTCTGTGTGGAGCTGGTAGGCAGAAAAAATTGTTTCTCCCTTGAAAACAATACAACCTGAGTCCTAGCTGCATGCGGAATGGCCACTTGTAGGTAGAAGATGATTTCAGTTTGCATGGCTCATGCCCTCTCTGTTGAGGATGCAAACAGAGGGCAGATGAATGCTAGTGTGCATGGCAGGCTTTAAGAGACAGAGGTTTTTCTGCTAAAACTTAAGCTGTGTTAGTATCAGGTGCTGAATGCTAGTGTCAGGCACTGGAGTAACACTACACCTCTCAGTAACAGGGAGCTTCATCCAATACCCCATTGCACTTTGTAGCTTTCTGTACATACTGCTTTCCCCGGGACAAACTTTTTTTTTTTTTTTTTTACAGCAAGCTGAATGGCAGCTGATTTAATCAGTAGTACTGGGAGCAATAATTCTGCAGGGTTGTAACTTGCATTGGCTGCTGTGTTTGTTCTTCCCAGGGAGAGAAGAGTTTAACAAAGAAATGGACAATCATGTATATATTGCTCAATAGGATAACTTCTGCTCTCAGTTTACAGGCTTGAAAACAAAGTGTATATGATACCATCAAACTGCTTCATTCCAAAACCTGCTGCTCCTTAAAATGTCAGAGCTGTAACCTTCAGACACTATTCTAAGTTTTGAATCTTTGCATTCCTGGGGATGCTGCTAGACCCAGCTGTGCTTTAGGGCAATGGGTGAGCTGTTGCCTTGGTCACTCTCAAGGGAGAAACCCACGAGAGGAGGAATGATGTCTATGTGATGTTTTGCATGCTGCTGAAAGCTCTTTCTGTTTGTGCTTGTTGTGGTTTAACCCCGCAGGCAGCTCAGCACCACGCAGCCGCTCGCGCACTCTCCCCAGGTGGGAAGGGGGAGAGAATCAGAAAGGTAAAAGTGCGAGAACTCAGGGGCTGAGATAAAGACAGCTCGCTAGGGAAAGCAGAAACCACGCACAGGCAGAGCAAAACCAGGAATTCGGTCGCTGCGTCCCGTCGGCAGGCAGGTGCTCAGCCACTTCCAGGCACGTGGGGCTCGGCACGCAGAGCGGCTGCTTGGGGAGCCAGACGCCATCACTTCCTCCTTCCTTACCCCAGCTGTTACTGCTGAGCATGATGCCGCATGGGATGGGGGGTCCCTTTGGCCAGCTGGGGTCACCTGTCCTGGCTGTGTCCCCTCCCAGCTCCCGGGGCACCCCAGCCTCCCCGCTGGCAGGGCCGCCCGAGGGGCAGAAACGTCCTTGGCTCTGGGTAACGCTGCTCGGCTGCAGCTAAAGCATTGCTGTGCTGGCAGACCCACTGCAGGGACTGTGCTGAGTGATCCCCACCTTGTGCCTGTTTGGGGTTCAAGCCTTCAGTTACACTGAGCATCACTCATGCAGAACTGTCCCCTGGCTTGGTGGCAGCCAGCCCTTTGAGAGTTTCCTTTGAATACATATCCTGTTCTTCTCGCAGGATCAGTTCCGAAGTTAATACTGAGCTCTGCTGCCTCTCAGGCATCTCAGCTGAGTCTGCTGTGCATGTACCTGGCTCTGACTTCAAAAGCAGATCCTGGAAATCCAGAATGTTTCTGCAGCAGATGGAGTTTGGAGTTGCTTATTGCCACACTTTGAGCCTCTGTCCAGAAGCACATACTCTGCCCCAACCCCAACCCTGGAACAAAATAACTAGACTCAGGCTGGGCATTTCTGGGGATAAAAGACTGGCTTCTGGTATGAGGGGGAGAGGATGAGGTGTGGAAGAAAAAGCTCCTTTGTGATTGTAGGCCTTCTGTTCCTACAATTATTTACACACATGCACACTTGCACGGTGAATATTTCACTGCCAGGTTATTTCATGAAAATTCTAAGCCAGGAACAAGTGACATAAAAAATGGTAGGAATGGCAGAAACAGTCTTAGGGCACCCATATGTTGCCCAGAGGCCTCTGTAAATCAAGGACAGTAGGATTAATTGCTCCCCTCCCCTTTTCCATGTGCTGTCAGACTTACTATGTCTTGGGAGTTGCATTTTTCCTCTCTGAGGCTAGCTGCCTTTTGGCTTGTCCCCAGGGATGACATTTGCATTGCTGTTGGATCCTTTTCCTTCTCCTGCTGTTGTCCTGTGTGCTGGATGTTGTTATAATGCTGTTATGACAGCTGCAATAGCCAGCAAGGGGCAGTCTCTGGATGCTAGTGACAAGATGCCAGGTGGTTTTACTGCCTTCAGAGGAGTTTATCTGGCTCTGTCTGTGCATGTCACCAGCTGCAAATACTAAAAAAAATAAAAAAAATAAAAAAAAATCTGGAATCTGTTCCTCAAAACTGTAAGATTGGTTTGAGAATAACAGGATTGAATAAACTTTAGACTCTTCATATTTGTAACCTATTTCTGAATCTTAAATATACTCAGGCTCATGTTTGCAAGTACTTCACACTTGAAGTCCCAGCAATGGTCCTTTTTTTAATTAAATGGAGATACACTCCTAACCACTCAATTCCAGGTGCAGGATCTTTAAGATAAATGTTGCAAATTTCCAAATAAGCCAGAACAGTTAGAAAGGAAAAATAATGAAAAATCTTGACACCTGTGACCTGGCAGTGAAGTACCACAAGAGGCATTTTACTCGCTCGTACCGTTTCACCCACTTCTCTGTGAGTTGCCAATCTGCTCCTGAGATTGAGCAAATCGTACTCCTGCTGCGGGACAAGTGGTCGTTTTCAGCATGAGTCAACAACAGCAAGGTGCCCTACAGTAGGCCTGTTATGCCTTGAGCCACATCCAAACAGTCAGAAAAATGTCACGGTCCCCATAAAACATGCCGTGTCCTGCCTCGCTGTGCTTCTGGCACAGACGTCCCGGCTGCTGGCTGCCATCTTCCCAGGTGGAATGGAAATGGAGCTGTCAAGAGATTTGGGGCAGTGGGTATCGCACCTCCTGCAGGAGACAAGCCCAGCTGATGTGAATGTGAAACCAGCATTATAGGGTGACTGGATTTATCTTCACCAAGCCTTGAAGATATCCGGGGTGGGGGACATAGATGAGGTGTTACCCACAAGTATGGCCAGATGATGAAAGAGGAACTGTGCTACCACGCTGTTGTGAGCTGGCCCTTCCTCTGTCGGTAGTCTGTTCTCAGCCTCTTCTCCCCACCTCACCTATTTTCTGTTGTCAGCCCCCGGGTATGTGTCAGCTTTATATGCCTAGAGATACCCAGAATACTTCGCACACTGCTGCAGTGATTTGTGCGTTAGTAATTCCAGAAGCAGAAGTCTCCCAGTGGAGAGCTTTGAGACAGTTTCTGGAAAGCGTAGAGCATGCAGCATGCCTTGTTAGTCTGTGTTAATTAACCAGCAAGGTTCTCATCTGCTAAGGTGATGTGTGTTATTGCAAAAGCTCTAAAATAGGTGATTTTGTGTGGCCCTGGGGCCAGTGTTAATATTACTGGAGATTTAACACTCAGAAAGTACATCAAACAGCAAAAGTCTCCCCTTATTTAGTAGCTGATGACTGAGAAAAATTCTGTGTAGGAAGAAAGAGGCAACAGATGGTGCAGTAGAGCTTCTGCACAAGTTAGGGAGAAGTAAACTAACTTGAACCCTCCTGGACAGACAGATTTCCTAGGGTCCAGCCATGCTGGATACTTCTTCTTTTCCCAAAGCTTATTTTCCTGAAATGTTCTTATTTAAGTCTTCTCCCAAAGGGAGAGATACAAATCAAAAATTTCTGTTGGGTATGGACAATGGAGACCAATATAAGCTTAGGAAAAGCAGGACTTCAAAGTTAAGCATACGCTTAATACTATGGACCAGCACAGGCTTTCATCCCAGCAAGCACTGTGTGCTTAAAATAAAGCACAGATTTAATGCTAATGCAGTAAAGCATTTTGTACTTTCATCTTTTGATCTTTTGTTTCCTATAATTATTTAGGGAGGAAGGCAGCAGCAGTGACTTGTCAAGCTCATGAAGTCTTACAAGGGTTAAAAAGTGCAGTGATGACTGAGATTTCCCTGGACAAGGACCGTATATGTCACAAGAGCAGTTTAGACTACTAAGCTAGTTTTAAAAAGTTTAGGCAATATGCATTTTGTTGCATATTATTGTCACATGAGTAAATGATTTCAGGGGTACCTGCTTTCTAATGTCTTAAAAGGACTGATTTTCACCAAAGGCAGAATGCCTGTCCCAAAAGTACTGTTAAACCAGATAATAGAAATTTGAAAGAACACGTTAAGCCATTTTCCAAAGCATCTTATCCTGAGGGTGGGAACGGAGAGCAGCCCTCCTGGGCCCTGGACGTGATATCCTGTACCTGGGAATTCTGCCTGCAGCTGGTTGGGTGTAGCATGTTTTTGATGTTGTTGTTGCTTTTTGGTACAGCCAATTAAAAAGTTCATTTAGCTTCTGGATATCCGGTGATTTAATAACAGAGCAGGATTTGCTGTTGTGCTTTGGGTCTTTGTCCCTCACTTCCAGGGCCGAAATGTCCCATTTGTTAAGGCTGTTAGCCAAAACTAAAAGCATTTTCTTAGATTGAGCATTGACAAAGCTTGCAAGTGAAACTGAAAACAACGCTTTTCCTTTTATAAAAATATTGCGCCTCTCAGTTAATTTCATTTGGGTGTTTGTTCTTTTGTTTTAAATGTTTCTTTTAGATGTTACAAAGTTAGAAGAAACAAATGAGAATAATTGAGTCAAAATATTTTCATAATATTGAGATGTTTAGCTGGGAAAGTCCACGTTTACTTCAGTGTAGCAACTCATAATTGGAACAGTATGATCTGATTTGTTTCGTTTTTCTCTGATGTTATCAGATAAAACAGAAAGCATTAGGCAAATACTGGAGAACCTTAAGCACCTCCAACATGATGCATGTTTGTGTCCTGCACCAACACTGTGACTTCGAAAGGTTGATTTCTGCTGCTGGCTGCAGAGAAAATTCACTCTTGGTAAAATACACAAAGTTCCTATTTCTGTCTGTCAGATTCCAGTGATTTTTTTTTTCTCCTTTTCCTTGGGGAATTTGACTATGATAAGTGTGCAAAATGTGGTGGTGGAAGGAGAGCCAAGTATTCGCCTTCGTACCTGTTTGTTTGCACAGGGCAGCTGGGGGAGCACTGTGCAGGCAGGAGGCGAGAGGAGAGGTGGCTGGAGCCCAGCCTCTCTGCTCCGCAGATGAGCGGCAGAGCCAAGATCAAGGTTCTGGCCAGGAGTGGAGAGGAAGACAGGCGTAGAAAATGTGATCTGTAGCCAAGTGTTTCCCATAGTTTTCAGGTCAGCATTGGCAACTTCTTCCTTAAAGTTCTGAATTTATTCACCTGGCCACGGTGTGCCTCCATTTGGCACACATCTGTGCGATGCACTTGAACTCCCAGAGACCCAGGCTTTGAGCCTTCATTACCTGCAATTGTAAGGGAATAAATTATTATAATAGTTTAATGTGTAATCCAAACTGTGCTGAGCTCTGTCCAGTATGAAAATTCAACCCTTCTGTAAACATAAAAGCAACTTAAAATTATTTCTTTGGAAATCACCTGGCCTGGTCTAGTCTGAAAAAGATATGCAACAGACTCTATTAATATTTGGCCTAATGTTTGGTTTTAGTTCTTCCAAATGGTTACGATTGCTGTTACAAGTAGGCCTGGTGCAAAAGTAAACAGATCACACCATAGTCCCAAGAGGAGTAAGAAGAGAGAATCTGCATGGTAGTTGGTATCTGGTATTTTTATTGGATGTTGGAACTTTGCAGTGACCCAGATGCATGAACTTTCAAAGAAAAAAGCAAGAGCTTTAACAAATACAGAAGTAATTTCCACTTGTGAGCGTATGCATTGTCATTTCTCCTTGTATTCTGCTATGCTGATACCCCTGTGAAGTCTGACATTACAGAGCTCAGAAAGACAGAAGTAGCAAAATTCTGCAACTGGTGTTTCTCTTCTGTAAGTAAAGTTTTCTAGAGGGAAAAAAAGTTGAAGTAATTTAAGTTTGGCTTGTTACAGTTTTGTATTATTCACTTACTCAGGATTTCACAGCCTGGCTGGTGGGGGAAAATCCCCCAATTCTTTCTGCAGAACTTGTATTTCACTTGGGATTTTTGTTGGCTGGAAGGAAAGCTGTTCCTGTGAGCCTAGCCTGAATGTGTCTCTGTTAATTATAATTAATCATTAATCATAAACAGTCTTTGCATAGCCCTTAGCAGATGGGGATACACAGCAGTGCGTTGCTGAGTCACTCAGGCCAAACAGATGACTAGGAGATGTCTGGTGGCTATCAGAGGGGAAGAACAGCTCCCAGAATGTTTCTTTTGAGCAGGCTTTTCCAAAGTGACTTTGGCTAATATTTTCAAAGCTAGTTATGCATTTTACTGATGCACAGGGATCACACTTGGAAACCTACATTTCTATCAAGATTTGCCTCCTTATTTTGATAAAATACTCTCAACAACAACAAAAAATACAAGTAAGAGTGCAAATGAGTATGTAGCTGTGGTAGTCTTAACACTTGAGGTTTCTAGTTTTCACACTGAGAGTGTAACCTCTGAAGTTTATCAGACTTTGTCAGGCTTCAGCTGGATCTCCTAACATGCACTGAGAGTTCTTTCTGTTATTGTAAGCTATAAGAACTAGGTGGAATTGTAGTATCTGTAGTGACTTACTGAAAAGTCATACAGCAACAGGTTATAGGACCAGTATTACAGAAGAGAGTATGAGTGAATACATTCTGGCAGCGGAGTCTCACATTTTGGATGTGGATTTCTGAGGACTGAGTTTCTTGCATGGCTGTGGTGGTTTTACCCTGCTGGGCAGCTGAACTCCACCACAACCGCTCTCTCACTCCCCCTCCTCAAAGGAAGAGGGGGAGAAAAAAAAAACTCACAGGTTGAGATAAGGATAGTTTAATTAGAGAAGAGGAAGAAAAAAAAAAAAAAAAACAAATATATATATGTACAAGCAAAGCCTGTGCGCAAGCACAGAGGAAAAGAGAAAACAAGTTATTCTCCCACCAACGAGCGATGTCCGGCCACGTCCTGGGACGCAGAGCCTCAGTACCTGCAGTGGTTGATCGGAAGGACAGACGTCTTCGCAATGAGAGCCCCCCCTTCTCCTTCCCTTTCCCGGCTTTTATTGCTGAGTGTGATGTTCAACGTTAGTCTTTGCCTGGCTCAAAGTACATAGAGGTGAAATTGTATTGAAAATAAACTGTAAAGATAGTGACGGCAAAACTACTGACAGGTAAGTGAAACAAAGGAGAGGGTCAAGTGGAAACTTAAGTGCCACTGTTGGTATTTGCACAAGAATCAAGTACAATAATTGCTGATTTCTGCACCTGCATTTGATACAATAAAAGACCATGCTGTGAGAGTTGCACCCATTGAAAGAAAAGAGCAGGCAGTTTTCACAACTGAGCCCTACAGAAGGAAAGTCCCTGAATTTCCAGGAAAATGGCAATATTAATCAAATGTCTTCTGTACATCTGGAGTAAAAGAAAATGCCCTGTCATTCTGCACTGCTATAGGTGAGGGATTAGTCAAAAATAAATATGATTAGATGGCAGTCAGTGCTGTATTTTAAATGAAAATGTATGGTTTGAACATTTCTTCTTAGATGCATTCTTTGAGTGCTGCTGGTATGTTACTTATGTGACTTATGCTGATGAAATTTCTAAACATCTGCTGTATTTTAAATCTCCATTTTTGTCAGGGTTAAATAAAAGGTTTATAGATAGAGATGGATACCAGAAAATTCAGGTCTTCAAATAGTTGTTCTGTTTCATAGCAATGTGCCATAAATCTACCTAGAGATACAGCTGTTTAGCTGACTATTCTTAACAAAAATCAGAGCAGAACATCAAAGAAGTTTGCCCGAGAATGATGCTGCTGTTATATCCATGTTTGGCTAAGCCTATTGCTGCATCACTTCGTCTTAGAAACGATGACTTCAAATCTCTAACGAATGTACTGCACAGGATCTGGGGAGACAGAAGAGGCTATCTCTGAATACTCTTTTGAGCTTGTTCCTGGATTTTAGCATGTAAGTCACAGCAATGGGCCTTATTGTTTCCCTGACCAAAGCGTTGGCAGTGGCCTGTGCGACTAATGGAAAATCTACTGTGCCTGAGGGGTTCTGCAATTATTCAGAAATTCTCATTTGCCAAGGGAAGATTTGCTTCCTCGCTGTACATGCGGTATCTCCAGTGCATTCCCAGCTCATTCACTTGCAAGAAGCCCTTTTCTTTCCGTACCCTGCACAGAGTAGCGTTGTTCTCCCAGCTGTTGGCTGCCCCTGGTGCTTTCATTGGCTCTTGGGCCACATGAGCTGTGAGCTTCCAGTCACATCGGAGGTGCGTGGCCAGCAAAGCCATACACCATACACCTGGCGTGGGTTTTTCTCTGGAGCTGAAACCCTCCCCTCTGCAGGACCCAAGAAGCGCCGTTGTTATTCCAGACACAATTGCTTGTTGGTGGTTAAAGACAGCTCCTCGCTGCAGCCATCAGGTAGAGCTGACGGAAAGAGTCTCGGAGCACGTCTGCCCCGGGGAAGAGAAAAGCATCCCTTAGTCACCCCATAAACTGCGTGGTTCCACCCCGCCTGGGGGTCTCTCTCTGTACTTACTTTCCCAGGTGAAGTGGTGTGTCTCACAGGTACCAGAAAGCTTTTGCTTCTGGCTCTGCCTTTAGATGTTCACTCGGATGCTCTGGTTGCAAGGATCAGGAGAGAGTTTTGTTCTTTCAGTAATTCTGTCCTGCTGCAGGTTAATTAAATGAGACCTGTCTGTGACAGGACTGCAGCCTGGGCAAGGCCCATCAGCTGCGCTGTGTAGTGCTTGTGTAACTTCAGGCAGGGCAGCTCTCTGGGTTTTACAGGTGACTACATGGAGCTGATGGCTCACTTAGCAGAAGAAATGTAAGTTGGGGACCTTGCTATTGAATCAGTGCTTGTACGTGCATGATTGCGAGGGCCATACTTCAATCTTTCAGGGAGCTTTTCTTTTTAGTAAGTAACTAGGCATGAGCATATGATGGACCCAGAGACACGGCCAAGGGCTGGCCTGTTGCATGCACTCAGCATTCACAATAATTCATGAAAGCAACCGAGCATGCGAGAGACTTGCAGGGCTGAGAGGCCTTTTCACATCCTACGGTTTCTGTGCTATAAGGAATGATGTGGTGAGGGTCTTGCCTGTGGGAAGCTATGCATGTACCAACACTGAGCTGGAAGCATTGCATTCTGCCTAAGAACTGTTATAAGCACGTTTCTTTCTCTCCCCCCCACCCCCTTTTTTTTTTTTTTCTTTTTTTTAAAGACCAGCAGGAGGTACATGGTGTTGACACTCACAGCAGCCGTGCTATTTTTGTCATCCTTTCCTGAACAGCAACACCTGTAATACTGTTCTGGAGCATGTAATTGCTGGTAACTTTGGTTCCTCTGCTGTGTTTCCAGACAACATTTCTTACCTGCCTTTGGGGCTGTTCTTCCCGATACCAGCCTGGCATCAGAAGACCAGGGGACCTGGAGCTGGGGCAGGCTTTCAGGCAATGCGGTCCCTTCCCTTTGGGCCGTTACTTGGTTCCTGACTGTGGTGAGTGTTAGCGAGCAGACTGGCGAGGCTGAGCTGCGAGACCTGGTGCCTGCATTTGCACATCTCTTTGCCTTGCCCGTCACCTACCAAGCCAAGCGCTGCCAGGCGTGGATGAGCGGAGCTGCCCGGCAGGTGGCAGCTTCACCCAACTGATAGCGTTCCGCTAACGAGTAGAGGGGAACGCGTGTGTAACCAGTAACTGCAGAAGTGGATTTCTTTTGTTTTTACCTAAATAACAGCTTTTGTTTGTACTCCATTGCCCCTTTGGATGCTACTAATGACAGTTTCAGACAACAACAACTGCCAGTAAGTGACAGACACGGCTTCTGCTGGAGCCAGTGGTGTAGTACTGGGCTCAAAATCAGTGCTGTTGTTTGCACTCAGAAGAGAATTGCTTTGAGCATTATAAGGATTGTTTCTCTTCAACAAATGAGTCAGATCATTTCAATGTTGATAGATAACTCTGTATCTAAAGGCTAGCGTACATATGAGTATCTCTTTGAAAGTGGCTGCTGAAATCTTTCCACTGAGTTCCAGAGGCTGCAGATGACATCTAAGTAATGACATCTAAGGTGTCTTACTATATCCTGAGAGAGCTGCAACTGCAACATTCTTCCCAAAGCAATTGTTCTTTTTTAAAAACAGAAAAAGGCATGACACTTCATGACATGAAGAAAATTGTCACTCACGCTTGCTGACATGGCATTTCCTAACACCAGTAGTTTGCTTTTTTGATTTTGTACTGTCATGGTAACACTAAAAATGAAAGAGAATATACATGGAGAACAGCGAGTGTAGTATAAAGTGTTGCAAGAAGAATATGGAAGAGTCAGAGAGAGTATGAGCCTTTGGGTCATATAATCACACTCTTCTTTGAACCTTCCATTGTGATTTGCCTGTTTAATGACACAACAACATCCTGGACACTGAGATCCAAATTCCTGGAACATGTCATTCATAACTCTCAGCTCACTCAGCTGCCAGATAAATGTGCCTTCTCCTACGACTATTTCAGTCTTCAGAATTTCCCTAGTTCTAGGTGTGATGTTTTTAAACCAGTCATTAATCTTGTTGCTAGTGGGGAAATACAATATTAGTGAATAGCCTGCCTGTAGCAGAGGCTTGAGCTATTGGTTACAGAGAACCCATGATCGGTTCCTGCAGGCAGTTCTGCATGTGGATGCAGAAAGAATTCCAGCAATCAATCCTAGAGTTTCATTTCACTTTAGAACAAACCCTAGTTTTTGCTCCCATGGCAGTGATCAGAAATCGCCATTTCTTCTTCTGTTCCTGCTAACCACAGTCAACATTCATAATTTCCCTTCCAGTGCAGAGCTTTCAGCTATACGCATTTCTTTAATGGGGAAAGTAATGCTTGCACTTTACCAAGCTTTTAATTCTGCATTTTAGTCTAGACTTTTTGTTTTGTTTTGTTTTGTTTTCCCATTCTTTCTAATCAGTTGTCAAATTGGCAAAAGTCCTTCCTGTGAGCTCCATGGTGCAACTCTGCAGACTGAAAGTCAGGTTTTGTAAGTGTGGCCTGGCCAGGAACCAGAGCTGATAAGGTAAAGGGGAGGTTTTTAGTTCCCTTTTCTTTATCTGGATATAAAATCAGTTTGAAAATCTTGCACCCTCTCTTAAACATGAGGGCCAAATGAAGATGTAACAGGTCTCCTTTTCTAAATGGGGTTCAATGGCTTTAGGGGGGGATCCATGTTTCCACTATCCCAGGGTCCCATTAGTAGCTCTGGAGGTAGATCACACAACTCCATCCTTGTTGTTGATGATGAAAAGGGACAGATAAATGCTACTTCCAATTAAAGTAATTAAACTGAGTGGGGTTTGAGTGACCTTATACAAAATCAGTGACCAGCAATGCCGAGGAGGATTTTTTGCCAGTGAGGCAAAGGACTAAAGCTAAAATGTCAGGGTGAAATTATAAAAGGTGTAATTAAGTTCTGACAGAAGCTCCCAAGGGAAATAGGAAAGCCAGAGGCCAAATAAAATTGGAAGAAAACTGTATTCAAAAGCATGGTCTGGAAGTGAGCCAGACACATTCCTGTGGGATGTCTTTGATAGGGAATTCCCCCAAACTTTTCCTAATTATTTTTTCCCTAGACTTCCTAATGGGGTCCTTTCTCCTAGGCTAGGCAGAGAATTAATCTTACAAATGAAGAGATGAGGTGAGATCTGCAGGTGGTCCTGGAGGCAGCCCAAAGAACTGTCCAGCCTCTCATGCTGCTCATGTCCCAAGACAAGCAAATGTCCTGAGATTTCAGAAGCAGCTGCACCTTGAACGGGGGTTTCCCAGATGTTTGAAGGAGACCACGGAAAAGTAAATGCTGAATGAAGCAATGGGAACTTTTGTGTAGATTCACAGCTTGCTACAGTCCTATTGTTCTCTGTAGTGCTCTGCCCACTCCTCTGCAGCTGTACATTGCGGGTTTCAGGGTGAGGATGCTGCCAAAGCTGCTGAGTCCTGTTTCTCTGTGAAACTCTGGGGCCAAATGTGCTCAGAGAGAGCTCTCGGTGTGAGTGGTTTCCAGAGGGGACCAGACACCGATGATTCGACTTTCCTTGTGACACAATTTGGGCTCAAGTTTTTGCCGTGGTAACAGTGGCAAGGTTCATGTTCAAAACGAACTAGCTAGAAGCAGCCTGCTGGTGTGGTTTCTGGCAGAAGATCTGATCTGCTGATAGCAAAATATCTAGCACCCACTCGAAGCCCTTAACCTGAAGAAATGCTGGTCGGTTAGATTTTGGCAAGACTGGGCCAACATCTGAATGTGAAAGGAGGTGTTGAAGTCCCTGGTTTGCTCTGGTGAGTTCAGGCCCATAGATTGGCTGGATGTGGCTTTTTTAGCCATTACTAGTTCTGTCTGAGAAGGGTTACTTCCACTGCGTGAGCTGAGCACAGGGCTGTGAGCTCTAAGGAAGATGTCTTTCTAGGACTTGCTTTAGTTTGCATCCAGTCAAATGAGAGACTCTCAGAAAGTGGGTTTCGTCTGAAATTCATGTCAACAGTTATACGAATTTTGTGTGAAAACAACTTTTACAAAGGGTGAATATAGGTCATAAGAAGTATCACTGTTTTCATGTTCATCTGTGGATCTTTAGTTTTGCTTCTGTGAGGAGAAAGAGAGGCTATTTAAAAAGGTGCTGGTGAGAGCTCCTTAAAGAAATGCTTTGCTTCAGCAGAATCAACAGAGAGGGGCCGCAGCCTTTATTGCAGCATGTTACTGACTTTTATGCTGGACCACTGCATAAGACTGCACAGAGACTCCAGCGGGAAGATGGACCAAGCCTTTCTGCTGCATTGCTTTCATAACTGATGAAACCCCAAGCTTTCTTGCTGTTTCACATTGCCAACTTCCAGAGCTAGTCATGCAATTTGTATGAGTAACATTCAATGGTATTCTTGATTGTGTTTTCTCTTCATGAATCATTTGAGATCTTCTGATTTCTGCCAATTTTCAGGTTTATTTTTGGGGGTGGTTCTGTGTGTAATTTCTCAACAGCTAGATTGGACGGGTGGTTTTCACCGTGTTGGTGCGCGCAAACCCTGGAAGCCAGCAAGTCACCAGACTGGTGTAGCTGTAGGTGGGGAAGTTACAAGGATGCCCTGCTCCTTTCCTCCCTTACCGCCACCTGCCTCAGCAGCCATATGTGAAAGGGGAGAGGCTGTCCGACTTCTGCCAGCACTGCTCACCTGAGATCATCTACCAGCACTGCAGTCAGAGGCAAGTTTGCAAGATGCACGGCCATGCACAAACTCCTTGAACAGCTAACTGGAGAGAGAAGCTGCAGTGAGAAGCATTTCCATGTGCGTTGGGTGCGTGGTGGTGGTCCCAGGCTGGCTTTGCCAGCAAGCGCAGAAGCCTGTGCTTTTAGGACCATCACTGTTCTTGGTCCTCTTGCTGTCTTGGTCAAGGTTAGTTCATAACATGCCTGCAGCTGCAGCATGGACACAGTGTGTGTTATGTGCTATTGTTCCCACTGCCTGACTCAGTGCTGGAAACTTCTGTACTGAACGTGACTGCTACTCATTCACAGACAAACACCTGAGTGGTTGAGGAGGACGGGTAGGCTGCGAGCTGTTGGTGCTGAACGTGCTGAATGTGTGCGAGCAGCAGGAAGGGAGAGGCAGGGACAGGAGAGATGTAAGCGTGTGTGTGCCTGCTGCAAACAGCTTGCATATTTAGCTCTAAGAAATGTGTTAGACAAGTCTCAGCTGCCAGGAAAACTTTTGAGAGGAAACAAATCACGTCTTGGAGCTCAGGAGCAGACCAGGTGAACTCTAATGGGTATAAAGAACAAAGAAATCCTGAAAAGGTCTGTTCTAGAACTTCATGTGTGGTAGTAAATGGAAGTGCTTGTTCATGGGGAAACTCTCACCTCTACATTTAAGTGCAGACTGGTCTCAGTGTGAGAAATTTCGTTGGCTCACTTTTTTTTAGATACTTTCTTTCTACCCTAGAGCTCAGAACTTTCTTGAGGACACTGGGAAATTGGTTCACTTAGGTGCCTGCATGCAGAAGTTCTGAAGGATTTCACACTGTCCTTTGTGTCTGATGTTAGGCTTGATCAGCATGGGGCATTTCCTAGTGTGAAAAAAATATGTGCAGTAACCATGGAGTGGATGTGGAATGTCCCAGGTTCAGATCCTCAGCGTCTGAGAGGTCATGAGGGTGGCGGTGATTTACCCTGCCCGAGAACTTAATCGCTAGCTCTGAACATGTATGAAGGCTGCCTCATTTGTTCCTTATCAAAACTGAGGTATGAATCAGAACTTGTTTCTGAGGGCGAAGTGGGAGGTGTGAGGCTCACATAAAAAAAATAAAATAAAAATATTGCTGAACCCTGCTCTACCTGGAATTTATTGTACTATAGTTGCTTTAAAGTTTATAGTATTATTAAAAAAAAGTTGATATTGTCCTAAGGAAGCACGTAATGAGTGGTCTTGTGCATAAAGTTATCCCAGAAATCCGTGCTCTGTTCCCAGCCCTGCTACAGGTTTCTTATATGACCTTGAGCAAAGCACTGAACCTCCTCTTAACTGCCTCAGTTTCCCCTGCAAGAAGAATGTTAATGTTTCCTTTCTCCTCTCTGTCTTGTTTAGAAAGTATATTCATGGAGATACCAGCTGTCTACTGTCTCTTGAGTTTGCAGCAAACTGATTTTGTTGGGGTCTCAGCATTACTAAAATTGTATAGGTAGAGAAGTAAATACTGAAATGATGTGTTGCATGATGAGGTGTGTATACATCTTCCTCCAGCTCTGTTCCTGACCCAGCCTTGCAGTGTATACCTGGCTTTTAGAGGGGCAGTATTCCCAAGGAAAAACAAACACATATATGAATATATGTGACAGGTTTCTGCAAAATTAGTATGTCTCTGTGTTTCTCCGGGTCTGTAACCTACAAAGCTGATGGAAGAGGCTGTGCCAGCAGGAGATGCCATCTTCTCTAACTCTATCAGACACTTTCTGAGTCCATGTGGAATCAGAAATGTGTCTGTCATTTCCTTTAGACCTTTCCATAGTGGGGCATATAGTAAATTCTGGCATTATCCAGAGAGTCTTTATGAGATTTATTACAACTCTCATCAAAAGTCTCTCTGGCCCTGCCTCATAAACCTATCTGATCAGGTTGTTTGTGATCTCCCTCCTGCTGTGACTCATGCAGTCCTGGTAACCTTCGCACCAGCCCCAGCTTCTGCTGAAAATGGGAAACTTTCTTTTATTTTTCTTTTCTGACTTTTTGGTTTTTTTCTTGTTGACTGAAGTAACGTTTTGCTTCAGACATGCTTTAGTGGTCTTCATCCCATTCTTCTGAAGCCTAATCAAACTACCAGAATCAGGACCCTCATTGTACTAGTCCTGCTCTGCCATCTCCTAAAAAGACATAAGTGTCTTCACAGAGCGACTCGTATCTCTGGAGGCTCCTGTTCTTTTGGTTCTGCCTGGGGTGTTCAACAGAGGGTAGGGATGCTCCTCAGCTAGGAGACATGACTTACAGAAGTTTGCTGGAACAAATCCTGGCCTCGTGCTCTGTGGACTTTGATCCTGGATTGTCTTGCTATGTTTTCACTTATAATGTCGTGCAACAAAATAAAGATGGGGGATATAGAATTTGTAGTCTGAAATGTCTGTTCAGGTTCAGTCAGATGTTATTGTCTCAAATGAGGCTCAACTTTTCATTTCCTCTGTTCCCTCTCTTGACTGAGTAGGAAAGAAGTATGAGAAAGAACCTGTTCTAAATGTGGTTGTCTTTTAAATTCATTCAGACCTATGAGGTAGAGATCCTCTTGTAAATTTAGTTATTGTATCCTCAAAGACAAATGTTTGTGTTTGCAGACCACAAAGCTTTCTGAAATATCAGGCTACTGCTTACATATTCATACTTCTCACATTGTATGGCAGGATTAAAGTGCTAATATTGACACATTAAAAAAAAAAAAAAGGGTATCTGTCAACAGCAATAATCCAATTTTGGAAGAAAATTACTTGTGATCTCAACTCCTGTCCTGGGAATAAGACAATAATAAGGAGATGAGGGGAGGAAGTGCCTAATTCATAATCTCTAAGGTAAAGCTCAGGTTCAGACTGCCAAACACAATGAATCCTTATGCTTTTATATCGTTTGTATACTGAAGATTGTTGCAGGGCCGTGTTGCTACCAGCCCTGCTGACAGTAGCCGCAGCTCTTGGTTTTAGTACCCGCTAACGGGTGCGCTGGGTGCTGTGGCCACGGCGCTGCTTTTCCAGCCGGCGCTGCCTGGTGGATGCACACTCCCCGTGCTGCAAGGAAGAAAAGACTGGTGCTGGGCACCTCTCTTCATGTTCTGTCATCTTGCCTGGGACTGGAGATGAGGCACATGCAGTATGTGTCACCCTTGCTTTGTGCTCCTGCCATCCTTGCTGAGTTTGGTTGCAGGGATCCACTGGGATCTGCTTGCAGCCCTTCATTGGTTCTTGAGCAATGAGCAATGCAGCTCAGCATAGCTCCAAAAAGCAGGTTTCTATGCTGTATACAGCACGTGGATGCTCTAATATGCTTTGCTGCTTTTTTCAGGTTATCCTTGGAGCAGCTGTTTGTGGCGGTCAGACTAAACTATAACGCTGCCTTCGAATCTTCTGGTTTGTGGACATGACCCTAAGTGTAGCCACCAGGAACGTGAGAAATTGCACCCTGACTTGGGTGCAAGGATGCTCCTTGCCAAACCAAGGCGTCATTGACTCTCAGATGTAGCCTGTTGTAGAACTTGTTGCTTTGGTCTCGTGGTGAACTGGTCAAAGCATGACTGGGAGCCAGCTGGATTTGCATCTCGTGACAAAGGCTGCAGCTAATTTTCTGAGTGTTTCTTAAAGGTGCAGCTGTTCACAAGCAGCCTTCCTGCTGTCGGTGCTGTTTGATCATCTAGCAATAGCCTGAGCTCTAGCCATGTTTATAGGCTATGAATTTGAGACGTGATTTGAAAACAGTTGACAGAGGAAGAGGCGAGTATGATACTTGCTAAGTGATCGTTTTCATCTTTTGCTCTACTTTTGTCTCTTCCTTTGGACTTCGTTAGTAAAATAGTCCTTAACCAAACTGTTTCTCTGTAACACACAAAATGAGAAGAGGGTCATATTTGACAGAGCTTTTATTTTGCCTGGTACGGTGTTGGTTCACCAAACTACACACACGTGCTCCTTTATATCTTAATGTGTATAGCTGTAAAGTTATTTTGGAGAGTGTGATTCTTTGTTAATACATTGAAAGTTTATCTAGTAACTGTGGGTAAAATATGGAAATGGATGATTATCAGCCACCAAAATAGTGCTGGTTGTTTTATCTGTGGAAAACATGCCCTTTTTTGTAACTTCCTCATTTTAGATATTTATTACAACAAGACTTTATCTGCCTGGTTTCATATTTTTACTTTTAAGGTATTGATATAAAGATCTTAAAAACAGTTTAATTCTGAGTAACTTAATGTTATCCCCAGCTTTCTAAGTAAAACTAAAGTACAGTTAGAGGTGAGACGATGGGTCTATATATTAGTGTGAGACCGTATATTTACTTCAATGTTGTGTGCAGTCTGCCTTCACATACACATACAGCCTGCTGTGTACAGGTCTCAGACTGTGCTTCTGCTACCCTGGAGAACACAGATGTACACAGGGTGTGTTCTCACACTTAAAAATAGAGATCTTGTTCCTGGCAGAGCCCCGCTGAAGGCCTTGATTTACCATGCTGCTTCCTAGTAGCTCTGCGATGTCAGAAGTCAGATATTTCCAGAATAAAACTGCAGCAGAGCACGGCTCTGAATGGTCTGACATCTCTTGCACTGACTCGAGCCAAACTCCTGTAACTTCTCCCAGTACTTCCTGATATTGCCTTGTGCTGTAAGCTTTAAGTAAATCTGAATATGTGATTGAGCCCTGGTTTTTGAAGAATATCATTTGTCAGGAAGATTTCCTGTTGTTAGAAACATTTACCTTTACTTCTACAAATTTAAGTTTTATTTTTTTTAATGAAGTTCCATTATTTCATTATTTTAGGGAGAAATATGATACTGTTTTTGTATCAGACATATGGAAGTCCTCAAATTCTTCCTACCTTGGTGTAAGTGAAATGCCGCTGAGGCCAGTTTCAATAGTCCTCCTCAATTCGTTGGGCTATGATTGAGACTCTCTTACCTGTCCATCTATGAAGTGTTAGCTAACAGACTGCCTGCTATTACTAAGCACTTTAACAGCAGAGAGGATATTACAGTGTGCGGCTGGTAGTAAGCATTAATGCAGATATGCAAAACGTGGCAGAACAATGCCCTCGTGCCTGAGAACTCAGGAGGTGGGGGCTATTTCAGAGGGCAGCGATGGGGAGCTGTATATTCCTCATTTCTCTTCACTTGGCTTGGTTTGAGGGTTGTTTCTTTCTGTTTTTTGGGGGTAAATCTTTGAACCAAAGAGAATATAATAATTAAGCCTTCATCTTCATTTAATCTATCTGCTTTTTGTTTTGTTTTCTTTTCTTTCATTGAATGCAATGCCAATGTTATGTTGCAAAACGGTTTGCAGTATGGACCTGCTCCCAAGAGGTGTTTGGCATCCTTGAAGGGATGAAATCCTTTTGACAGTCTCCTGGCCAAAAGGACTGACCAGACCCTGTCCTTTTATGGGAACAGAAATTTGAGAGAGCAAACTTTGTGGCCACAGCAATTCAGTGATTAAAAACTAGCTGGGAGATAGGAATGCCAGAATCCTGATCTCCCCGCGCAGCCTCCAACAAATATTTTTCTGAGTGTGAAGCTTCTAAGTCAGTGTTGCTTATGAATATTCACTGCGATGGTCTGATTTTTAGAGGAAAGTATGTTAAGAGGTTTAAGAGGTTATGTTCATGCAACGGTGTGAATAGGTAGGATAATAATGATACTGTTGTGATTAATGTTAAGAACTTACTTGAACTCCTATGGCAAGTCTCTCACCCTTCTTTTAGCTCTGCAAGCTACTTTGGAAGGGCCAGTTCTTCCTTAGTAGGAAGCTTTGTATTTTGATAAAAACAAAACAGAAAAAGGGGTTTCTTTTTTAAATGAAGGACGTCCTCGTTTAATGAGGCTTGAAGTGTTTACAGGTGTTTCCTCATAAGTTCAAATTTAGTGGCCCCAGGGAGTTGAGATTCTCATAAGGCAGGGGCAAACACTCAAGTTTTGTATTTTAAAAGCGTTGAGCATTTAAAGGGCCATGCAGACATGGCATGCGTAATGGTTTGGTCTAGCTGGTGCCTCTGGAGCCAGTAGTTATGCCATCCGAAGCAGCAGAATGCCGTCTTACATGAAACAAGGCCATTCTTGGTGCCACAGACGGTCCCGATCTTGTCAACAGGCCCTTGTGTTTTTTCTGCTGTGCAACCCTTTGACCTATGTTGAAAATCTCCCGCAAAAACCCCATGAGAGGCAGGTTCCAGGCTTGATTGTTTGTTTAAATAAATGTTGGTGATATCAAGTGCCGTTCTATGCATAATATCTTCCAGAGCACACTAGTCTTGGAGGAACTGTTTAGCGTCATGAAGAACAACACAGAGCAAGGGAAAATATATAAGTGGTTGTGGTTGGAGGATGTGATGACATCACAGAGTTCAGCGGGAACACGGGGCTTTTAAAAAGCTGAAAGAAACATCCTGACGCTCAGTTGTCACATCCCCCGTAAAGGAGTCAAACACACGTTAGCTATTAAAAAGCCCAACTATCTTCATCAAAGAGAAAAAAGACTCCGTCCTGCCACAGAATATGCACTGGCAAAAATGTAAGTGAGCTCTGCTTGCCTTTGTTTTTCATAACTGCGATAAAAGATGAAGATTGTAATGGATAAGTGAGTATTAGCATAGCACGGGAGACAATACTCATGAAGAGATGCATGTCTCAAGAGAGACAAATGAGAAGGCATGATGCTAATTTTCCAGCAGGGATATTAAGACAGGGCAGCATTGCTGCTTTGTTGGCATTCGTCATTATGAATCAAGTGGAAGACTATGATTCATAAAAACAATAACAGGATGCAGGTATTATATCAAAGGTTATAGTGGTTACATACCAGAGAATTTTCCTTTTTAAAAGTGAAACCTGTGAGAAATCTTATTTCTGTGTCTTTTTTGATATGTACTTTTCTTTTTTTCAACTAATAATAAAGATAAAGAGCAATGCAGTTGAAGGCAATACAGTTATGAGTTTACAGGAAATCAGTTTTCTTGTTTTCAAGATAATTTTACTCCCCTTGGCCCACCTTTGCTCAAATAATTTACCGATCATAATACAGGTAGGTGTTTGCTCTGCTTCTGCAGCTCTTTCATTCTCACTGTGTGGATCTGTAGATATTCATTTTTGCAGCCGTGCTGCCATCCTTTGCACTTCACCATGCTGTTCAGTTAACCTGGAATGATATAATGTATCTGAATGGAAGAAGCTTATTTCTTAAACATTTGCCAGTGACTTATCCCATAAGGAACTAACTTTAATATTCTTCTCCTTTATATAACAGCTTGTAGGTTGTACAGAAATTGGTTTACTATGCATGTGTCTTTCTGAGCTTATTAACAGTTTAGCCTGTTTTCTGTTACGTGCTGCTGTTACTTTTTTCAGTTGAAAACTGGAAGCTCAAATGTATATTTGTGAAATTGCATTGTACAGTCTAACAACCTGAAGTAAGAAGCTCTGACTGCTTATTGAATCGTGTTTCCATTTGTCTGACAAGTATTAAGCGGCAAGCAGGAGCACTATGGCAACACACCTTGTTTCCTATTATCTTGTGCTGTTTTCAGAATCGGTAGGTATATGATGTGAAACATACTGCAAGATGATTAGATTCAGATGTTATCTTCCAACTGAGAAGTGTATAAGACTTTAATTTTCTTTACTGCAATGACAGAGCAATACTAACAAGCTGATGTTTTAGGTAGGACCAAATCGGTAACTGATACAGTATTTTTCCTTTGCGCTGTTTCTTTGATACACGTAGTGCTTTCAAAGGTAAGCAGGAATTAGAAGCCTGCATCAGAGGAGATCAAAGCCTGTATTTTGAAGTCAGCCACCTCTCCCATTAGAGTTTCCAGACAATAAAACTTCTGCCCATACCTGCCTGTCCCTCCGTGCCCCCTGAGCTTCTCAAGACTAGAGTCTCCTGTTATAGCAGTGCTTTCTACTGTTTTGAAAGACTGCATGAGACAGAGCAACTGCCTAGATTTGGCTTCTGTTGCTGATGAAGCCCTTTTCACATCAGTCGGATGAAGCAGCCAGACTTCTCTCTGACTCCTGGGCTGGTTGCTAGATCAGCCTGGCATTATGTTTATGAAGACACAGAAGGAGCTGAGGGGAAATTTCTGTAGGTGGCTGTCTGGCTGACTGTGATCACTGTTGGTGTTTGCTGTCTTTGTCTGCTGTGTCATGGCATGGTTGGGGTTCCTCAATCTCATGGACCTTCGTGGTTTGTTTTTTTTTTTTTTTTTTAGCTAAACCTAAATATAGGATTACTTTTCCAACATGAAACCATTATCCTGCTTCTTTCCTATACCATTATAGTAATGAATTACTTTGGCTTCAAATGTAGCCATGAACAGCCAAATGTAGCCATTCTGATAGCTGGGACATAGGCTGCTTGGGTGCAGTTACCTGCTCTACCTCCCTATGCGACTGTAGGTAGTTGCTCAGGTTAGTGCAGGTATTCACGTGCCAGGTCTCAATGGCTTCAGTGGAACTTAGACTTCTCAGTAGCTCAGAGAGTCTCCATTTAGTCTCTCTGGTGCACCTATGGTCTCCGTTAGTGTGACCAGCTGTGGCCTCGTTTCCTGTACCATCTGCTTCAAACCACCTGTGACCACACGAATGTCCCAGTGCCCACATGTGAGCCACTTGGCTTGCTCTAAAGTATAAGCTGATGCAGAGGCAGTGTGGGTGCCCAGGGAACTTGGTGTGTGCTTGCATGAGCCCTAGGCTAATGTGAGAAATAAAAGTGCTGCACTGCTCTGCTCCCCACCTAGGAAATAGGAAGAGCTTTCCTCTGCCATGGAGTACAGTTTCAGTACAATTAGAACCAAAATGAGTTATTCGTGTATTTTAGCAAAAGGGCGTTCTAGGTAGATGGGCAGTAAGTCCGTGGGTAGATTCTGAGGGGTGGGCGAAGCTTTCCCCGGGTATTGGACGGAGAATCCCATATTCAGTGTAGAAACAGATGTCTCTATTCCTGGCAAGAGCAACTGCTTTGTTTTGCAGACCTGTGGTACCGTGTGGCTGAAGAGCCAGGTAAATGTGTTCCGGGCTGACACCTAGCCACGCACTTGTAGGCATGGATGTCAGGGTCTGACAGTGCTCACCAGCAGGTGAGTGACTTCCCGGTGCTTTAAGCTGCCGCATTGTGCAGTAACCACACTGGAGTGGCATGGGACCATGTCCAGGTGCACAAGTAAAAGAGGTCTTTATCCCACTGGGGTTCTGAGGCAGCAGGGATGCTGGATGAATTGAGCCAAAAGAAGAACAAAGGGAGGCACAAACAAGTGTCAGTGAAAATCAACTAGAGTCAGGCCATTTAACTTCCAAAGACTTCTTTGCAAATCCCAGTATGGCCAGAGGATGGCCCTGGTTTCTGGAGGAGACTGGATTCAAAAACAAACTAATTAGTAAGTCCAGCTTTACATGCNTTTTTTTTTTTTTTTTAACAACAGGATGACAAGGGAATGTGGGGATATGTGTAGGCTGTGCACCATTACGTTGCCGGAGGAAGCAAAGGGCATGCTGGATGCTAAGCCATTTCTGCCTTACCAGTACAGAGTTGGTTACCCAGCCAGAGCCCCATTTGCAATTCAGCTCATGGGCAGTGCCAGCTTGAATGCAAAGGCAGAGGCAGAAATCTTTGCTCCATCTGTACCTGTGTGAAAGGAGACTAAACAGACGTTCCGGCATCCTCTTCCACCAGGATGCCTCGATATGGATTAAAACTGTTTTTTAGCAAAATAGGAGGTTTCAAAAGAATGGTATCATTTCCATACTTTTCCCCAGCTATAAAATAAACAAATGAAAACAAAACAACTGAAGAACAAAAACACAAACTGAAAACCAGAGTGACACAAGAACTCTAATTTAAATAGGTATCACCTCACCAGAGGGCATTTCTCATGGGCACCTTCTGAAGGGGACCCTTCTGTGGAAAGCCCTGCAGGAGCAGAAGGACAGCCGGTAAGCCTTGTCCTCAGCTGCTGTGGTCAGAGGCCCTTGTCCTCCAGGGAGTCTTGCATGGCTGGTCCTGCGCACTGGAAATTGTTCCCGCAGGGTCACGGCACAGTGCACTTCTTTGCAGGAGTGGGGCCCAGAGCTTCCGCTCAGCAAAACCCCAGAGAGCCTCTCAGCCTGAAAGCATCCCCTCCCACGGCAGAAGCGAAGTGACTGGTAGGGGCTTCCCAGCTTTTGGCAGGATTCTGCTGAATGGAAGCTGGCCCGCTCTGCAGCCCCGCAGACCTTCAGAGATGGGAAATTTCTAATGCGCAGCACCAGCTACTTTTCTCTTACGTGTCTTTATGCAGAAAGTTACCTCATGTTATATTTTGAAGACAAAATGAGCTTACTTTTCATGCAAATGATTTCTGTTATGAGAGGGTATGCAAGCAGGTTGAAATTCTGCAAGTGTTTCACATTTAGGTGGTGTTTTTGGTGAGGTCAAAATCCTTTGGACACTCAACTCCTAGTGAACTCCAGTGGGACTTCTGCAGATAAGGCAGATGTTCAGCTACTTAGCTGTCCCACCGACTGCTTGGATTCCCATGCAACTGAGATGTATGAATTTACACCTTTGAAAACCTCTTCCCAAATGCTTTTTTAAGTGCGTGAAGCCTTTTCTGCCCACAACAGATGTGGGGTTCTATACACCCTTTCTGAAAGTATCAGATAATGAGACTGAGAGGTGAAACTGCAATATGTTGCATCTTGTGAGTCTTAATTTTGGTAAAACCCCACTGGGAAAGATGGATAGTATGAAAGTTGAGCCCATCCATGCTTTACAAAGCAGGTGTCAGGCTCTATGAATGACCACATAAGCAATTAAATGGAAAGCTTGCATTACTAAAATGGAAAGAGTATTATGGGCTGGGAGGAATTAGGACATGCGGGTGAGACTTATGGTTAAGACACTTTCTGTCTATCTCAGCTTCCCCTTTGTAGCAGAGGTTCTCTTGTTCTGAAACCAATAATTTTTAGTAGCCTTGCCCACTACATGGCCAATGCAGACAACTCTATTGGACACTTGGAAGCTTTTTTTTTTTTTTTCAGTTAGGAGAATTGAAGCAGCAGGGATTAACTGACCTTTCATACTGGTTCCCAAGTGTCTTCAGATCTCCCCATGAGTTTGATTCTATCCAGGTGGAAAAAACACAAAATTAAGTTTGTTTGCCAATCTACAACACCTTCCTTGTGTTGGAGCAGAACGTAGGTTCTGCACGGTGCTCCCCTGACTTCCACTGCTTAGATCTTCTGGAGGTGTGAAGGAGACCTTTTTTAGAAGAACAGCATGCAAAAGCATACCTTGCTTACAAGAATGACACAGGCAGGGGACGATGGCATATGGATCTGCTAGGATCCAAGGTTAATTTTATTCTTGGCAATCTTCCAGCTGCAGGTAAACAACTGAAAATAAAGGTACCAGGCATAATTCTGAAATATACTACTGTCAAACTAATCTGTTTAGCTGACTTTGGTAGTTATAGTGCTATGTAGCTGAGCAGAAAGAGACCTAGCCAAATGCTGTACTGAGTTGTTGGTAAGCAAGTGAAATATTTAGTCTGTTGATTTAATTATGCTAAGAACCCCCAAGTTCATTTCCTTATGCCGAGCAATGAACCATCGCTTGTCTCTTTTCCTCTCGCTCTGAGTTCTTCTGTTTATTGTAGAGCAGATTCTCTGCCCAGATGTTTGCTTAGTGCTTTGCATTTAACTAAATCTTTATCGAAATACACACCCTTAGTGTGACAAACGGCATGGAAAATAATCCACTCTGGTTCAGTTCTCCTTGTCAGGGTTGTCTAAAAAAAATAATGGTAACACTTCAAAGGAGATCTGGGATGTGTCAGATGCACAAAGTGCTATCCATTCAGCCCTTCAACTGGGTGATGACATGCAAACATTGGGCCCTGAGACATATCACTTCAGATGGAAAAGCTATTGATAAGATAATAACGCAAGCAATAACCAAATGCAATACAGATAAATATTATTTTTGAGTTGTTCCATAATTTATTTGGCAATGCTGCGTGCATGATTCTGTATGTGAGCACAGTGTGACAGGTTATTCATTCTCAGTGCCAGCCAGAGTGGTCTGTTAGTCATTAGCCCATGGTACCTACTAGCCTCCCAGATCTGTTACCACCAACACAACTCCCTAAAATGGATCTTGGTAGAAATAACTCTGATTTTTGTTTCCCTTTCAAGATGCAAGAAAAGGCATGAGTTGCAGGTGGGTCACTTCAGGGTATTTCACTCTTGACTGATCTGATCAGTTAGGACAGAGACACACCCTGGGGGATGCTGAGGGCTAGCGATGAAGTTGAAATGAAGAACCTTTCTCCTGAGTGACTCCTTGTCTTGTTACCATCTAGGATCTTGGAGAGTTCAAGGAATTTCTGTGCTTTGGTTCCTACCTGGACTTATCACCAAGCTAAGACAAAGAAGGGTCACTGTTTTTCTCATTGTCAGTAATATATTACAGACAACTGTTTACTTAGTGAGCAAATAAAGACAGGGCTGGTTTTCTCTGGTCAGAACCAGGGAACCGTCATTCTGCAGTGCACTTAAGCCTCCCAGCTGGATGGCTGTGCTTGAGGGAGCAGAGACCCGAACAAATATTAAAGTACTTCTTGCATAAACGGGTACTGGGGTTGTGACTGGGGCTGCAGCGTTCAGGCTGTGCGCTGCTCTGGCTGCAGCTGGCATACAGCTCCCGCAGCGCCTACCCACCCCTGTGGGGACTGCCAGGGTTTTGTTACAAGAGCGGTGCTAGCCCAGGGGAGCCAGAAGGAAGAAGGACTGTTTTTCTCCTGCTTGTATTGGTTTGTAATGAAGTGGGTTTTCAAGGGGAATCTGACTGCCTAAGAATTACAGATCCTCCTTTACGAGGAGTTTTAAAACCACTGAAAAGCGCTTTTGACAGTTGTATTCAAGCACATATCCTTGGGCAGCCACATAACTTCGGAGATCTACCTCTTGGTGACCCTTTCCTCAACCTTGTACAGGGATCTGGCAGACCCAAGAATGGGACTTGGGTTTCCTTGCTTTTCCTTGCTGGTCTGCTGCTGCGCGTGGTTAGGTAGGCTGGATGTCAATACAAGGGGAGCTGGCTACCACTGATAGGAAGGATTGCCTGCCTGGCTGTTAGGAGCTACATTTTATCAAAGTAAAATGCTTTTCACAGTGCTCCATGATATACTTTGGAACATTATCAATACCATAAAAGAGGCCGTTTCAGTTCTGCTGTCAGCTCTGATCACATGATTCATTTCCAAAGCAGCAACAGATTCAAAATAATATTACTAGATTTAATACTTTTTAAAAGTATTTTGAAGGATTATGTATCTGAATTAAATGTAAAATGTGGACAAATAAAATGCAGTATTTAGCTTAAATATCGCTAAATGGGCATTGGTGTCTTATTGTAAAAAGGTTTTGATTACAGTCAAAGCATCTGAGTAGTGTATCCAAAGCCAAGCCACTTGTTTTTTTTTCTTTTTATTATCCAAAGTTCACTGTGTACAATAAAAGTGGCAGCAGCTGCCTTATGTAATTTGGTCTTCAAGATCGAAGTCAGAAAATCACTGGTCTTTTACTTGAAATCTAATTTTTTCTTATCCAAGAGTAACTGTTTGCTTTTTGGTGTTACTGTAAATAAGAAAAAGATTTCTATTGTGTTTCTTTTCAATTTTTTATTATATTGGAAGTGAAAGAGGAAAAGAGAAAAATATTTGCACTGGTAACTCTGATCAATTGATAAGCTTATCACACACCACTGTGTGAGCAAAGAAAAAGTAAATCTTCTGAAGCAGTGGCAAGTGTGTTGTTTGCTGTTGCAGGCAGGCAGTCATGCAGACTCTTGAAGTGTATTTCAAACTGAAAATTGGCCTGATGGGAAATTGTTCTGACTTGTTTGAAAGGTTTAAACTGATCTGCAGTTCATGTGTGTGTGAAGGCCAGTGGTGCTAATAAGTTTAGTGATCTGAAACTTGTTACGCTTCACTATTTGTAGTCTTCCAACAGCTGTTTGCCATTATCCTCCCTCCAATTTCAGCGATGGTTAAATAAAAATGTAGAGGAAGATGCATTTTGAAGGTGCTTGGTTTAATTGTTTAGCAATGTCTTTGTATGCTTTCTCTATCTGATCTTTTACTCAGACCAACATTTCCTGAATGTTGTTTAGAAGTAGATGTCTTTTAAAAGACTGTCTGAATATGGGTACTGCACTGACAAAAATCTAGGGGTGATGACTACCATGTACAAATGGCATGCTCTTGATGTTATGAACACATCTCAGTTACGTTCTGCAAAGCACAAACAACTGAAAGCCAAAGTTTATAGTATTACTGCCCAAAGCACTAATCTGCTCAGCTTTTTGCTCACCTTGGGCAAGTGGTCCCATACAGCACGTTCCTGAAGCTCTTGTCAGCCCATGAGCTGGGGCTGGAGCTGCTCCCCAAAAAGCCAACAGCAAGATCCCCATTGTCCATGCCTGCTGCATTCAGCACAAACTGGACCCACACTCAGCAGGACAAAATTACATTTTCTCCTAAGTGCAAATCAATTGGTAGAGAAATATGTGGAGAGAAAAGTGTATTGACATTAACAGCAACTAATGGAGTTGTCAGATCTTCATCCACAGTCCACTGAAACTGGCAAGCTGCAGGCTTCTCTCTGCAGAGGCTGAACTGAGAGGCTGAATTGCATAGGGGTCTGGAACCAAATGTCGCTATGGGCTTTTTGCCGTTGTCACTTGATCCGTAAGCTAGTGGGACTGCTGTATTTGGTAACTTGTCATTAGCTGTGGTATTACCCAGCCACTTTGAAAGATTACTCTAAAATCTTCAGGGTTTGTGCTAGGCTTTTGTTGACGTTCAGCAAATACAGTAAGTGATAACACTGATGAAAGGAGCCCGAGCATATACACACACTGTGGATTTGTAAGGCGGCCTGACAAAAGCATTGCACTGAACTAAAATATATTTACCCATAGAAACTATTGCAAAGCTTCCTACTGGCTGGATTAGATTCCCTCTCTTCCTTCTTGACTCCTGATGCTTTGTACTGCTCCAGCTTCAGAGAGCAGTTGCAAATCAAGATCTAGTGCCAATTAAGGAGGACATATGGCTGTTTTGTGGTGCACAAATTGTATAAGAAGCTAGAGCACGGCGTGCACTTGAGCACTGAAACACACACGGTGCTATTTGTTTGTTTGAATGGAATTTGGGCATGCAGATGTTGGTGCGTTTGCAGCTCATAGCTTAAATGACAATATAGCAGTCTTATTTTATTGAAAATTGGTTCAAGGCAGGCTTGACAGTTTAAGACAACCCTGGTGTAAGAAGCTCGAGAATACTAAATCCAGTATTACTGGATACTAATAATGAATACTAATACTTTCTTTACAAGGGCATTGTAATGGTCGTTATTTCTCCAGATGCCTCTATTTTTAAAAGATCATATTTCTTTTGCTTTATGGGAAATTGTACAATGAAGCCAAAAATCATTTTGCTGTGGTTCTTCTGTAATACTCAGACATGGTATACACTTGAACAGTGGAAAAGCAGCTGTTCTAGCATTATTTTTATTTCTGGAGGTCAGCTTGGGGGGAACCGAAATATGTTCTGCAGACTTCGGTTTTTTTTTCTTTCTTTCTTTTTTTTTTTTTTGGTTACTCTGCTTACACCGGAAACTCTGAATAAGTATATTTGTCAGATTTTACAGTAAATTTCTTCTTCCCCATCCCCCTAACCTGGAGCCAGAAACTGCCATCCTTCCCCACCCTAACTCTGCAAGGAGGCCCTTTGAAATCAGTGTGGTGACTCAGGGATAAGACACTACCTGAGAGGTACAGTTGTGCCTCCCGTGCAATCTATAGCGCAGCTCATATTTGCTTTGGTTGATGTTTTCACTCAGCGTAAACAACAGCAGCAACATCTGACTGAAACGTTCTCGGTAAAGTACAAATAAATCTTTTCCAAAAGTAAATAAATATCATATAAGGCCAGGAAAGCACCTTTGGGATGGTCTTTATTTCAGGCCTCCTGTCTGGTATTCAGGTCATTTTTGGAGTTATCAGTACAGCTCATAACACAGGACTTTTTAGCACTGTCTTTGTTCGCACTCAGATAAATTAATACCAATTAAATTTTAACAGCAAAATGTGAACTGTATTAAAAGCCCTTGTGGATTCTTGAATGCAGAAATAAAGAGACCTTCATTCCCTTTGGTAACTGCATTTCCAAAGCCACAAGGTTTATGAGAATGCAAGTAACCCAAGTTGAAGTCCCCCAAACAATGTCCAGAGAACGCAAAGGTAGATTAGGCAAAGGCTGAAGTATCATCTGTCCTTCAGCTACTGTTTTAAAGCATGGAATTTTCCCAATATGCTTAAAGGTAACAAACAAAGAAAATGGTTCAACTCATAATTGTAGTGTTATCTGCTAGCAAAAGTATTTATAATGGCCTTTCAAGATTTCACAATTAAATGGCATGTAGTGAGGCAGAAAGGGCAAACTTAATGGTACAGCAAAGTTGAAGGGAAATAGTATTTCATTTTTAGCAGGAAGTAAAGCAGAAACGCTTATTTTGTTAAATATTTTTGAGGTTCACTTGCAACGTCAGTATTTAGGCTCAGTTTTTCTCCCTACAGGAAGGTGTCACAGAAATACCTAAACATGCATACGACTGCATGTAACTGGAAGAGATGATCAGAAGTAAAACAATTCATCCTGTTCTGTGGTGCAAAGCACAGAATATAAATCTGAATAAACACTTCCTGGGTGGAATAATGCTTTAAATTTAAGATTTGAGCTGGATATCCAGCTGTACTTCAGAGAACCAAAGGCCTATTGCGATCCATAGAAATGGAAACTTATCAACTAGCCTGTTTACAAATCAAAGTGCAGTTACAAGGGGCAGGTAGCAAGTCCTGCTATCAGTGGTTTTACAAACATTGGGCCTTCCTGAGCTTTGTTATCCTGTGGTCTCCTTCTGCTATTAACTGCCTCCAAATACTTCATGTGAAATATGGCTCGATAATATCAGCTTGTGAAGAACTGTGCTTCCTCTGCTTTCATTGTCACAAGGCTTTGCAATAGGGCTTTTTAGGTGGCCGTAAGCTTTACTTTTCAAAATGAATCAGAGTTGATGGGTATAAGCTCTGAGATGTGCTGTCGATATAACTGTGAAGCTGTGTCCCGTCCCAGCTGACCGGGCCACAAACCTGCTGGGCGGACTATGAGCACAGGTCTGTTTGGAACAGAAATGTGACTGGTCCAGGGTGGCACCAAGCTATACCTGCCCGCACCCAAAAGCTATGAGGTACGCATGTCAAACTAGTGATGGGTTAAATGTCTTTGGAAATGAGGGTGCTTTTCTGATTTGGCTGTATTTGTAGCTTGCTTCTAAGTAGAGACTATAACGTATTTCTCTTGAATATCTAAGCTCTACTCATTTATGTATCTACCTGGCCAGTGTTTATGTTATTTAATATGCTAGGTATCAGCTAACCAGCCTGTATTATATGCCTGCCAGATACAGTCAGTCTGATTTGTCCTTTAAGTGCACTGCAAATCCGTGGCACTGAAGCAACATAAGGCAGATACACAAAAGTGAAGTCTCAGGAGGAATAAAACAAGTGTGCTATTTTTTGCCAGAAGCCCAAAGAAATCAGAATATCATGCTCAGGAGTTAAGGAAAAAAAAAAAAAAGTAGAAAATCACAATTAACACACTGCAACCTCATTGAAGGCAGCAGAATGAAAGGTTTAGTCTAGAGACAGTTTGAGGAATAACAGCAATTGTTCATTGCCTGTCTTTTTTTTAATCTAGCTGGTTCATAACTTGTAAAGAGGGACACCCTTTTGCATGTCCCTTCAGAGTGCATGGCTCACCACTACTACTCTCACATTTCACGCCTGTAAGAAATATGTCCAAGTAAAGAGGTGGAGGTTTATTGACAGACGTTACTTTTAGGGATGGAGCATTATCCTCTGTGGAGCAACAGTGACCCCTTTTCTGTGTACTACATCCTCCTTGGCTTTCATAAATGTGTGAGTGATACGGCTATTTATTTAACAGCGTGTACATTGCACCCTGCACCTGATAGGAGCCAGCTCCTGCAGACCATGGAAACACCTGCCCATGCGGTGGGGACACCGCAGGTCTGGCTTCCAGACTGTCCCAAGCTCTTGTGCTGTGAATTGTGTACTATGCTTTATGGCAAAAAAAGGGGCTGAATCTCTCAGTATTCCTCAGCCATTTAACAGCTGGAGGGAACTGCAAGCTTACTTATTTCAGGTTAGGCTGTCCTCATGATCCGTCTGTGTGATCACAGCATCCGAGCAGCAAAGGCAGAGAGAAGACCTCTGCCATCTTACTTCACCTGTTGGCAAAAAGACAACATGAGCTAAGAAATGTGCATGTACATTACTATGTTGAGAACACCTTGCAGGCAAGGGGCTGCCATGGGGATTTTGGCTTTGTGAGTGGCAGGAAAGGAAAATAAATGTCACCTGCATCTTTTTCTCAGCTTCCGCTCCAGAACAACAACCACAGCCTCGCCCCTATCAAGGTGTCCGTGTCAAAGAGCCAGTGAAGGAGCTATTGAAAAGGAAACGGGGAAATGTTCATAACACCAGTACAACAGCAGCTACAACGGTAGGAGAAGAAACAAACACAGTAGGAAAGTTTTTCTTTGGTAGCTAAATGATTGACCAGCCCTGGCACCAGCTGGTAACACTTCATCAGTGAAAGAAATCTCGGAGGTAGTGGAGCCTTGTGTTATCTGGAGATACCATTAAATATATTTTCAATTAAATATAATAAATTTAAATAAAATAAATATACTTTCACCTTTAAAGTGCTGAGCCGCTTCAATCACCATTGACTTAGCTGAAGGGGTGAAGTGCTTTGCACTTTGCAGGACCTAACTCTTAGGAACAGAAGGTGGCTTGGAATTTAAGCATCTTGTTCAAGACCATGAAAAGAGCTATTTTTGCTTCTTAGTTTCAGACCACCTCCACCCGTCCTTCCAGGAGGAAGCGGTTTGACTGGCTTCTCTCCGAAGAGGCATTCCCCCTGTGCAACAGTGCAACACAAGGCTTAAATACTTCTTAAGGCCCCATTGAGCTGAAGGGACATGTGGATGTTGGGGAGACCCATGCACAGGGCCGGAGCTGTGTGTGCTGGCTGCCAGGCTCTCTGCTCCGGGCCCTTCTGTAGAGGCAGGGAGGAACCTTCAGGCACTGGCACTGAAGTAGTAGCTGATAATCAGCTGGTAATAGCTAATATGCTCTGTACCTTGCTGCTTCTGAGAAGGGATTGAATGTAATGCTTATGGTTTTAATCCCTGGATATTTTTCTTCTCTTTTCTAGGTTGTTTTGCCCCATCAGACGCTCCCCTCCTACTCACCAATGGGTAATGTTTTCCTAACTTTCTAAGCGTTTGTCAGCGCTGCTGCAGGGAAAGCCATACTGAACTGAACTGTGATCCTCTCCTGTTTTTCAGGCCAGCCTTGCATCGACATGGATGTTGCTGCCTCCCCATTGCCTGTCACAGATGAAGGAGCACTCTGTTCTGGCTGGCTCTCCCAGCCCTCTCCCACATCCCTGCAGCCTTTAACTCAGTGGACCACTTACCCTGATTACGTGTCCCACGAAGCAGTCAGCTGTCCATACACGGCAGATATGTACGTTCAGCCTATGTGTCCCAGTTACACATTGGTTGGACCTTCATCTGTTCTGACTTACACTTCTCAACCACTGATCACCAATTTTGCAGTAAGTCAAAAATACCTAGATATAAATGATGGCAAATTACCCACCTGCCAAGAAATGTCATGGGGAGTGCAGGATGTAATTAGTATAACTTAATTGTTATAATGTCATGTGTTCTTGCATCTATACCACGTAGTTGTTACAGTGTAACCCCTTCTGTACTAGGCTGGGCATTGGAGTGGTTTGAGGGGGACAAAAAGCTGCAGTTGCATTGAAATCAGAGTCCACTGCCATTTCTCCAGCTCTCTGCACTCCAGCACTTTCCACGTTATTAACACTAAGCCTGTTCTTGCTGTTGTCCTGGGAAATGAGTCATCGCTCATCAAGTCAGCAGCAGGGCTACTGTTGCCTTGAGTTTGTTCAACTCTATGAACAAGTATTTACTGTAGGGGAATATTGGGAGTGTTACTTTTACTGTTGTCATCAATTCCAATTTGAGGAGGTGTTCTTCAGCTTGGATTTGCAATAACTGAGAAAGCAGTAGTTCTGAGTGGAATCACTCTATAGTTGATAAATGCTGTCATCTGGACAAGTACTTAGGACACAGTCTCTCCAGAGATCTGAACAGTCTTCAGGGGATTCTTCACTATTTAATTCCAAACTTTTAAAAAAGTAAATGGAATTGTAGGAAGCATCCACTTGGTGGACCAGGAAAGTGACTTGGTAATAAGTTTATCAAAAATTGCTATTTAAAGATGAAAGAGTGAGGCCAAAATAGCACCTACAGGTAGCAGAATAATTGGTTTCAGGTTGGACAGAATCTGTTCGGCAGACCCAAGATGATTCCTTCTTCATTAGGGGAGAAGGACAGAGATTTCTGATTCAATCAAACTCAAGCAGCTTTTTTTCCCCCTTTAATGTTTCAGTTCATCTGCCGAAATAGGCACACCAAATCAGCAAATGCCCCTGCCAGTGGCCCTCACTGCTGAGGGAGGGCTGTCGTTTCAAACCTGGCTCTGTGTTAGCTGATGGGCTGTTCAGCATGGATGGTCACAGAGGCCAGAATTAACTACGTTCAGCCTTACGGCAGCGATGTTCTTGTGCCCATGCATTCATCTTGCAAGAGATGCTGCCAAAGAAGGCAGCACTCAGCACAGGGTGTAGCTGTCTCATGGGCTTACAGTGAGGGTGGGAGTGGGAACAGAAAGCTAGAGGGAACTTGTCATGAGTGTGAGCTACTGCTCGCAAGCACCTGGGACACCCACAGCCACCGCTCTCATGGGAGCCAGCGTGGGAAAACTGTCACACTCGGTATAAAACTTTACTCAGAGAGACAGGAAAAGGGATGTTAAAAGTGAGACTGAGCATCCTTCATCTCATTTTGCGTCCTCCCCCTGCCCCACCAGGCCAATTGTTTTATTTTGTTTAATTTCTCTCCTACTTTAACAGCCCCGAAGCACCACCCCAGCTGTGGTGCCTCAGCTGGAGGTGACGGATCAGCAGCCACCTCTCACATACTTCCCATGGGCACAGCCCCTCTCCGCGCTGCCAGCCTCCACCTTGCAGTACCAGCCAGCTTCTTCCACGCTTCCTGGGCCGCAGTTTGTGCCCTTGCCAATCTCCATCCCTGAGCCGGCCCCCCAGGAGCTGGAGGATGCCCGACGAGTCATCGGCACGCTGCCCATTGAGAAGCTGCTTTTAGAAGATGAAGACAATGATACGTATGTTTTAAACCACGCTCTCTCTGTTGAAGGGCTTTAAGTTGCACATCTTGGGCCTGATCCTTGCTTACTCAATACTCCACTTGGCATCACAGTGAGTTTTGAGTACAGAGGAAAAACAGGCTGGGGGGTGGGGGTGGGAACTTGACTTGGGATTTTGTTGTCCACCTCTAGCACACCATGACTTGTGTGTTGAGTGAAACTTGCTTTGTCCTGGGGCCCAGCACAAGATGTCTGTGCTGTTACAGCTCCTGCTCCCTCTCCCAGGCAGGCTCTTAGTGCTGCATAGTTCTTGTGCTCAGCCTCAGCACGAGGTGACTTTTATCCTCAGACACAGGGCATGGTTTAAAATCAACAAACTGTAGTGTAGCCATGGCCAGCTGTAGTGTTTGGTGAGGGTACACTTGCCTATAAATATTGGCAAGACCTTTTCAAGAGGACCGCTTTCTAGAGCTCGGTGTAAATGCCTCGTATATGTCTTTGCCCTGTCCATGAGGGAACCTCTTCCTGATTTAGGCCACTAGAAAATATTTTGGGGGCCTAAATTGATATTTTTTTTTTTTTTGTAAGTTGAATTGTCCTTCTGGAAAACAAGAAAATATGAAGGGTCCATTTGTTCTACCGGTGCAGATAGATGCATCAGTCTGACAATGAAAAGTCAATACAGTTGAACTAAATGGCAATGCAATTGGACATCCCTATGCACAGAGCACACAGGGTAGTCTAGGTGAAATGTTTGATTTCACATGAAGGTGGAACTTGAACATCTCACCTTACCTGTCACTGGAAGGCAGAGGTGTAGGTGTGGGACAGTGCTTTGGAGTCATGGTCTTCCAGCTGCAGAATGTTTTTGGACTCTAAAATATCCACCTTCGAGATGGGGGGGTGGTTCTGTGGCTGGCTGGTAATGCTGCGTGTTCTACCAATGGACAGATCCTGGTCCCACTGAAGTCACCGGGAGTTTTGCCTGAGTCAGGATTGCAAGACATGGCCCCATATCAGGAGATCATTGAGAAGACAGGGTCTTCCAAAATCTGGACTTCAGTCTAACAGCGAATTCATGGCATTACTATTAGCTGGCAATACTTTCATTTCTTCTGTAGCGTTTGAGTATGAAGTTGGTGATGTCGTGCTGAGCCAGGGAACCTTAGTGACCTCTCTTGTGCCTTACTGCTACGGAAAGTTTCTCTGCTGTAGTTTCCCAGGTTCACAGGTGCACACATTTGCTTATGGCTTTCTGGTTTTCTTTCTTGGAGAATAAGTAGCTTTACCTTTTCCTCTGATGCAACTGTAAATATTATTGTTGATGTTCAGAAGTGCCATGCCACAAACAAATATACCTGCAGGAGATGTATCCCCTGCCAACTTTGTTTATTGTTTTCTTAAAAAATGAGGGACTCATGGCTGATGAACACAATTTCTCTGGGTTTTTCTGCTTTCTAAAGCCCAGGATCATTAGGTGATTTTAGTGTTTGCAAGACTATACAAACTAATTTATTGCACTGTTTATTACCTGGTGCCCAGCACTCCAGTTGCCACCCAGGCAATATTTCAAGTAACTTTACAGTTTATGCCTGAGTGAGGTTTGCAAGCTCACAACAAAAGTCTTGAGGACTTTCAAGCATATTTCATTGTTTAATATTAAAAAATCTGGTAGACATAAGCAATAGATCATGTAAGTGATCATAAAGTCATTTGGAAATAGCAGTAGTTCAGGCGCATTGACATTAGTGGCTTACATTTGCAGAAAAACCCAGCAAAGAAATTAATTAGAAGGAGCTTGGTTCACCACTGTTTACTCCAGTTTTATAAGTACAAAGACATTCAGTAGGTAAAGCTGGGATAACGCAGTTGTGAACCAAGCCTGTGGTTGCTAAGATTGCTTTTAAATTTCTTTCACTTCAATGTATGTAAATTCTGTGTGTGAATATAAAACAAAGATGAACTGTTTCCGAATTTCTTTCTGGGTTGTTCTGGTTAGAAAAAGACAAAATCTTTTTCAATAAAGATCTACAGTAACTTTCATATGCCTAGAGTGTTTTATTTCCTATCCAAAAGTATAACCCAGCCTTGGTTTAGCAGTCAGTCAGTTCAACAGTCTATGTGCAGGCTAGAGCCACAGATCAGCTGTTGGACTTTGCAAATTTTGCACATTAAGGCAGACTAAAGAGGAACTCCCTGATCCATATGTGACTTGGAAGTGTTATTTGCTCAAGTAGTCGCTACTCACACAAGCACTCCTGCTGTTCGGATGTTAGTTTGATCGCTGTTATCCTCCATGGGCGTCCCTGGGGATGTGTGTGTGTGCAGTCACAGCTAATGCTGAGCTTGACTGAGAACCAGACCTGCCGTAAAGTTGCATTTCTACTTCCTGAAATTGCAAGGTATGGCTCTGGGGTACAAAATCACCTGGGGAAAGAAGCGACCGCCCACCAGCTTCTGACTAAAAAGTGTTGAATCTTACTGTCTGGAGCAAAACAAAGCCGGGGCTGGTAGGACTGCTGTGTACCATTGTTTTCCCCATGCAAAGGGGAAGTGCAGAGCTCCCCATGCTTCAAGGCATGCCTGGTGCCCTGGAAGTGGGCCCTGGAGTGGCACGTAGCTCTGTGTAGTTCTCTGCAGCTCCAGCTGTAGCATTTCCTACATCACCATGGGCCATGTCACCAGCAAGCCTGTAACTGCTATGGGACATGACAGCTCCGTGTCTTATGCACAAGGTAAGGACGTGGTCCAACTTAACAGTAGTTTTGATAAAGAAGTAGAGTTTAACAGGCTCAGTTTACAAATACCCCGATGGAAGAGGCTGTTTGTACCTCTGGATGGTGAGATATTACCAATGCATCACCCCAAACAAGTGAGAGCATATGATACGGTCCACTGGGCCCCAACACAAGGTTTTGTGGAGGACTTAGCTACCTCCCAGCACAAGGGCAAATCTCACCTGAGAGAAAGTGCTGAAGTGGAAAGGAGACAGCATGTCAAAGCTCAGGAGTGCTGAGGGCTCTTGAAAGCAGCAGTTGTTTTGAGATAGGAAGCCCTTTCCCTGGGAGTGGGTGATTTCAGTGCCAAGCCCTTGGGGCTTATGGAATGGTTTTGGGGACCTCTGGGTATAAAAACCCCAAAGCAGCTATGATACCCTGTAAAACTGTTTGCTCCTGGGGTGATCCATGGCCAAGCAGTGATCAGTGTCTTTATTTACTGTCTTAGAATTCTACATATTTATGCAGCTAAAGGTATGAGGGCGTTTACGTTGGCAGCTGCAGAGCGCATGAAAGAGCTGCGAAGACTCGATGCCAAGGAACACAGAGGAAAGGTAATGCAGACCATCTTCTCCTGCAAACAGCAGTGTTTGGGATGGGCACGGACTTTGCGTGACCGAGTGCAACTGATACCTCTCTGTTACTGCAGAGAAAGCCTTGGGCAATGGTATGCCTTGCTTAGGTGCCTCTGGCAGAATCTTAAAGTTAGGTGGGATGAGAATGGGCATTATTTCTTTTCAGTCCATGGTTCATAGAGTGATCTAAGACAACACTGGTCTTGGAATGTGCGTGCATGTTGGCAGTAGTCTATGAGGCTGAAGGTTTAGTGAACAACTGGTTTATGCCAGGAGTGCTGCACCTGACGTAAATAATGTTTTGAAAATGCTGGACTTGGGTTGTCATCCAAACTAGGGCTGAAGCACACTAGAGGGAGCTCAGCAGGAGCTGGGAAATGCCCCCTCTCTCATGACACTGTGGGTCCTGATGCATGGAATTCAGAATCTGCCTGTGAGCTCTCTTCAGCTTGTGCACCACAGCCTTTGGCCTTCTAGATCCCATTCAACCCGGTCTGCCTCTCCCTTTCTTTTTTTTACAATAGCATCTGCTTCCAGACTCTCACAGTTTATCTGCTGTGCTGCTATTTTCAGACTCCTCTGCTGGTGGCTGTCACTGCCCGGCAGCCAGCTATTGTCTATGATTTGATCCAGACAGGAGCAGATGTCAGTGCCGTAGACAACAAAGGGCAGTCAGCCTTACATCTCGCTGCAACGTACGGGTATGCTCAGGTTCTTCAGGTAGGAAAAGTTTTTATGGTTTTAATTGCTAGCAATATAAGCCTACATTAAAGCCTTAACATCAGTATCTTTGAATAACTGTCTCAGAAGGCAAGATGTCAGTAAGCAATGAAGACATAGAAAAGTCCCTACTTCCATTACTGTGTTAGGAATTGTCTTCCTAGGATATTCCTGTTTTAGGACTATAATTGCAGCTAACATCAGCGTCCCATTATGGAGGGAGTAGCTCTAGCATATCTGTGGGGGAAAATAAATTCTTTCTGCAAACCATGGCTCTCAGTCTGCTGATGCAGGCCAGGCACAGTGGGCTCTGGCTTGAGCCCTGAGCACTGCGCTGATGCCCGTGTTGGAGGGGGGTCCCCAGAGGCTGCAGGCAGCTGTGGGGAGAGGGAGCAGCAATGCCAGGGTGAAACCCACTCCATGATTCCAGTGTCATCCAGAGGGGAACAATAAACCATGTCCAGGTTCAAACCAGCCGAAGAGAGAGCAGATGTGACCCTGGAGACAGAGCTGGCACAGGCACAAAATAAGGCACATTTTTTGCATTTAATGCAAATCCAAGAGTCCTGGAAGGTTTTCCAGGGCATGGGAGAAGCTAGATGCTCCTGTACAGGCAGAATCTACTAGAGCTTTCATGAGTTATCTGACCAGAGAGAAAGACATACACATGACCATACCTGTAGGACCACGATCATCTTGTGTAACCCTTAGTGCTGCCCAGATCTTTCTGTGGACAGGGTCTAAATCTTAGTAGTGTGCCAGCCAGGCTCTGACAGCCCTTAAGAGCAAATTAGCACAGTAGAAAAGGCACTGTGGGCATTTTTGGAAGGGATTGCATAGCACAGCTAAGCATACTGACACGTCTCTTAATTGCTTAGCTATTGGCCGTAAAATAGAATTTACAAAATGTACCTGCCTTGATTCGTGTCAGGACTGCTTACAGGCAGTTCCATTGCAGAGCTTCATTGCAGCAGCAAGGCTGCTGAGGAGTTTAGCTGAGGGCTGGGCACAGGGTCCTCGCGGGATGAGGGATGTGTCGGTGGAAGTGCTGCAGGATCGCTGGTGCGCTGGCAGTTTGCTCCAGCATTCATTAGCCCTGCTGTGCACACATCCTGGGTTAAGTCATGAGCAGGCAGTTAATGTGTAACATCATGAGTTCTGTGGAAAACAGGTGTTTCATTCAACGGGGAAAAGTATTTTACATTCAGTTGATTCCATCAATGCCTCCTGGAGTGCCTTGTGGTAGAAATGCATCTTTTTTTTTTTTTTACCTGAAAAAGGGAATGAGAGGGAACAAGGAAAACTGCACCCAGGTTGGCTTCTCGCTGGGGTCAAAGCCATGAAATGCTACAGGGTTTCTTTTGTTTTGTTTTGTTTTCTAATGGCTTAAACATCTAATCTCTAATCATCAGGCAGCTCAAAGCTACTTGTCAATATTTGATCTGGAAATATTATATTGTTGTTATGATAAGAGAGCACAAGCCCTAACGTTCCTGGATAATCCTCCTGCACCTTGTCCAACTCAACAAGGTTCTGGATGAGTCACTGCGCTGCATCCTCAGCCAAGATGCTGTAATGGGAGCAACTTACTTTATTCAGTCCAGAGCAAAAAATGCATTATCTGTAATTTAGACAAGGAGCTACCTGGCTGCATCACATCAGATCTATAATTTTCTTAAGTTAGAGTTTTTAATTTTTTCACTCTCTGCTAAATCCAAGCAATGCTTATCTACAGACCACTATTTCACTGCATTTATAGGCTCTGCATCCTCATCGCTCCAGCCATTTTAACAAGCTATGGCTTTAGCCTGTCACACTGTTGTACATTAAAAAAATAATAATGAAAGGTAAACCCAGCCTGAGAATTTCCAGTGTCAGCAAACTTTTAGGTAATACAGTTTTACTGTACATATCAGGGAGACATTTTCATTTATCCTTGCCAAGAATAACTCAGAATAAATACGAATTGGTGTTATGAAGGTGTACCTTTGCTCAGTCCAGTGTGAAAGTGAGGAGGCTAGCACCCTTGAGCTGAATTTTACTACTAGGAGTTAAGAATCTAATCTAATCTAATAGGATCTAACAGGATATGATACTTAGATGGATTTTAGGGAACTAGGGAATATGATCATCCTTTGTAACCTTGAATGTCCTTGTTAGGAAATAGGATTCAAAGAGCCAAAAATCTAGTGTCAAACTGCTTAGCTTGCAGTTAAATTATAATTATCTGTTTTGTTTTGTTTTGTTTTGTTGTGTTTTGTTGTTGTTTTTTCCTTCTGTTCTAACTGATTTTGGCTTGGACAATATTCTGCTGAATTAAAATTTTCCATTTCTCTGTCACTTCTAGGTTATACTGTCACTAGGTTTTCCTCTTGATTTAGAAATGAAAGATTTTGAAGGTGAGACCCTTTGTACAAATATTTTACATTGGTACTAAAAAAAAAAAAAAAAAACGTGTTGGTGATTTCATTCACTGATGCTCACTGGTGTTCAGTGGTGTGCTGGGAGGCCAGGGTGGTCTCAGGAGCTGCCCTGGGGGGCATCGCTGCTGTAAGCTCAAATGCCACAGAGCTCAATGGTGCCTAAATGCACACTTGGAACTGAGCACATGCTGAAGTGCCCCCGAAATTTCCCATCTAGCCACACTGGTACCTTTGAAATCAGAGAAAGGTCTAGGGCCTTAAGAATACACTTGCAGAGATGCATACGCTCTCCCTGCAAGCCCTTACCATCCTCTCTTTACATCACTGTCTTTGCTGGGGCTGTCATCATCTCCCTCCCTCCCGGGTTTTCCAGGCCATACCCCGCTGCACTGTGCCGTCCTGGCCCACAACGCCCTGCTGCGAGAGCAGGGGTGCCCAGCGGTGACGAAGGAGCAGCAGGAAGATCTTCGGCACCAGAGTGAGGAGCTGGAGACCTGTATCCAGCTCCTGGTGCAGGCAGGAGCCTCCATCTACAGCCGGGTAGGGAATCGCTTCTCTCTGTCCCTCAGTCATCCCTGTGCTGTTCGTTTGTATGGGAACTCTGCCCTGCCTGACACTTGTGCTGCACTCGAAATATCAAATCGGAGAAGGAATGAACTGCTGACAGAAGGAGCAAGCCTGTTCCCCTCGCAAGGGACTGGCTGCAGAGTTAGCTCCTGCCTTTTGGGGTTGCTTCCCTGCACCCTGAGGCAAGCACTGGACATTCAGAGGGCCACTGCAGGGAAGGAGATACCTCGATGCTGCCCATGAGCTGCAGAGCTGGTCTGGACGTTTTTCTGCTGGGTTTACATAACGGCTTTAAGTTGTTCTGCAGGACATTTATTTTGTTTTGTTTTTCTGTCTCTAAATAGGATGTGAAAAGCAACAAGACAGTTCTTCATTACACGGTCCAGGATGGGAACATCTCCCTGCTCAGATATTTCCTGGAGCTGAATGCTTTCAAGTCCAAGGATTTTGTCAACAGCAAGGTGAGTCAGGAGGTGCATGGACAGGATCTGTGCGTCAATGTACAGGCAGAAGGGGTGCCGTGAGCACCGAGAGCTGCCTTGCGGTGGGAGGCTGTGAGCACGCTCCGTTAGGAGATTTCTGGGGTCCTGCAGGAACTGGTTACTCTCTTCCCACACACATTTTTCTGGAGAAAACAGCAACAGTTTGTGAATCTGAACCTTTTTTCTTTTGCCCTGAAACTGCATTTTCCAGTATATAAGCACCTCACCTGGAAACCAGTGCCTGGCTTGATTGTCGTGAAACACAGGTGCTTCTGCCAGCAGGCAGAAGCTGACAGAATGAGAGCAGATAACCAGGAAAGAGAAGGACGTGGGAAGTGGTTGCTTGAGGAGGAACATGAACTTTATTACGCTAGGCTGAAGACTGAGAAAACAGATCTGCAGTGATGCAATGGTTTGCTGTTGGCAGCAAGGCGACGCTGAGAGATGGCAGTTTAGGGCAGCCGTGTGTCAGTAACCTCTCCTGCCAGACGTGCCCTGTGCAGCAAGGGGAGAAGCTCCGATTTCCGTGAAGCGTGATGGTGACTCTTTCTGCCTTGTTATTTGCAAGTCTTCTGGCTCTGCTTGTGCCTGGGCACAAACGGGTTATTGTGATGGCTGACTCTAAATTTGAGCCTGGAGAAGCCAAATATTTACAGGGCCCACAGAGCCCTAACAGCTGTCAGGAGCAGTGAGGGAGGACAGACAGATGCTACTGGCAGCGAACCGGTGGCTGACATGGGCAGGTGAAGCACTGAGAAGACAGCTCCTCAGAGGGAGACAGAACCCTTGCTGAGCACGCAGGAGCCTGGGTGCTGTGGCAAGCAAACTGCTTGCTGTGGCAAGTGTATCAGTTTCTGGGGCACAGCCATCCCTGGATTGTAGAAAGCAAGCCAGAAACCTTCCCAGTGCTGCTGTTGCCACCCATCCCCTTGCTGCCCCACACTTCACCTCTGAGCAGACAAAAAGCAGTGACACTATCTTGCAGATGCATCAGCTGCACCCATCCTCCTGAGCAGAAATCCTGACATTCCTGTGCGTGGCTGAGACATCACCCTGCACCATCAGCCAGAGCTTTGGCTCCTGGCTAGCTGCCCCCTCTCAGCAGGACTGAGTGGGTGTTTCTGGGTGCTTATGCAGAGCTGACCTGTTTACCCTGGGAAAAAATCCAACCTGAGCAGGAAGCACAAAGGGAGAGAGAAGACCAGGGCTCCCTGTGTTCAGGGGGTCAGCTCGTTAGCTTCGCATTTCAAGAGTTTCACGGTCTCTTAGCCTTGCCTGTGCTTCCTGGAGCATCCACACGCTTGTGTCCAACAGAAAGGAATCAAATGTTTGCTGCCGACTCAGTTGCTGATTGGGGAGCAGATAGTGGGCAGCTTCATGTTTTTTTTTATTTCCCTACAGATTTCTGTTGGGCTGGAGGACAGGAAACATGTTTTGCTTTGTGTATGGGGGTAATTAAACTGGGTTTTTGCTTTTCTGTAAGGTGAACGGCCTTACACTCTCTTTCACTACATTCTTTCTGTATCTTTTAAGACCCATTAGGCAGGTGCTATCTTGTCTGTGGGAGTCTGCTGTTGTGTCTTGATCACAATCCTGTGAGAGCTTCCTACTGTGATAGGATCTCTTGGAGTCTTCAGTCTTGTTGGTGAGATGCCTGGGACAGCGAGAAGTGTAATGGCAAGGTTGGCTGGTCCCCATGCTGGCCTTTTAGCTCTTCCACGTATGATGAAGAGAAGAAAATGGGGATGCTGTGTTTTGGCTTCCTGGCTCACCCTCTGCTTGCTGTGTTCGTCTCATTCCAAATCCAATTCCTTGTGGATTTTACAACGAGAAAAGCATTGAGGTCTCTGGGATATTTTTCACCTGAAGGGTTTCTAGAGCCCAGATATTGGTGCTCTGAACTATTGTCTGACATAAGTGCTATTAAAGTCAATGGAGAAGCTTCAAGATCAGGCATTGCCAGATTGCCTTGTTCTCTTAGCCCCATGCCTGGGTTTGGAAGCTATCAAATGCTTCTGCCACAAAGATGCAGCAAACAAGTGCAGATGTTTCCTTTTTAATGAGAAGTCCTATAAAGAGTTTGTAAACTATCCCTGGACTTTATGGGATGGTAAAATTGACAAGGATCTGCTTGTTCAGGGCTTGTAAAAATGCCTTGACTGAGAATAGCTATTAAGATTTCCATGCTAATCTGCTATTTTGTTTTGTGCTTCCACGTCCCTCATGTCTCACTGGTAGGTAGAACCTGAAAGCCATAGGTATCCCTCTTAACGACGGGAGTAGCAATACGGGTCGCGATTTGTGCCCGGCCTTTCCAAGCGCATGAGAACCGTGTGATCATTTCAGAGAGGAAAAAACACGCAGCTGCTGCGACGAGACTTGGTGCAGACTAAAAATACCACGCTCGGTGCCTGTGCTGGCTAGCTTTTCGTCGCTCGGAACCGTTACGAGTCATACCCGAGCGGGCAGCGGCGCGGGTTCGGGTGCGCGCTGCCGGTGCCCGAGCTGCAGCCCCCGGCTGCGCGCCCCGCGCCCTCTGGCGGCCCCGCGGCCGGGACCGGGCTCCCTGCGCGCCTCGGGGCCCGCGGCCCTGCTGCAGCACCTCTGCCTTGCTGCAGGCTTCCCTCGCACCTCTCAGAGCACCTCTGGGTAAGGCCCCGAGTCTGGGGACCTAGGAGGGCTCGCACGGTCGGAGGAGACACCTGGTGCCAAGGAGCCGGAGCCAAGCTTTACGGGTAACCTGGATGTTATTGGGTCTGGCTTTCGCTTGTGGCAAGGTCTCTCTGCAGCTTTTTGGCTCTTGAGACTGCAAAAAGGAGCGGTGGGGATGTGTGGAGCACAAATGGGTCTGGTATTGTCGATCCTGGCATGTAGCACACGTGCAATGGGTAACACAGCATAATGTTCTGTGTATTCCTCGGACTGACTTGTTTCCCCATGGAATAATTCCTGTTGTTTTTCTGTATAAATGTGCATGTTACATGCTCTTTATCCTTTCTGTTTTGCTTACAGGAGGGCACAGTTTAGCAGGGTTTGCCGAGTGATTAGGAACGCTGCTGATACAGGGCTGCTTGTTAGCCCTGAGGTGCTGCTCTAGCCAAGCAGCTGTACCCAAAGTATCAAAGCACCCCCGGTCTGTAGTATTCTATCACATAGAGAAATCTAAATCCCTAAATTTCCTCCATGAGCAGGCATACATGGGAAACACAGAGTAGGGATACTCTCACATCTCCAGTTAGGAAATTGTGTGAGGTTTCTTCATCTCATTTCACAAGTCTCCACTTCTTGGGCAGTTCTAAGTAGGTGGCACAGCTTATCAGAAGGTTTCTCTTATTTTTTCTTTTTCTTCCATTGCATTAGGCTCATGGCAACACAGCTTTGCATATGGCAGCTGCATTGCATTGTGACAAGAACCAGAAAGAAATCATCCAGTTGCTCCTTGACCATGGGGCAGACCCAAGCATCCGAAACTTAGACAACGATCAGCCAATCCACATGGCTCCTTCTGGAAAAGCTGGGGATCAGGTACACGTTCCCGACACATCTGCACTGTCTGTCCTTTCTGGGGGAAACAGTGAGGACGTGTCTTGGCTGTGCTGTATGACATGAGTCTGAGGTTGCAGTGGTGTAGGATGGGGGCTCCCCACTTCAGCGAATCCATAACCAAGGAGCCCAAAGCAGGCATTAGCTGGTACTCCAAGCACATCTGGGGAGGTATCAATGTATAGGTCTTTCATAATGGCAGCCAAACTCAAAGGAAGATCAAGTTTCATGCCTACAGGTCTGAAAAGGCTCCTGGAGCTCATTTTATTCTCCAAAATGCTTATATGTGTGTATGTAGTTATTCATATATATAATTGTATGTGTTTGTGTGTGTGTATGTATCTGGGTGTCTGCATGCAGCCCATGTGTGCGCCCCTCCACTGTTTCACATGGTACATTATAAACTTTTACATTTTTTGGCAGATCAGGCATTTGCTGAAGAAAGGGAAAGTTGCATCTGCGTTCATTTCCTGTCACCGAAATGCCAGGTCCTAGGTTGCCTGCAGTTCCTGGAATGGTTTCAACTTCAGCTTGCTGATTGCAAAAAGCCTCTTAGAAAAACTGTGAGGATGGTTAATCAACATGTCTCTGCCCCTAGAATCTTTAAACCAGAGTGGGATGACAGTGTTTCTCAACCTGTGGACTATGGGTAGCATGTAGGATATCAAGAGACGAACTTTGAAATGGTTGAAAATTTTATTTTGTTAACAAGGAATACTAATAAGCCTGTTACATAAATTAACAAACATTTGAAGTACAACCACACTTTGATTTGGTGGCAATTGAAAACCCATGATAGTGACAGAACACAAGGTGGTCCTTTGTCTGTAAAAGGTTGAGAAATACTGCTGGAAGACATGCTCACCCTGTTCCTCTTGTTAGGTCCTGTACAGAGGTACTAGGTGAAACGCTGAAGCCTTTGTGATGTGCAATTACCTCAATTGTTCCTGTTAGCCTGGGAATGCATGAACCTGAGGGAGGGAAAGGACCGGATGGAGGAGGTCAAGCTAGCCTGGGGAGTGATCCATAGCATGGCTGTATTTCACCCGAGTGAACAGACATCTGAACTCAAGACCTCCAAGTGAAGGTTCCTGTAAGCTGCTACTATCCCATTTCTTAGCACTTTGTGGAAGAAAGCTGAATCAGCTGTCCGTTGTCACCCTATCTCACTCCACCCCAAGAAAGGAAAGCAGGTACTTGTAAGAGCAAGTACCTGGGGCAGGTTCTCAGCAGTGCAGGTCTGCATGGCTCCTGAGAGCTTCCCAGTGAAGGGAGGCCTCTTGGAGACATCTGATCTGGTCCCAGTCTCCAGCTCTGATGGTAAAGAATAGTGCTGAAAGCACTGCAGAGAGGGGAGCTGAACTCTCACCGGAGCTAATGCCTGTGCTGGAGACAGAGCCTTCCTTTGCATCTTTAACAGCTTTTAGGGATGGACAGGGTAGAATATCTTTAGGCCATGTGGGCCTGTAGAGAAGGTCAGAGTGCAATGTGGCAAGTGCTCTCCTATATGTTCCCCTTCCTATCTAAGGGGGCACGTTAGTAAATTCTTATTCTTTCTGTGAAATGATTTGTGAATTGCTGTGCAATCAACTGGCAACAGTGTCTCTGCTGGGTCAATAGGAGTGAAGGTAAATGCCTAAAGGGAGTGAAAGCTCTGTTTTGACAACCCTTTCACAAAGGGTGTCTCATCTCCAGTGCATGTTCTGAATTTTGCTGTTTTCTCAGTCTTGCATGAGTTATTTTTTTCTAACAATAAGGTGAAGGGCAAATCTCTTAAATCACTGCAGTAACTTCCTTGATCTGACTAACTCAATGGGACAGGGTTTTTTAAGCACTTGTGGGTCTTGCAAACCTGGACTGTTTAAACAATTGTTTTGCAGACTTGAACAAAAGCTCTTAAGAAATGCAGGTATCCTGATTAGAGATCTTCTGACTTCCTCAGCCCTCCTCTTTGCTGTTTTGCTACTGCTTCTCACTACATCACTCTGCAAATCTGCCAACATCCTCTGACAAAAAAGCAGACGTATTTGCATGTGTTTGCATAAATTTGCATACATCTGGGCACAGGCCATCTAAAGCATGTGCTTTCTTACTTTGAAGGGATGCTGTAACAAGCCCCAAATTGAGTGAGAACTGCATTGGTGATTGTCAAGACAAAATGGTCAATAAATTTTCTCTTTCTTGAACTTGCTAGCAATGAAACTGTAAAACTGTGACTAGCACTTGGCAAGTGAGGCACCCGGGAAAATGTAAATAGCTTTTTGCCATCTAGATTTGCCTGTGAGATGAACAAAGGCCTTTTGTAGCAAGAAAAAAAAAATACATGAGCTGTTTTCTAGAGTGTCTTATGTCTTTATTGTTTCACCTGCCTGCTGTTGGATGTTTAATACAGAGCAGCACCATCTCCAGAACATCAGGGAAAATATCAGCCAGGGGTGGGATGGATGTGGCTTCTCTCAGAGCACCACCCTGGCAGCCTGTGTTACTCGGAGGAGATAGATGAGATTTGCAGGGGGAAGATCTCATGACTGATGCAGGAAGGATTTGGTTTCTCTACAGACATCTCCGTGTTCAGCTTCCCAAAGCTCACGCATCAGAGACCTGCTCTGAAGCCCCCCACAATCAACAAGCTGTTCCTATTGTCTTTGTGAGACAGTTGGCGGCTGCTGCTTCCCCTTGCACGTAAAGCACCTTTCCCTTTCCCTGTCAAGCCAGCCAGTTCCTGGCCTGTGTATCAAGAAAATCCCTTTAAGGCTCAGAAGTGGCCTGCACATTAAGTCTTCTGTGCTGGGGTGAATTTCATTGATTTGAGTAGGATCTTAGTATCTCAATTTTTTGTGACTGTTTCAAGGGGAATGTACCTTTTATAAATTTAGCAGCACTGGCAGTGTGTAATACCCCTTTATTTCCACAGTTTATCTCTTCCTACCTGTGGCTTTGGATAAGTTGCTAATAACAAAGGCTTGTTATCACTAAACAGATGTGCTGAAATGGCACCATGGAAAAGTCACCAGTTGGTTGGCGAGGAAAACTTTTTGATCAAATACTCTGTGCAACTGGTAAAGAACCTGAAAATAAGAACCTTTTATTTTCTCTATAACTGCAGGTTACTTCTGGAGTTATTGATGGCTTTTCTAAGAATGGGTGATCCTAACTTTCGTGTAAGTGCCTGTTTATATAGGCTGGCAGAACTTCACCTGGCAGGGACTGATGAAAGGCCGGCATTGTGGTAGTGCTATGCCAGTTCTCTTAAAGATATGGCATGAGCTATTTCCATTTAATCATTTTTTGGGGGGGGGAGAGGGGAAGAAGGGAGGAAAGAGGGGGAAGAATATGTTCCTCATAGCCAGAAAATCCATAACCACCTTTGAATAGTCCTCTGTTATTTTCTTCCTTTCTGTTTAAAGTCAGTCCAGGAATCCTTGCGTCAACAGTCAGCAAGCTTTGACTTGCACTGCACGTGTCACCTGGAGCTGTTGACACAAAACTGGGGGACGGTGTCTAAAACATGTTAGCAGTCCCTGGCATGGAGGATTGCAAAACAACTGGAGAAAGAGCACCAGAGAAATAGGAAGTGGCTGCAGGGGATGGGGGACAGTGCTACTTACTTAATATAAGCTGTTAGAGTGCAAAGTCCCAGGTGCATAAAAACATTTTGATGGAAATATCCTTGTCCCATCAGGGCAGCTGGAAATTTCAGAGCAGCTGCTCCCATGCGGCATGAGGCCAATAATTGTTAAATATCTGTTATCTTTAAGAACAGACTGCATGCTCCCATCACAGGACCTCAGCCACCTGCTGCAGCAGACGTGTGGAAGCTCAGTGTGAGACCAGCCCAGCCTTTCTGGAGATAGCTTCTTCCATGGGAAGCTGCTTTTTTGCCTGGTCTGGGCCACATCTAAAGAGCAGGAGTAAGAATGGGGTGTCGGGTGGTTGATAGCCCTGCCATTCCAAAGTGGTCATGCCTAAACAGCAGCCACAGGTACAGTGGCACAACCGGAGTCTTTGCACAGAACAGTCCTCTTGGGAGATGCCCTGTAACCACTGATGGCTGTGCGCATCTGTGCCGCTACACGCTGATAAACGTGCGATCTGCTGATAACGTATCAGATTTAGATACCCACTCAATGTGCAGGTGAGAGAGATGATGGTGGACTGTAGCACAGCTGACTTGCTGGCACTGTATGGTAGATTGGGATACCGTTAGCCTTGCTGCAAAGTGTGTTAACATGGATGCTCTCCTTGTTTGATGCTTACTACCCATTTTCACACGTTCTTTCCTTTGTTGCATGGGAACACCTTCTGCCAGGTCTGTTAAGCTCAGGCTAACACTGCCAACCCCCAGGGAGGATGTGGTCACACCATTTCCACCAGCAGTCTCAAATATCTTGCCTCAACCTTATCCTCTTGTGGCTGTTTAATGTTGGCGATAATGAGCTTTGATATGCGGCTAAATACATGCCCACCCCACAAGCATCGGGCGGGAGCAGCCGGTGCTGAGCGAGCTGTGGAGCAGGCTGGGGCGGCCCAGGGGTAACCCTGCAGGGTCCTGAGGTGACACGTAGGGGCTGAAGCATCTGCTGAAGGGGCCAGCACTGCTAAAATAACGCCTGCCAGAGTGTCTGCGCACAGGGGTAATTGTACCTTTACCTGCAGCAAAGATACAGCTAACTCCTGTTTATAAGCTTTCTCTGACCAAATGTGTTTAACACTTGAGCCAGCTCTGAGATTAATTGGGTAAAAACAGGGGAGAAGGGAAGGTATTATTGAAAGTTGTCTAGGTATTTTAAAGCAAGCTTTGGAGAAAAAAAAAAAAAAAAAGCTACTACCTTACTTAAGGCAAGGGACCTGGCTGCTGAGAAGGTACAGTTGTGTCCATGTAATCGCCTTACCTAGCATCTGCCAGCGACCTGTTTTCTGAGGAACTGGTGAGGGAAAGGTTGGAATAACTGGCATTATATAAATAATTTAAAAATCCCATTAAGAACTGTTACTCTGTTCTTAGTGCCTCGTAGATTTCACAGGGTGAGGAAGTATTGTTTTGTTTGTTTGTTTGTTTGTTTTTGGTAGAATGGAGGATACTTCCCTATTTGTTAGCCAAGCTGTGTGTGTCGCATCCCCAGCTCTTTGGGTAACTTCAGCTCGGGGAGAGGAGAGCTTTTCAATTAACTCTGGAAGTGTCTGGAGGGGAAGATGAGCGTGCAGCTAGCTAAACTGTGTCTTTGCCTGCCCAGATGTAGCTGCTTTTTTTCATGTGTGTTGGATTTAATATGGAAAAATACTTCTTTCTTTTCAACCTGGATGCTCAGCTGAGAAACCAGTGGCTTGGCAGTCTGCCTCACTGAGTGGTATTAAAAGGATGTGAGAGACAGCCTTGGAAAGGTCTGGGGTTATCGAAAAAAACAAGGAATCCTCAGATGTGATAACTTTCCCATTTATACACTTAAATAGGAAGCAAAAATAAAAAATCATTTAGCTCCTGTTGAGCTGGCTATGGTGGAAGGGGAAGACCTGCTCTCAGCAAACCGAACTCACAAAGGGCTGCCCACCTGCACCAGCCTCTCCCTGAAACTGCTTCCCCGGGGGAGCCGGTGCTGAGCAGCAGCCAGAGACGTCTGGCACTCAATTCCACCTCCGCGCGCACCCCAGGGGCCTTTCCCGCACGTGACCCACGGGCTAAGCCCTGAGCTTGCCTGGAAAACAGCAGTTTTCCTGTTCTGCAAGAACCGCTCGAGAATATCTGTGGGAGCAGCGGCTACGGGTCTGCGGGTCTGCCTCAGCTGTGCGTGGGCAGCGTGCTGGGCGCTGGGGTGCCCGCAGCCTGACCGGCTGCTGGGAGGGGGCAGCGGGACTCTGACACCGCGGGGTGCGTGCTCCCCGGGGGGCTTGCCGAGGGCCCCTTCCTCAGCTGTGTGAGGACAGCGCCAGGGTCCTCCGTCATTAGCAGGAGAGAAAGGCACTGGCATTTGGCACGTGAGTAACGGACGGGCTTCAGCGTGAGTACCAAATTATTTATTTGTAATAAAAAGAGCTGGCTTAATGACATGGGTTTGGTAAGGCAGCTTAAGATTCCTTATAAATGAAACAAGAAAAAATAAAAAAGCTACCCCTGACCATAGAAGACAGGAGGACTAATGTAGTGACAACATCATGTAGAAAATGTGTGAGTAGTGATGAATAAATTGGGCTGTGCGAGGCAGTGCAACTTGGCATAGTTCATGGGCAGTTAATCTGATTCGGATGCGACAGCAGCGCGAAGCCTCGCTCCCCATTAGCTGTAGCAGATGTCCCAGTTCCTGTCCCGTCGGAAGAAGTCATCGGCCACGGGCGGGAGGCAGTCCATGCAGTCCGTGCTGGGGCAGGGGAAGCACTGCGGGCCCTCGGGGTCGGCGTGCTGGGAGCCGCAGGCTGCGCAGCAGCAGGCGGGGGGCGCGTACGGGGAGGGGGGGTGGCAGGACCACTCCCCCCCCGCGCAGCCGTGGGTCGCAGTGTCCAGAGCAGAGGGTGGGCCGTGGGTCAGCGGGGTGAAAGGAGGCAGCTGAGGAGCAGAGCAGCTATAGGTGAGCGGGCTGGGCAGGTCAGCCGAGCCTTGGGGTCCGGCAGCCTGTGGGTGGAGAGGAAAAGAAAAAACAAAACAAAAAGAACAGGGCGCTTCAGGATGTCATCTGGGGAACGTGCGGGCAGCGGGAGCACGGCCGGGAATTCCGCACTGCTGCCCTTCTCAGCATGGTCTGGCTGCCCCAGGAGGTGGCTCAGCCCTCGGAGGCCCAAATCCAGCGTGTGACGTTGGTGCTAACAGGGAGCCTCTCTGCGAGGCAAACAGCTAACAGTAACCGGGCTGTTCCTCGCACGAGACCTACAGGATCTGCAGAAGGGACATTCCCTTTCCTGCAGCCTCTTTAGGTTTGCTCCTCTGCTCCCTGGGGGAACCCAGGCAGAGGACCACGCAAGCAGCCTGTGTGCTGCGGCTGCACCCCGTGCCCTTAAAGCAGCCATGTTTCCAATCAGCTGCTCTTCTGCCCCGGGATGCGACCCCCAGACCCAGCTTCCCTCTGAGCGCGCCTGGGGCTGCTCCCCCAGCCCGCGGTGCTTACCAGGCCCTGGTTGAAGCAGAGCGGGACAGGCTGGAAGGGGTCTGAGATGTAGTGCGGGGGTGTCTGGAGGGCGCTGAGGGCTGGCTCTAAGGTTGCCTCCGTCTGAAGGTAGGAATCGACCAGCTGCTCCAAATAGCTCGGGCTTTCGTCGCAGGAGAGGCAGTTTGAAAACTGCCACGATGGACAATAGTTGGGAGCAGAAGAGATGGGTTCTGCATCAAAAGGCGCTAGGAGAGAAGGCAAGCCAAGAAGTAGCAGGTTATTCAGAGTCTGTCCTCACAAAGGGCAAATGCTGCTCCAGGCCAGATTTCAGTACTCTCACATGCTCAGTAGCCCTATGGATTTCGATACAGATTAGATATGGCAAGAGGTCCTTCAAGTTCAGGCTGCATTTTCTAGAGGAGCTGACACCAGGAGGAAGGTGCTCAGAAACGTGCAAATAACTTGGGACCTTTAGTCCCCTTGGAAAGCTCCACATCCTTAAATACCGCTGGAAACTCTCCTGGATCCAGCCATCTGGGGCAGGGATCCAGCTGGAAACTCCCTCAGGCTCTCGACCCTCTGGCTTTGCTGAACGCGAGCTGGTTACAGACCCACGCAGCGATGTGTGCTGCCCGGCTTGGCACGTGCCTTGCCCTTCTGCCTCACCCAGCCTCCAGAAGCAGGGGGCTGCACCTGCAGGAAGAAGGGGGTAACAAGAATAATTCACCCTTTTAGCCTCCATTGAAGCAAACAGCCAGAGAGGAGACAAACCCTCGGGCAGGCAGAATGGAGCAAGTTGGCGATAACGCGGGTTTGCATCCACCAGCGAGAGCGCGAGTGGAGCAGAAGTGACTTCAGAATTATTACCTCTTCGTGCTGTGTTCAGATATGGCTAAAAGCAAAGCCCTGACCACACGGAGGGGCAAGGTCTGAAGGCAGTGGAGCCATGCTTGGGTAGAGCCACTCGGAGTCGGAACTGCGTGCAGGTTCAAGGTGGAAGCGTTTAGCGGGATGGGAGGAAGAAGTGAGAAGCACCCAAAATACATATATGGCGATTTACCAGCCTGAAAGAGCTTTAGTATGGCTCACATTTCTGTATTAACATAAGTAAATTGATTCCCAAATATTGATGATTTAATCATTTCCTTGTCCACACAATGTATATATTCACACCTGCCAAATCCTTTAGGTCTCTTTGCTTTGGCCACAGAATGACTGAAGGATCTGAAAGCCCACAGGGCTATTCCCCCAGCCCTTCCCCCTTTCCTTGGATATTCACCCCCACGAGGAAGGAACTCTTTGTGTTGCTGAAAACCTGACACTCCTCTTGCTTCTGCAAAGGCTGCCAGGAGAGCAAGAACAGCCAAAGCTGCTGGAGCTCTGCAAGGTGCCCCAAGGCACTCCGACGCTCCAGCCGCAGCCGGACTGCAGGGCAGCGGCGCTGCTCCCGAGCAGATGAGCATCCCTTTGGGAAGGGGCTCTCCCATCTTGCTGTGGGAAAAATAAACTGCACAAATGAGAGCATTTGAGTGTGCTTGTGTAGAGGGTAATATGTACCCTGCTGGCCTCTCGGCATCCTCATCTGCATTTCACGGGCTCATTTCAGGCGCTGATTGGCTGCACTGCTGGTTATCTGGCAGTGCCTGCCTTAACCAAAGGCTGGAAAGACTCTGGGCTGTGGGAATAGTTGGGAAGGGACACGCGGATGGGTTTTGTACCAACCTGGGTGAGGAGGAGACACAGACTCCGAAAACTGGATGCTGCTGCTGCCCCAAGAAACCTGGCCAAAGAGAAGCGAAGAGGAGGGTTTGTAGATGCTGTAACACAGGAGCATTTTTCTGCAAGCTGAGGTAAGTCAGGGTTTTGCTTCAATCTATTTATGTAAACCTTATTTACCTCATGGCTGTGGCGTTGCAAACTTCCCTAGCACTGACAAGCAACGTTAGCCTGCATAACGTGACTTTCCCCTGAGCCTATGCAGATAACGGCGCTGGAGGAGCCCAACACCAACGCCTTCGATACATCTTGTTAGCGTGCTCTAACTATTGCTTTATTACTGTTGATTCAGCAGAGATGTGGCTGCCTTTGAAATGGTAGTCACATTAACATACATTCATTCCCAGAACCATGAATTCCACAGTGGAGAAATCCCAAAGAACTTGTAGGGATGAATATGATTAAGTGCGAGCCATTAGCAATTGTAGCAATAGCTGTGTTGAAACGCAACTGCAGACAATTGCAGGTATCCGCAGGGTGGGCATCAGCTGGGTCGCTGTGGCTGGTGCCGATGCCATTTGAGATCCAGCTCTGGCATCGCTCCCCCGACACAGCTCCGTGCCTCCAGGGAAGTGGACGGGCTCATTTTCTGGGGGAAACGGGAAACCCAAGCTGACAGAGCCATGTCTGTTCCAGGAGCCTGACCTGCTGGAGGGCAGAAAGCCACCCAAAGCAACAGGAATGTCGATGCTTGTTGTTTGGGAGCAGGGTTTCACTCTGCCAGTGCAAATCCTTTCCCCCCCCCTCAGTTTTAATTCATACAGGCTTCCACTTCATTTCCTTTATTCATAATGCTGATGGCTCATTTCCCTACTAACAGCTTCCTATCCCCACGTGCAATTCACTGAATAGGGCTGTTCTGGGCTGTGACAGCGCCTGCAGGACCCCCCCTCCCCGCTCTGCCTGCAGATGTGAGTCATGGCAGAACCGTTCAGGTCCAGCTTCCCGCCATGCAGGCAGCAGCTGATCCCACCCTTGATCCCACTGTTGCCCCTCCAGGACAGCGTGGACCTTTTGCAAGCCACGAAGGGGAACGTCCTGCACTGCCACCTTCTCACTCTTTCCTTTGTGGGCGAGACAAGCGCTGTGTCACCCCGCAGCGGGACGCGTGAAGCAGTGACACCTGGCTGCGCGGGGAGGCTGCTGGCAGAGAGGAGGGACCTGGCGCTTCCAAAGCCCAGCAGCTTGGTGCTCGGATCACCCGAGCCTCTCAGGCTGGCCTGCAGGCTGATCAGCGCTTTGTGCAATCAGCTGCCACCAGGCCCAGGAGGTGGGACACGAAATCTGAAAGCCATCCAAAGCGGCAATGTCACGAACCAGGAAGAAGTAATGATTTACCAACCTTTTTATGCAAATCCCCAGCGTGGCTGGAGCTGCAGGGCTCTTACAAACACTGGAAGTTTTCACGTGCGTGTGCGTGCATCGTGCACCAGCGAGCAGATCTTCCCCTCCCTAAGAAGGGACGGGGCTCGGAGCTGCCCAGGTGGTACTGGAACAAGCCCCTCGTCCTACGCTAAGGAGCCCTCATGGAGCAGGACAGAGCCCTGCTTAAGGGTCTTTGCCCATGCTTGGTTTTTTTCCTTTCTGCTGGCCAAAATTTGGGGCTGTTGCTCAGTCCCAAATTCTCAACCCGTCTCCACTGCCCTTTGTTGCTTTAGCAGGGCAGAGCTTTGCCCTGCTTGCCCCTCAGAGCCACATGAATGGGGCTGAAGGTGTGCCAGGGGCATATCCCCCACCTGATGCAGCAAACCAGCGCCGTGCTTGCTTCAGCCCAGCCAGGCCACGCTTTAAAAAGGGGCTCATCCAGCAGCGACGCTGGAGTTGCTGTGAGAACCGCCAGTGGGACGGAGCCGTGCCCGTGCGGACCCTCCCTCCCAGGTGGGCTGTGCGCCCGGAGCAGCAGCTCTGCTTTCTCCCTGCACCAGCGGTTCAGACGTCACCAGCTCGTGCCGCTGCTGCTGTCATCCTGGCTGAGGTTCCTTCTGCCCCATCACCACCAGCCTGCTGCACTCAGACCTCAGCAGTCCCCTTGCCCCAGAGGCTGCAGTCTGGGCAAAAAATAAGAGATGAAGGGCGAAGAGAGAGCAGACATCAAAAGTTTTTTACTTACTGTCGCACCGGTTGTTGCTTGTCGCGCTCTTCTTTGCTGCAGTAACTCCTTCACTGTTATCTTTACTCTAACGCCTTGGTACACCTTGGGCTTTCCTGGAAGAATTCATGGAAAAACACTTTACGGGATGGGAGACTTCCAGAGCAGACGGCACATCCAGCGTATTTTCAGGCACGCTGTATGTGAAATCTACTTAGAGCTAACAGATGATTAAGTGGTCTCTGGAAGTTGCTTGTAATCACAGTTCATAGCCCTCTATAACACCTGCTATTCAAGCTTGTGACAAGCAGACATTTATGAAAAAGTTGCTGTTGATTATATGTATTAATCATGCATGTTCCATCCCTCAGTATCTCTTTTTTTTTTCCCCCTCCAGGTGTCCTAATACCCAGCTCCATCTGGTGCTACTGCTGAATCCATTTAAATTCCTGCCATATTTGCTGCTCTTAGGACCTGAAAATAGATGTGGGAACCACTTCATCTGGCAGATGAAGAGCGGGAATAAAACAATGCAAATATGTGGGCGGTTATTCAGAGGGCTAAATAAAACACAAATAAAATGACTGCTTTCATGAATCACTTTTTGCAAAGCTGAGATTATCTCTTTGTTTTGCTCATTCTGTACAACTCCCATTTATTTCAAAAAAGCATTTAGGATGTCTTTAATCCAGCCAAAAACAAAGCAAACATCACTCACTAGCTGACGAGGGATGTTTGGTACAGGAAAGGTAACGAATTTATCTAGTCTGAGAAACCACTTTCACTTGCTGTACTCATGCCGAAATACTTAAAGCCTCTGGCAGCGCAGTTTCCGTCCTAACTTTCCGCTGGTATTTTCACCCCGTAGCTGACCCCACAAACCCCAGCGCGGCCTCGGCCCGCGCCTGGTTGCGGGTTCCCTGCTCCGCTGCCCGCAGCGAGAAGGCAGCGCTGGATGCGCGGGGTCTGCCCGCGAAGCCCCCGCTGCCTGCACCGCCCCGCTCCGCGGCCCCCCCGGCCTCACCCCGCTGCCCCCCGCTGCTCCGCTCCAGGAGACGCGGCCGGGCCCCCCCGGCGGGGTGCCGGGCTGGGCTGGGGC
>VXAA01000274.1:145412-160296 GCA_013399115.1 Anseranas semipalmata | reverse complement strand
CGGAGGCGGCGGGCTTGGGATTGGGGGGCGAGGGGACCCGCTTGCCTCGTGGCGATGCCAGGTGGTGCCCGGCCAAATCTTATTGTTTTATACCTACGGGTATAAGTTTGAGTTTTTCTCTCCTAATGCCAAGTATTTAAAACCTCTAGAAACCAATGATTTGACAATCAATGATTGCGCGATACTTTCAATTTGAATATTCAAAGGCTCCACAAAATGGGCTATCTTTTTGTGAAACCAAGCACATCCCCATCTAGCAGAGGGTCTGGGGGAATAAGATTTGGTGGGGCCACCCCCCCCACCCTTTGCTTTTCTGACATTTTCAGGGTTTTATCCATCTTTCCCCAAACGAAGCTGATGCCTCGAAACCGGCTCAGTATTTTCCCCTCAGATGCACAGGCTGGGCTCCAGCCCTCTCATATTTCATTTGCTACCTGCAGAGAGGACTCTGCAAGGGACGGAGCAGCTTTTTGCACATTTTTCTACTTTTTAAGGGCAAATTCTAAGGTTTTCAGACCAAAATGGCACGGGGTGGGCGTGGCGTAGCAAAGAGGCTGCCCTGGGCACCCAGGTAGCGGAAGCCACCCGAACCCCACTTCTTCCCACTGTGCTCCCTCCCCTCTCCCAGATGCTGGCCTTGTATGGGAGTTTATTTGCATTTTCCCCTAATTCAGCCTATTTGCTCTTGCTGCACAATGTGGCCCCTCTCTTGCACGCTTCAGCTCTGGCCTGCCCCGTGAGCTGCGAGCGGTGGGGCTGCAGTCCGGTAGGATGACACAGGTTTTCGACAACCCTTCATCCCTGTACATTACCGATGCGTCTGGGGTTTTTGTTTTTAAGGTTGCATTTAAACTTTTCCCCAGGCACCGCAGTCTCTGCCGTGCCTCGGGAATAGCCGGCCGATGGCAGAAAGCGGGCCAGGCTGTTAATAATCTACCAGCTGCTCAGTTTGGCTATTGTTGCAGCTGAATCTTTTTCTTGGTGCTGAGCAAATACACTCGATGTCGAGGGGGAGTGGGCGCAGCGGCGGCCCCTTGCCTCGCCCTGCAGAGTACCCCGGCAGCTCCCGGCGGGGCCAGCGTTGCTGGGGGTGCCCCCGGAGAGGAGCCCCCTCCCCGTCCTGTGCTGCAGTGCGGGGGGCTCGGGGAGGCCGCAGGGACCTCCTGCTGCAGCGGTGCACAGGCCTGCCCGCGCCAAGGGGTTTGGGAGCCGCAGCCCCTGCGTTGCTGGGGGTGCTTCCCACCGGAGCACTGGTGGCAGGGGGCAGAGCCCGGGGAGGCCACCGGCAGCCGGTGTGGCCAGAAGCCAAGGTGATGGTTGCCTCCGGAAGCAGAGGTGCGGAGCGGAGCCGCGAGGAAATGCGCGGGGCCAGTGTTTGGGGAGTTCCTGCGCACACTGGGGTTGGGAGCATTTCCAGAGCCCCTGCCTCGGTGAAGAGCCGAGTGCCAGAGGGGGCCCCATGGCTCCAGAACAGCTCGCTCAGTGCATCTGCCCTGGCTGCTGGCTCCAGCCCTGGGCCAGGCTTTGCCTGTCCCCCCACACACCCCCAGGCAAACACAAAGGTGCAGCCCTCGAGGCAGGCGGAGGGGTTTGGGGCACGCAGAGCCGCAGGGGTTTGCTTTTCTGGACAGGTCTGAACAGGGCTGGGGAATCAGGAAGCGACAGGAGGGAGCGGAGCCAAAGCAGGACCGGAGCTGGGTGCTCCCGGCCGGCTGCGGCTGCACACCGGGGGCTGCGGGGGGCTCGGCCTGGGGTGTGCAGCAGTGGGGCTGGGCTGTGCCCGGCGGTGTGGTGACACCTGCCAGCTGCAGTACGCTCGCTCTGTCCTCTGGTGCCAAGAGCATGGCTGGGGGCGGGGGGAGTTTGGGGGGCTCTGAGCAGCCTTGCGGGTTGAGCGAGGGGCTTGTGCGGCTGCTCTGTGCTCACGGGGTGCAGGGCGTTCGTGGGCTGCAGGATGAGGGGTGCTCGGGGACGTGCAGCTGTAAGAGAGGGGTTTGTGCAGAAGGACCGGCCTGGCCCGCTTGGCAGCAGCACAGCGCGGGGATGCTGACGTGGATCCAGCGTCGGTGCCCGTTTGGGGGTGCAGCGCCATGTCCCCAGCCCGCAGCCCCCTGCGCAAAGGTGCTCCGGGCAGCGGGACACACGGCAATGCTCTGTGCCCGGCCCTGTGACCCCGTGCTGCGCTGTGACCCCTGGGGATGTCGGGGGGCTCTGAACGCCCACTCGGCCCCAGGATTTGAGGAGAAAGGGCAAGGAGTGCCTTCAGCCGTCCCATGGCTGCTCACCCTCCAGCCCTGGAGAGCTCCCGGGCTCCCTCAGGGAGGCTTTTGCTGCTGCTCCGCTGGGTGCCGGGCTGGGGGGCGAGGGGGGGAGAAGGGGGCGAAGCCCCCGGCGGGGCGAGGGGCTGCGCAGGACTCGCGTGTTTGTGTGCGCATGTTGGTGTGTGCAGAGCTACCTCTAGCGGCCGTGGCAGCCTGGCCCGGCACCGGGCCTTGGAGCCGGGCTGGTTCCCGGTTGCGGCCCCGCATGGTGCCCCTTGGCCAGGGCTGGCAGCGCCTTGTGCCCGCCGCCGCAAGGCTTTCGCTCGCTGAAGAGCTCTCTGCTTTCTTCAGGGCAAGAGGGAAACTGGGGAGCACGTTCAGTGCCCTGCGGGTGGGAGGGATGGGGAGGGTGCCCCAAGAGCCCGGCCAGCGCCCCAAGCCCTGCGGGGCCGTGCTGGGATGGTTTGGGCTGCGGCTTGCACGCTGCGGGCCCAGACACGCCGTGTCTTCGCTCCTCTGCCCGCAGCGATGGCCCAAAGCAGTGCCATGCTTACAGCGTTTGGGGTGCGCCGTTATACAAACACCGCTATTAAGGGGGGCGTCCCCCAGCCCCCGCCTTGCTCCCCAAACCTCTTTTGGTAACATCGCTCTGTAGTTTAAGGTTTAGCGAGACCTGTTTTCTCAGAGTCTGAAACAAGCACCTGAGATCTTTGTTTGTAGTGAAGATCAATAATGTGCAGATACTTTTCAGGCTGTGTATTTTACTTGTAGCACAGCTGGACTGTGAGCAACGGCTTTCGTAAGGCACTAGGAGTGAGCTGGATGTGGTATATCCAGTGACTGTGTTTCTAACCAGAGCATAAAGCACCGCGTGTTGTGAGCATCCTCAGCTACTAGGAAAAAGCGTGCGAGTAGCTCATTTGCTTCAATAACAGTCCGTCCGCCTTTCCCTGCAGCTCTCATCTCTCCTCAGTAAGTTCTCCGGCCTTCGTACGTCCCCCAGACGGGACTTCCATCCTCCTTTGCCCAGGCAGAGTTATCGTGAAGGGCCGGCGTCCCCGCGGGCGGCTCCGGCGAGAGGTGGCTCGTCCTGGAGGCGAGCTCGTTCGCCACGGTCACAAAGGGCGAGAAGGAGTAGGGCGAGGTGGCCGCGCAGCTGGGGGAGTAGTGGGCGTCTTCAAGGGGATGCAGGGGGTAGGGCTGGGCTCCAGGGACGGCCGGGGTCCAGCCTGAGCTGCGGTACGGGGAAGCGCCTCCAGGCTCGTGGGGGACGAGGCAGCCGGCGCCGGCAGGCAGGGCTTGCGGGGGCTCTGGGCACGCAGCGTCCGACTGGCCCAGGCTGTCGGGTGAGGTCTGCTCCCAGGGCTCTCTCTGCAGGGAAGCGGGGAGAGAAGGCAGGAGAGAGCCTGAGGTTAAAAGCCTGTCCTGGAGATGATGGCGTACCTGGCCTGGGGTCACCACGCCACGCTGCCCCCCCTGCCTGGCTGGGAACGCTCACGAGGGTTTCTGTTGCTCTGGAGCAGCGTTAAAACTGCTGGAAGGAAACATGCGTGGTGTTAGCGGTGGGCAAAGCCTGGCACAGGCTCCCAGTGGACTGACCAGCCCTGATCCTGCAGGGCCCAGGAGCTCTGCCCTGTGGCGCGAGTGGGGCTGGCTCCTGGGGATAGGGGTGGGGATGGGGGTAGGGATAGGCAGCAGTCTGGAGCCAACAAAGGATGTTTCTAGAAACCTCAGGAGCTTAATGGAGCTGTTGTCTGGGGAGTAGGGAAGGTTGTTTATTTAGCAGCCACTCTCCAACAGGAAAAGGGGCCATGAGATGGGAACAAAGAGAAAACCAGTTCCCCCTCAGCCCTGCCCTGTCCGCTGCGTGCTCCGCTGGGGCTGCCTCGTGCAGTGGCCACATCCTTCCCCCACAGATCCCTGTGACTTAACCCCGGCTCTAAATTGGGTAATCTTTCACTGGGGGCTGAGAACCGTAGACTCACTCACTAGAAGGAAATGCGCTGTGTCGTTGGGGAAGGACGGCAGGAGAGGGGGCAGCGAAGAAGGGCTGAAGAAGGAGCTGGTACCAGGCGCAAGGGGAGCAGTACGGTAATCCCCATATTGGTCAGTGAGGTATGGGTCCAGAAGCGTTGGGTAGCCCTGAGTGGCGGAGGAATCGCACGAGAAGGGCTTGGACCCCAGCGGGGACGAGTAGATGTCACTGACAAACTGCTTTGTGTTGTGGAAATCCAAGTCAGCTGTGAAGGATCTCCTGACTCCGTAGTAACCAGCCGCGGTAGGGGAGCCTGTGGTGGTCAGAAAAAAGGGATGGCTAAAGGGAAACCGCACCAGCAGCACCTGGGGAGCCACAGGGTGCCAAGCAGAGCCCTCTCCTCTTTTGCACCTCCCCTGGTAGGAGTCAATCCTGACCTGAAACAGGTGTCAGCTTTTAGCACCTTGGGCTGCCCCTGATCCAGCAGATCACCTCCATCTGCAGCAAACCAAACGTGTTTGGGGAAGCTTCAAATACGAGGCCAGGGGAGGGAGGCTAGCTTTGCCAGCCTTTGCTTTTCCCTTGCTCTGTCACAACCCCGGCGGGAAGCAATGGGTTAGAGGCTGCAAAACCTCCAGCCTCTGTCCCTGCCCAGGAGCTCAAGGAACAGCACAGGTCAGTTCCTGGTTTCATGCTTTCTCTCTTCAGCTCCAGGCAAAACTGAAAGGTGCAGAGGGGGGAGAAGGGGTTCACCAAGTGGCACCTCCATCACAAGAGGTGGAGCTGCTGTAATTACCTCTGCCTCCCTGTGGGAGTTTCACACAAGACTATAGGGGCCTTCCCTTCATTATCATTGTTCTTGTGTTGACTCTGTCAAATACTTTCCTCCGGGCTCTCTCTGAGGGGTGGCCCTGTTCCTGTGCTCCTTTCTTCACTTCTTGCCTCTGGAGGAGAAGAGGCAGGAGCTAGCCAGTACGGGAGGTACTTATTGGTGGGGGGAAAACCTCACCTGGCATTTGGACAAAAGATGACTGTGGTGTGCTGGCACTGCCCTGCAAAAGATAAAGATGCATTAAAAAAAAAGTCTTTTCAAAGCAAGGTAGTTCTCTGAGCAGGAAGTTCAGGAAGGTGTTGGCATAGCTGTGATGTACTGTTTGAGCCTTGGTGCTATCAGTATGAAGAGATTAACTTCAGGATTTCAAGCCTGGGGCCTCTGAGGTATTAGCAGATGTAGGCTAAGAAGAGATTTCAAAGGTCTTGGACAGAGCTGATAAGGGTAGAAATATCAAGATAACTGGCTTCTTTCTCATATGCTGCAAGGTCCCTTAATGCAGGCACAATGCTGAGTGGTTATTTTGGTGTCAGTATAAAACAGGTCTCAATAAACGTCCTTGGCTGGTCAAAACGGGCTGATTCTGTGCTGTCCGTGTGCTACATGCTCTGCTGTGCTGCGTTTCCCTGCCACAGAGCCCCTTCAGCTGGCTCCTAGGGAGCTGTGCGGGGAAGGCAGTTGTCTCTGTCTCCTGTTAGGGTGGTACAGTAACGCTGAGAACAATAATTACAGCAAGCTCTTCTTGGCCCCAAGGTAGGGGAGGACTGGCCCTGGTGCTCGGGGTGGCTGATTCCTCACAGGGCACTGTGGCAGAGGCGTCTGCTCCTCTGGAGCAGAGCTCATCCATGGAGCTGGGCTGAGGTCTGCCTCCAGGCCCCCCAGCCCGCAGTGCCCCTGGCTGTGATGGTGCCATGCTATTTCCAGTTTGCATAGAGCAAACAGGAGGTTCCTGCCATAGCAAGCAACCAAATTTAGAGGTTTAGATTTGAATTAAATTTGCCAATGCTAAGACTTCCTTTTACTGCTGAGGGAGGCTTGCAGCTGCTCCCTGCTCCGTCATGAAAATGAGCCCTGAGCCCACAGAGTCACACGGGCGCAGGAGGGATGGGAGGCAGCAGGAAGGAGCCCGTGGCTTGCGGGCAGATGAGCCTTCACCTCGCAGGGTCAAGGCCAGGGCTTGCACCTGCCTAAGGCTGAGCCTCTTCTGGCCGCGGGCCTCAGCGAGGATCATCGCTGGTAACGCGGTGCCTCGTGGAGCTGAAGCCACTGCATGCAAATCTGGTCTCGGCAGACACCCCTCTTGGTGCGTGCGTGCTGTTTTGGTGATCCCTTCTCCTGCTTCAGGGCTTTTCCCCACCACCACCACCTCCTCTGCCTGGCCACGGCATCCTGCTGCTGGCTTCCGTCTGCATTCACTGAAGAGGAATCTTTGTCTGAAGGTAATGGTGCAGCCCCCTGTGCAAGGGCTTAGACCCCAGGCTTAGCAAGAACAGTCCAGTACTGTCACCTGGCACCCCAGTACTGTGTTTGAGGAGAAAGGGACCGGCAACACTGTGCTCTGCCTGCGTTAGGAGGTGCAGGTAGCAGAGATGCTGCAGTGAGGAGAGCTCGGTGGCTTCGCTGGAGGGACGGGGAGGTCCCTGGGCACAGCTGCCAGCCTCTGTTACAGAGCATTTCAAGTTAGCGGTGCATCTAAGTTCATCCTTGATCCTGCCTGTTTGACAGCCACTGAAACAGTGTGTCACGGCTCCTCCTGGTGCACCCCTGTGAAGGATAGCTGCAGAGCTGGTGTTAGCTGCGAGGGCCTTACCTGCCTTACGTCAATTGCAAGAGCCTCTGTAGCTGCCCACCCTTGGCTTCCACTGCAGCACGCACCCGCGTACTTGCAGGGACCTACATTTCCATTGCCTCCTGGCTCCTTATCGGGTGATGAATGGCTCAGCTTAATTTAAGCCCATTAGCCCATTTCCTCCCTGCATTACTTCCTTTCAGCGCTGTGTGACTGGGCTAGCTGGGTCTTCTGCAACACGTCAGCGTGCCTGTTTAGCATCACTTGAGCCCACAGCATGTTCAGCTGCCGATAAGCGTGGCCACAGCCTCGCGCACGGCTGGGCAGACGTGGGCTGGGCAGCTCCAGGGGGCTGTGCTGCTCCCCTGCCTCAGTAGCTCAGGTCTGTTCAGCTACAGGGCTGCCCTGGGGGTAAGGGAGGGGTCCAGGTCAAAGCTGTGAGCGTTATGGCCCTGGCCCTGCAGTGGGGAACCCAGGTGCCCTTTGTCTGTACCTTGGCTTCAGTGTACCTCCTGTCTGCGCCCAATCTGCAGTACAGCAGGGGAAGTGATAAAAACAGTCCTCAGTGAGCCAAAGGAGAGATGTCAGACTGTCCCTAGAGCCCAGGGCTGAGTCCTTTGGCCCTGCAGTTGATGGGAACTCGGATGCCCAAACTGTTTGGGTTTCGTCACAGTACGAACTGGTTTCCTGTCATCTGCTGTGTGCCAGGCCTGGATGTCAGGAAATTGTTCTGCTGCCTCAGTAAACAGCCCATCAGCTCACCTCTGATGGGCGATGTCCTTTCCTTGGAAGTTCAGACCTGCTCCATAGACCTTCCCTTGCACAGCAAAGATGTACTGATTTCAGAGTAAAGATCATATTCAAACAAAAGATGCAGCTAAATTACACTGCATCATAAATATACAAAGGGGTGTTCAGTCATCTGCTATTTGCTTTGATTCTGGATTATGTTACCTGTCAGATAAAGAGCTGCTCGTACAGTAGTTATTTTCATGATATGTTCCAGCAAATATGGATGTTTGCCCTGCACAGTAATTTTTAGTCTATCGTGGGGAATTAGCAATAGGGCAAATTTTGCATTAGATAGACACACAGCCTCTTAGCTTTAGAATATAAAGCAAAGGGCAATAAAGCAAGCAGTGTGTGCTTTATAGTTCCTCGGGCCGTCAGTTGTACACATTGACGTGCTGAACAGAAAAGCTGCTGCCTCCAGAAAGTCTTCCCAAATGGCTGCCTGGTGGGAGCATGTGTAACCCAGTGCCTGTCCATGGCTCAAGGGGTCTTCTGCCTTTCTGCCTTGGTTGAAGGCTATGAAGAGATCTATGGCCAGACCTTGTTTTGTTTGATAGGGTCCATACTGTTTTTCTGCCTGTTTTGTCACACGAAATTGACGCGCATGAAAGTAACAGTGAGGAAAAACACTTGCAAGTCCTTTTGAGGTTTGTCCCTTCCTTTTGCTAAAGGCAAAAAGCCTGAGGCAAACGGCTTAGTGGTGGGAAAAGAGCCTCAAAACTCCTAAAATGTGTTTTCTGCTGCCAGTAGTTCAGGTCTCAGCTCCCACCCTTTCCTTCCAGGACCCAGTCTCAGCAGCTTGGCTGCATCTCCTCTTCTGCCAGTGGCCCCGCTGCTCCCAGTCAGCCTGGAAGTGAAGTGCTGCTGCTTGGTAAAGGTGAGACCTGAGAGCACCCAGCAAATGGCTTCCAGTGCCACGTGCTGGCATCTGCGATGTCCCCCTTCTGGGGACAGCATTGCTTGTACGGCTATTTTGGAAAAAACAATGTAGTGTAGTATAATTTCACTTAGGCTTCTTGTTGCCATAGAACCACTTTAAAAAGACGTCATCTCTTACAAACTGATGCTTGGCCTCTTTCCAGACCGTAACATCACTGCATTTCCCCTGGCACTTGGGTATGCCAGAGGGGAGCTGGAAGGAGCACAACATTCAGGGAAGATCATCTATTTCTGTGGCACCGAGCTGTTCAAATGTAGCTGGTGAAAAAGGAAGCTGACTTGGAAAGGTGTCATATGAAGGATGTGAAAGGAATGGGAAATCTAGTGTCACTGATTTGCTAAATATATATACACTGCAACTTCAATTCCTCAAAGGTTCGCTGATGTGGAAAAATCAAGGAGCCATCTGTGATCATTTGGAAGAAACACTGGTGTTACAAATACTTTTGCTGTTCCCTCTTGATGTTGGCAGTGCCCTGAACTCAGTGCAAATGTTCTTTAAACCAGAGGATTACATGCAATGACTTCTTGGGTTAAAAAAACCAACCAAACAAACAAAACTGACTTACATTGAAACAGGAGCTGCTGCTCTGCCTGGATCGTTTTTCAGCAAGAAGATCTTTGACTGTGTGTTTCACTCGCACTCCTTGGTACACTCGTTTGCCAAAATCTGTAGTGACTGAGCAAATGAGAGAACATTAGAGGAGTTCAGCGAAAGCATAGAGTAGGTGGAAGAGGTTGTTATGGAAGAAGCAAATTCATCGCATCTGTACACCAAGTTAGGGAGGAAGCACATAAGACTGCTATTATTCATGCAAAATCATCCCTTAGGAACCCAACAGTGAGGGCTGCTTGTCTGCGGAGAACAAAGACTAAGGTGCCCTGCCCTGTAGCTAGCACTGGTGGTTTCTGTGCAGCTCCATCGGTGCCAGGCATGGCTGGTTGATGGGTTTTGGTTTCTTTTTCTTTTTTTCTCCAGACAGTGCTTGGGGGCTCCTACATTTTTCCTTTGGATCAGCAAGATTTGATGCAACTGTACAGCCCTGCTTGCTTTCAGCAGAGATGCTGTGGTTTAGCTCCTCATTGCCTTTCTGGAGTTGCTGTCTTTCAGCACATCACTCTGGGGGCTGAGATTGTTTTGACCTCAGTGCAGCAAAGGTGGAAGTAGCCCAAATGGTGGGATTGGCCTCTCTGAACAGTGATGTGAATTAGATTGTGCAGATGCCATGAAAGGAAAGGAGCTGGCTGCTCAGTCTGCTTTACATCCACAGCAAATACAGACAGGTACAAATACAGACAGCTCTGTGGCTCTATCGAGGGCACAAGGTGGGTGCAGTCTCGGCTGCATCACCCTAGAGGCTGATGGCAGTCCTGTCTGTTCTCTCAAGCTGTCTGGAATCCAGAAAAACCCATACATAAGGTCTGTGTGACTTCTGGTGCAAAGCATTTGTCCTCTTCCCCTGCCTAGATAAAGCTTTGTGAGCTCTGCCTTGTGTACAGGTGTTCTGACACAAGCGGGGGCAGAGGGGTATGGGGTACAATACCAGGGGAGCTCTTTTATCCTGGCCAACAGGCTGTGCCACACAGCTTGCACCTGCAGGAGGAGTGTCCAGATGGGCTTTTATTGAAGTCTTCCAGAGAAAAACTGAAGTTAATCCCTTGGAAAGCATGAAGCTGTGTTCTCCCAAGGGAACACAAACAGCCATTCCACAGCGGATGTGTTTGATGTCTAAAATTGTGATTTATCATTTTGCCCAGCTGCTTTTCAGGAAGTGCCATTTGGCTCCATTTATCACTTTCATTCGTGTGGCACGGTATCCCCAGGTGCACATACATATGGAGAGCTTAGAAAGGGAAGAGTAGGATGGTGTGAGCAACACAGGGTCTCAGTGCTGGCTTGGGGTAACCCCAGATGTTTTCTGTTGGGCGTAGCAATTGCAATTTTGGGGCAACTGCAAGTTGGTTTTGGTGTTGGAATACTGACCAGAGAGAGAATTCAGCCAAGACTGGGCACAAGGCAAACACATTGCAAGGAGACTGCCCCCCAAAAGCTTCTGATCAAAATAGTCAAAACAGAGGTGAAGGCAGTCTGCATGCTGCTCAGTCTGCGTGCTGATCAGCCAGCATCTCTGGACAAGCCAGGACACAGCCAGAAATGGATATCATCTCTTGCAGTTGGGAGGAATCTGTCTGTATACTGAGGCTGGCTCTTCTCCATGGCCCAAAGGAGCGTCCCTCCAGTAGCCCCTTTTCTGGGCTGTTTTTACTGAGAGCAGTTGGAAACATGGGTACCCGTGCTGGTAGCTGGGGTTCAAAAGCTCTGGCAGAGCAGGCATAAGTGGCAGAAACAGCTATACTACCTGCACTGGAAACTTTGCATCTTTGCATGAGTTCCATTAGAGATACAGCATTGCAATTTGCTGGTGAGCCTGAACTGTAGAGCACAGTTCATTGTGCTCCGCTGTGGTTCGCTGCCTCCAGTAACTTGCACAGCTGTCACTAGCTGAATCCAGCTGAAGACTCAGGCCTTGGTTCAGCACAGAACTTTTGCAGGGGGACCTAAGCCATGAGTACACTCTCATATTTGATTTTCAGAATGGGGATACCTCTAAAATAGCCTCGCTAGAAAAGCTGCAAGCAGCTTGAATTCCTTTATTCACAGTGTGCTATTACCAAATCCTACGACATCTTTGTTAACTGACCTTGCTTCTCTGTGACCATTTCTAGCCACCATCTGATGCTCTGCACTTCTGCAGTCCTGTTTCCCTAACATCTTTACTACAATCTAAAGACACTAGAAAAACACTTCCATACATCCTTACTTTTACACGTGAGTGCTGCATTGTTGAAGTTACTTCACTCACATACCCAGAGTAATTCTTTGTCTCAAATTCTTACAAGTAAGCAATATAAGAGCTCTGTCCTCAACCCCCTTTTTAAACTAAGCAGCCCAGCCTCATGCAAGTTAAATAACTTAGTGCATTGTTCAGCAGGATCTGATGCTGAGCTATTAAAACCCCACATAATCTTGCTCTTGGCAACATCAGAGAAGAAAATGCTAATTTAGGCCAGAGTTTGTAATTTTCCAATAGATTAGATTGTATTTCACATCACTCTGGTATAATTGTCTTTTGGAGAAATATTACATTGTAAATGAAAATGAATTTGGTTTAGAGAAGGCTGAATATTCAAATAAATATTGTTAAATTCTTAGAATATTGAACATATCAGGTGTTGATTTCAGACAATTCTCCTTTCTGAATTGTTTTAACTTGAGCCCAAGGATGGCATGGTATGTTCTTTCCCCAATATTTCCACGAGGATGCATCTTTACGCTTTTGGAAAGTCAAGGTGCTGAGACTCACCTGTTTCCATTGTGCTCACCGCTGGCAAGTCCCAGCTCTCAGATTCTGCAGGAGTTTGGAGAAAGGCTGTCATGAGCTTCCCAGAGCAGAGTGAAGTCAGTGCTCATTCTCCACTGATAAAGTTCTAGCTGAGCTTGATGGAAATATATTTTCTACAATTTAGTGATGTCTCCACAATACCTTGCTTGGGATTTGTTTAAATGCAAATCTCTTGATGTGTGTATCGCTCCAATTTGCATGGTGAGTGTGGATCATTCTCAATGGGTCTTTTTCCTGTCTGAGCTGACATTTCATGGATGAAAACTGAGCTGAGGTTCATCAATGGAAAAATGTTTGCTTAAAGTGAAAGGCTGGTAAGCCTTGCAGTTATGGGCCATCTCTTCACAGGTGGAGGAACAAGCTGGAAACGAGCATTGTCTGTAAATTTGGAATGTCCATGTGCTGTTGAAGATGCATGCAGCAAGCCACGCTCGGGAAGTAGGACTCTCTGTGGGACCTCACAGACCAGCCTGGGCATTACACAATTAAACCTGGATCTCTGAGACACTGTGAACTCGGGAAGCATCCACTGGTACCTGCTGGGCGGAGGGGTAACACAGCCGGGGAAATGTGCCCATGGGACCAGTAGGAACATCCTGTAGGAAACCCACATGTTCCTGGGCAGCAGGCCTGTTTCTGCAGTATCTGAACCAAGAAGCGAGGTTAACCCTTTACATTCTTCTTTAGGCACTATAGCTTATATTCTAGTTCTGAAACACATCCAAACTCTCCGAGAGCCACTTTCCTGCAACACAGTTAGCATGACCTAGCAATACGTTGAGGACAGGCTGCAGTGAGGATCTCTGGAGCATTTTGTGCACCATCAGAATGGCTGATAAACAGCATTGCTGTACTCATCTTACATGAGCAGGGCAAAACTGGCACCATTGGATTCCTCATAATTAAATATTCCTCCTTGGGGAGCCTGCTGCCAGCTTGCGGGTCTATTAGGTAAGATCTGTCTGTCTTTATAATTCTGTGTGCTTTCCCTTGTGTTGGCCCAGAGATGAATTTAGCCTGCTATGTGAACTGCCTTCCTGGGGAAGGCTACTGTTATTATTTTAAGTGTAACTATTCTTTTCCTTCAGAAGAAAAGTAGAATAGAAAGGGCAGCAGCTGGCAAAGGCTGATCTAGTCAAGTCATCAAGACAAGTAGGGAAGGCAGAGCTGAAATAACATTGCAAATAATTCCCAATATACAGTATTCCCAAATTACAGAATGATTCTGTGTTCTGCCTGCTCAGATGCAGGGCTCAGGACCAAGAGGACATCACGCAATCTCTTGGGAAACCCTAGCTCCTAGGCATGGACTCTTTGACCACGTATACATCCCCCTCCCCATGGACAAGTATTTTGGCCAGACTGCCCCTGGCCACCCCCTCCTGGTATCCACAGTGCCTCGGATCTGGCTGGCAGGTGGTAAAAGGGCAGGAAGCACCAGGCAGGTCAGGGAAGCGTGGGCAGATGTGACATCCCAACAGAAGAGGGCTGTCTCTGCTCTGTCGGCAATAAGCTTAGTTTGCCACCTGCCTGCTGGCAGGCTTCCCACCTAGTTTTGTCTCCTGTGCCAGATATTTATATACTTTAGGATACACAAGTTAAATCCCAGCCCCATTCAAGCCAATAGCTTTGCACTATCTAGCCAGTCCAGGTGTTTTCTGTACTGATTACAAAACAATTACACTGAAAACAACAACGGATCCTGCAAAAAATAATTAGAGATAAAAACTCAGCCAGCCTTCTTTTAGATGGCATCCATCCCCTAACTTACATTTTCCTTTGAAAAAGCATCAGGTCCAGATTTTCTGTATTATTTAGTGGATTTAGGCATGTACTGTGTGTACAACAGGAGTTACGGAAGCAATTGTGTATTGACAATGCACATTTTATGGCACATTTTATACAATCCTGTTCTGTTTTAGTATGGTATTTACCTGTGCCAAAGCAAACCTTTCTAAGAGTTGTATCTCTATTCTGTACTACAAAAGCCTGGAACAGCAGATGCAATACTCAACGCGTATTTGTTTATTTCAAACTGTCATTTCAATCTGTCTTTTCATTACTGGGTAAAGAGAATATGTCGCATTGTCTCCCAGCGGGAACCACAATACTGGTGGATACCGTGGATTTTGTGTTCTGTATTTGGCCAGGATGCCCAGATGCGTGTATTTTGATTGCAGGCGTGTGCACTGAGAGGAATTTTGTTTTCTGACAATGGCAGCAGCGTTTGCCCTGGAGGCCCTGAAACGAATCCGTGGCAGCTGCAAAGCCTGTGCCAGTCTTTGCCCTCCGCCACTGCAATAGCCAGGACCCGTGCCAAAAACCATAATCGGCCAGGAATGGAGCCCGGCTCCCGGGATACGAGTTTACCAAGACCAGCTGTGAGCTGGTGGGACTGGTCCCACTGCAGTCCCGAAGGGTTACGCTCGCCATCCCGTGTGCATCGTGCATGCCCGCTGAGCTATCAGGGTCCGAGCTGGGCAACGCCAGCGAGCCCGGCAAGGTGCTCACGGGAGAACATGGCACAGGGCCGTATCCTGCCCCACATCTGCGCTGTGAGCTGGGCATGAGGGAGCTGTGGAGAAGGGCAGCCGTGCGTGACTTCCTCCCCAGCACGCAGGACGGCGACGCCGAGGGGCTCCTCGAGCCCCGGGCTGGTGGCAGCGGGCCGAGGGGGCGGCTCGCACAGGCAGATGCGTGCCCGGAACCTTTGTGAGCCGACTCCGCTTCCCGTCCGCCCCTCTCCGCCGACGTACTCGCGGGGCCGGCTCCTGCGTGGGGATTGGTCGGCGGCTCAGAGGGGGCGGCTGCTATTGGCCGGCCGGGCGCGGTCCGCTGGGTTCCGGCGCCCCCCTGTGGGGTAAGGGCGGGCGCCGGTCCGGTGCCGGCTGG
>VXAA01000274.1:123265-135225 GCA_013399115.1 Anseranas semipalmata | reverse complement strand
GGGGGGGGGGGGGGGGGGGGTGTCAGGGCGATGGGATCCCACAGCCCTCGCTCCCACCTTTTCTTCCCCAGGGCTGGCTTTTTTCCAGCCCTGAAAGGGATCTGTCTGCAACGGGGAGAGGGCTGGGAGGATCTCGGCACAGCTCCTCGCGAGGCCATCCTCCCCTTTCAGGAGATGGTGTGTGTGCATTGCAGCTGCAGCGAGGAGCTGCCTGCAGCCTGCGGCTCAGCAAAATGTAGGTTAGCAAAGCATTAGGACCCCAGCCCCGTAGGTGAGGAGGGTGCTGAGCCCAGCCTGCCTGGGCAGTGGGACCCCCAAGCCCCTCCCGGTCTGTGATGCTGCAGAGGGACCGGGCTGTAGCGTGTTCCCCACCCTGCTTGGCTCAGCATGCCCCCAGCACCGCAGAGCCCTCGAGCCGAGCGGGGATGTAGGAGCTTGGCCGTGGTGCAGCCGGCTGTGGGGAGGGCTGCAGGCAGAAAGCGCTGCCCAGCAGGAGAGCGCGGGTGCGGGTGTGTGCGGTGGCATCGTGCAATGGCACCGGTTTAGCACTGGCCTAGTCTCTGGGGTAGTGCTGGTAAAGGCTGGGAAGGTAAAATAAGGCAAGGGAGGAAGAGAAGGATTGGCACCAGTGGGAGCCGCCTTCCAGCTCTATCAAGTCTGTTCAAAGGAGCCCATGGGGACCCTGGGCACTGGCTGAGCATCTAATCCAGCTAGGGCTGCTCTGCCCCAGGAGCCCAGGTGAGGCAGGCGTGCTTTGCCCCAGGACCAGGCTGGAACTGTCTGCTTGCTCGGGACCCCTCGCTGGTGTCCCCGATCCTGGCCAGGCAGGGGTAGCACTGGGTGAGCTCTGAGGGGTGCACAGGCACAGCTGGGTGTCCCCATCAAGGGCAGGGCATCGGCTCGCCCACCTCCCGTTCTGCGTTTGCCACAGCAGAGAGGTGAGGGGCAGGGAGCCCCACAGCAGCAGGGCTGGGGGTGGGAGGGCTCTGGGCCAGTCCCTGGTCCTGAGAGAGGGGCCCCCAGTGAGTCCTTCCCCGTGCCTTCCCCACAGAGCAGCACGATGGCAGAGAAGGGAATGGATCCCGCGTGCGTCTCCATCGCCCTGGAGGACACGGTGTGCCACACCAGCCCCCCGGATGCCCCGCTCCTCACCACCCACTTGAAGAAGGTGGAGAACCACATCACGGAGGCCCAGAGGTTTTCCCACCTGCCGAAGCGCTCGGCTGTCAACATCGAGTTTATTGACCTGTCCTACTCCGTGCGCGAGGGCTCCTGGTGGAGGAAGAGAGGTAGGAGCTGCGGCCGGGCAGGGGCCCGCAGGGATGTCACATCTCTCCTGCTCCGTGTGCCCCAATCTCTCCCAGGTCCCCAGTGTCTTCTGTGCTGGATCTGTCCCTCCTCTGCCCCAGCGGAGTGCCTCAGCTCTGCGGGAGCTTGGCTCGGTGCACAGCAGCGGGAGATGCTGGAGCCACTCATCCCGCTGTCCCCTGTGGCTGCCCGGCCCTATGATCCCCAAAACCAGATCCCATCCTAGGGGCTGTATGGGGGACACAGGGCAGTTTCCTGGCTGGGGGTCAGCCAGGATGGATGAATTTCCCAAGTGCTGCTGTTTGGGGCGCGGTGGCTGCTGTGCCAACAGCGGGAGACCCCAAGGAGTGCCCCAGCGTGGAGAGGGGCTGCGTGGTGTGCAGGGGGGTCCTTTCCGGCAGCCCCCTGTGCAGCTGGGGCCACGCTCCCCTTCCCTGTGCGTGTCTCCGTCCGAGAGCTCGGGGAGGGGAGAGGGGAGGCAGATGGCAGCTGGTGGGTGGTAGTCTGCTTTAATTAGCTCTCTCAGTTAATGGGATGCCAATCAGGCAGCCCTGTGAGACAGGGGGGGAGCTGATCTGCAAAAGGTGAAAGAAGGCAGGGCTGAGCGGGGTCCTGGGGTGACAGACCAAGGGTGTGGGGTCCCTCCCTGCCAGGAGCACCCTCAGACCCGAGTCAAGCTCTGCAGGTAGGGAAACTGAGGTACTGACAGACAGCGGGACCAGCCCCAAGCCCCCGGGGTGAGCTCTGCCTCTTTGGATGCTGGGGAAGCACAAGATGGAGGCTGGACCAGGGAGCCCTGGGTGCCTGGGGCAGAGCAGGATGTAGCACCCGGAGGTCCTGGGGACCGGCTGCATGCTGGTGGCCGCTGTGCCCTGCAGGGGGGACAGACTGGGGCAGCTGGAGCGGAGAGGAGCACGCCAAGGGGTGCTGGGATCCTGGGGTGGCAGGAGGAGGATGCTCTTCTCCCCTAGAGCATGCACAGGAGCACGGTGGGGAGCTCCCGGTGCCTTTGGCCAGGATCCGGCCGGGCCGGGCCGCCCCGCGCTGCTGAAGCAGGAGGTTACTGGCAGTCAATGAACGCGAGTAACCGCTGCGCAAGCTGCAGTGGCGCCGACGTGAGCAGCATGCGCGCTGCCGGAGCTGCCCGCGTGGTGCCCGCTTGCTCGCCCTGCTGCCGTCACGTGCAGCTCCCTGCCCGCGCCTCCCGGCCCTCGCTGCCCCTCTGCCGGGGGGTGCTGCTGGGTGCAGAGAGCCCGGTCCCCAGGGGTGCAGTGGGGGCACGGGGGGGGGCAGGGGGGTACTTGTGGTGCCAGGTCCCTGCCCTAGAAGGGGGGCTGCCCCCTTAGTGCGGTGCAAGCACCGTGAGCTGGACTGGCCCCAAGGCTTGCCCCAGCCTGTGGGCAGGGATGGATGCGTGGCCCTCGCCCAACACCGGCTGCTGCCACAGGGCACGGGGTGGGCGTATTTCCAGCACGGAGATGCCCAGACCTGGTCCGTGGTTCACTGTGGCCCTGGCACCCTGCAAACCACAGCCCCCCTGCTAGGGCTGCATTTAGGGGCAGTTCCTGAGAGCCCGAGGCTGTGCTTGTTCCCCGCTCCCGACACATCGTGTTCCTGCTGCCAGAAAATGCTAATCAGCTGCGTTTAAAGCAGAGATAATTCCAGGTCTGATTAGCGGTGGCTGCTGCCGGGCGTCACAGCATGAATGCCAATGAAGGCAGCAGCCAGGCATCCGGCAGGCTTGGGGACTTTGCCTGCCCCTTGGCACCCTGCTTCTTGCTGCCCTGGGGACTGGGGTCTGACAACATGCCCGGGGCCAGTGTCACAACCTGGTGGCCTTCCTAGGCAGGCTGCATGCCTGGCCCTGGGGGTTTGCCTGGTCTTTGATGTCATCCACGTGCCTTGCAAGCACTGGAAATCTATGGGGCCAGCCAAGAACAAAGGGTAGGGATCATGCTAGAAGTGACAGCCACGGTGGCTATAGCTCTGGGGATGCTGGTGGAGACAGTCCCCAGGCATGCCCAGCCCCTGGCACAGCACGTGGAGCTCCTGCTGTCCCCCAGGTGCTGGGATGCCATCGCAGTCCCCTTGCACTGATCCTGAAAGCTGGACCCACGCAGCTCTCTCCCTCCAGGGTACAAGACTCTCCTCAAATGCCTGTCAGGGAAGTTCTGCCAGCGGGAGCTCATCGGGATCATGGGGCCCTCCGGTGCTGGGAAGTCCACGCTGATGAACATCCTGGCTGGCTACAGGTGAGGCTGGGGGAGGCCAGCGGGTCTGGGGGAGCAGGGCTGGGGGCCCTGTGCTGCATCCCCGGGCGCCTCTGTCCCGCAGGGAGACGGGCATGAAGGGCCAGATCCTGGTGAATGGCCGGCCGCGGGACCTGCGCACCTTCCGCAAGATGTCCTGCTACATCATGCAGGATGACATGCTGCTGCCGCACCTCACCGTGCTGGAGGCCATGATGGTGAGCGGCGTGGGGGTGTCCTGGGGCCGTGTCCTCGGGCATGAGCCCACACTGACATTGGGCGCTTCCAAGGGCAGCGGGACGTGGGGACAAAGTCCTGCTTGCCCTTGCTTCCTTCACCCTGAGCTACGGCCCCCAGCCATCGGTTGGGGATGGGACCACAGTGCAGCCACCTCTGTGCCCCACATCTGACGTGCGTCTCTCCCTGCCCATCCTCTCCCTGCAGGTCTCTGCTAACCTGAAGCTGAGCGAGAAGCAGGAGGTGAAGAAGGAGCTGGTGAGTGCAGAGGAAGGTGGGCCCAGGGCCCCTCATCTCGCCCCAGTGTGGGGGCAGTGGGGAAGGGAGAGCCCTGGGGGCAGCGGGGGAGGCAGAGGGACCCCTGGTGATGGAGGCATGGAGGGAGGCGGCGGGGACAGGGTGAGGGTCCATGGGAGCCTGCGGTGAATGAGGCTGTCCCCTAGGTCAATGAGATCCTGACGGCCCTGGGGCTGCTGGAGTGCTCCTACACCCGCACCATCTCGCTGTCGGGGGGCCAGCGCAAGCGCCTGGCCATCGCCCTGGAGCTGGTGAACAACCCTCCGGTCATGTTCTTCGATGAGCCCACGAGGTGAGACCGCAGGGACCGGGGCTCCCGGCACTGCCTGGCTCTGGCAGGGGACACCAGGAACCCCTCTGGATCTGAGTGGGGCTGTGGGATCCTGGGGTGGGACACCAAGTGGGCTGGGGGATGGCAGGGCTGGGGCTGCAAAGGGGGGCTCTCCTCCACCGACCTGGCAGAAGGAGGGTGCCCACAGGGGGAGGCAGGTGGGGGTGTCTTTGGGGTGTCCTTCCCCCCCTCTCAACTCTCCCCTTCTCTCTTTGCCGTCTCTTTCTCCTCTGCCCCATCCCGCGTGGCCGCAGCGGTCTGGACAGTGCCTCCTGCTTCCAGGTGGTCTCCCTGATGCGCTCCCTGGCTCAGGGTGGGCGCACCATCATCTGCACCATCCACCAGCCCAGCGCCAAGCTCTTTGAGATGTTCGACAAGGTTTGGGCCGGGGCACAGGGCTCTCCGTGGGCACAGGTCCCTCTGGCCAAGGAGAGAGGCCCTGGGAGGGGTGGGCTGCAGGCGTTCGAGCTGGGGCTTGTGTGGCACGTAGCCCTGGTGGCGGGGTCTGGCCAGGGTGCCCCAGGTGGGTAGGAGCAGGCGGCGGTGCCCCAGCTGCTCTGTGCCTGCCACGTTTGACTTCCTCTTGCAGCTGTACATCCTGAGCCAGGGCCAGTGCATCTTCAAAGGTGTCGTGACCAACCTCATCCCCTACCTGAAGGGCCTTGGCCTCCACTGCCCCACGTACCACAACCCCGCCGACTTCAGTGAGTGCCCCCTCCCCAGTTTGGGCCGTGTGGGGTGCAGAGGGAGGCAAGGTCCAAACCCAAAGACGGGGTTGCCCAGGGAGCAGGGCTGCCCACGTCCCCCCGTTGGATGCTGTGCCGCCAGGCGGTGCGGCACTGCGGGCTGGGGGCTGTGCTGGGCTCCCACCCCCTGCCCTGGGGGGTCGTAGTCTGGGCGGGCTGAGCAAAGTGATGGTGAGGGCTGGCTCAGCGCCGCTCAGGGGTCCTGTCCTCTTCCACAGTTATTGAGGTGGCCTCAGGAGAGTATGGGGACCTCAACCCCGTCCTGTTCCGCGCCGTGCAGAACGGCATGTGCACCATGGCCGAGAAGAAGAGCAGCCCCGACAAGGCAGACTCGTCGTGCCCGGCGCACTGCGTGGCGGTGAGCGGGGAGGAGAGCAACCTCCTGCGGTGATGGGGAGATGCAGGTCCTGGGGCGCTCAGCTGGGGACACCTCCGTCCCGCTCGCCCCGTAGTGCGCAGACAGCCTGGGATGCCCGGAGCCCCTTCCGTATGGTGGGGAGCACAGAGGTGTTCAGCCTGTGTCCGCTTGTCTGGAGCACCAGCTGTGTGCTTGCAGCTGGCGGTGCCTGTTCTCACCACGGGTGCTCACCGGGGGCACCCCAGGAGCAGCCCTAGCAGGGACCCCCCGCTGGGAGATGACGCCCCCCCCCCGGCCCTGGCCCACGTCTCTGACTTGCCCATGGTCTTGCAGGACGTGGACCACATCGAGAGCCACACGTTCGCCACCAGCACCTCCACCCAGTTCTGCATCCTCTTCAAGAGAACCTTCATCTGCATCCTGAGGGACACGGTGAGGGCAGGGGGCTGTTAGTTGCTGGGGGCAGGCAGGGAGAGTTGAACCAGGGCTGGAGCTGGGCTTGCCCTGGAGGAGCGGGCAGGCTGTCCTCTGCTTCTCCGGGATGCTCAGGGGACGTGGCCCTGTCTTGCTGAGTCCCCGTGTCCCCTCTGCCCACAGGTGCTGACCCACCTGCGGTTCATGTCCCACATCTGCATCGGGGTGCTGATCGGGCTGCTCTACCTGCACATCGGCAACGACGCAGGCAAAGTCTTCAACAACACCGGCTTCCTCTTCTTCTCCATGCTCTTCCTCATGTTTGCCGCGCTGATGCCCACCATCCTCACCTGTAAGGAGCTCCTTGCCCCACTGCCTGTTAGCAGCTCCCAACCCTTGGGGCTGGGGGGTCCTGCAGCTCTGCGGGAGGGGTCTGCTGGATGCTGACTGATGGAGAGAGATGAATTGGACAAACGGGGGCAAATTGGAGAGGAGAGGGAAAAAAATCAAACAAAGAAAAGGGGGAAAACTTCCATTTGGATCGCCTGCAGTATGTTGCAGATTTGCCCTTTGTTTACTGTCTGGTTATAATGGACTTGCTGGCCCAAAGCAGAAAGCCGGATTTTTTTATTTTTATTTTTTTCACTGAGAAAACGTCTGTAAAGCTGTGCTTTCAGCTGCTTCATCTCCCTCTCACTTCCTCAAACAGCCCGACTGAAAACCCCCAGCTGAGCTGACTTTTGCCCACAGAAAGGTCCCACCTCGGTCTCTGTTATTTTCCCCATGAAGCCACTTGTGCTCTCTCCCACGGCCGGGCGCGGGCAGGAGGCTGCTGGGTGCAGGCACCCGCACTGGGGCGGGCGTGGGGCTGCAGCAGCCCCGGCCAGGGCGCTGCTGACCCCTTGCTTCCCTGCAGTTCCCCAGGAGATGTCTGTATTCCTGCGAGAGCACTTGAACTACTGGTACAGCCTGAAAGCCTATTACCTGGCGAAGACCATGGCAGATGTGCCCTTCCAGGTGAGCTTTCGGCTGCACCAAAGCACGGCCCTGACGCTGCCGTGCCCTCCTTGGCACAGCCGGTTCCCGGCTACCCCAAAGCCCCGGGCTGGGGTCCCTGGGCTCTCTCCCCCTGCGGAGGGTCCGTGGGGCGAGGCTGGCCATGGGTCCAGCACGGTGGTCTCCCTGCTTGCCCCTCTGCAGGTGATCTGCCCCATCGCGTACTGCAGCATCGTGTACTGGATGACGGGCCAGCCGCCCGAAGCCACGCGCTTCCTCCTCTTCTCTGCCCTGGCCACCGCCACGGCCCTGGTGGCCCAGTCCCTCGGGCTTCTCATCGGAGCTGCTTCCACCTCCCTGCAGGTCAGGCGGGGACCCAGCTTTGCCTGCGGTGTGGAGGTGGGGGGAGACCTCAGGAGGTCACACGACCAGGGTTGGGTACGCGTCACCCACAGGCAGGCGGGCGAGTGGTGCGGCCACACACAGGGCTGCGGCACCCAGCGGCCTCTGCTCCCTAGGTGGCCACCTTTGTGGGACCCGTCACCGCCATCCCCGTCCTGCTCTTCTCGGGCTTCTTCGTCAGCTTCAAGACCATCCCTACCTACCTGCAGTGGAGCTCCTACGTCTCCTATGTCAGGTGAGACCCAGTGCTGTGGCCAGGAGCTCCCTGCCCGTGGGGCTGGGGTGGGAATGGGGCCACGTGGGGCACACGGTGACTTTTGGTGTGCTCTGCCCAAGGTACGGCTTCGAAGGCGTCATCCTCACCATCTACGCCATGGAGCGCGAGGACCTGGAGTGCCTCGAGGACTTCTGCCCTTTCCAAAAACCCATCAAGATCCTGCAGGAGCTGGACGTGGAGGAGGCCAAGCTCTACCTGGACTTCCTCATCCTGGGCATTTTCTTTGTCATCCTGCGGCTGCTGGCTTACCTGGTCCTCAGGTACAAAGTCAAGTCGGAGAGATAAAGGGGCCGCAGGGCCCCGGTGCCGCTCCCGGGCCTGGCCTGCTGCAGATGGACGCGGCTGGACGCAGTGCTCCTGGCAGGTCACGGACCGTGTCGGTAGGTGCCAGCCAGGCCTGGCTCAGTCGAGAAGGGTTTTGAGACATCTCGGAACTGTTTTAACCTTTCCACACACTCTTCATCGCAAACGTTTTGTACAGCCCTGGCGTGTGCCACCCTCTTCCCCCGGGACTGCCGAACCCCACGGAGCTTGGGTCCCCTCCGGGTGCCCTGCCCAGCACTGCCCCTCTCTGCCAGCCGCCGTGGGACACTGGGGACAGTCCTGCGGAGGCAGAGAGGGGCCAAGGGGAGCCAGCTGCTCCGGGCAGGCAGCAGAGAGGTGCCGGGGGCTGGAGCCTGGAGGGGGACGCCTGCAGAGCCATCGCGCAGCCCCTGGAGCACCATGGAGCACCAGGCCAGCGGCACGCGCGTCGGTGCGGAGAGGAGCCCAAAGACGCAATAGGCCAAGTTGCACAAGGCTTTCGTGTTTCCTGTCGCTGTAGCCACAGAGATTGCTGCATCCCCTTTTCCTTTCTGCCTAAATCCCCCCTCTTTTTTTTTTTTAATTTTTATTTTAAACCTTGCTGCTTCCAATCTGCATGGAGAGGAATGGGAGCCAGCAGGCAGAGAACTGGGGGCTCTCTTGCGCTACTGCTCGGCTGCCATCCTCAGAGATGGGATCCGCAAACCTGGGGACGTAGCAGGGTCTGTGGGAGTGGGACAGTGTTCTCAGACCTTACGCAGTCTCATGTTCAGTCCCTGTTGTCTTTGGGATCTGAGCCAAGAGGATAAAAGCAACCAACACGGAGAGAAGTGACCAGTCCCATCCAACCCCGCATGGAGCAGGGAGGATTCAGGTCCCCACTGTGCCATCGCTGGAGCTGTGCTGCTGAGAAGAGCTGTCCCTGAGCCCTTCCCTTGTGCCTCCTTCCTCTTCTTCCCTGGCACAACTGTGGCCATCTCAGCGGGACAGGGAGGACGGCCCTCGCTCAGCACCGGCTGCGTGCTGCCTGCGAGGAGGTGCTGCGGCACCCGGCCCCATCGCAGCGGGACCCGCCGGGGATAAAAGCGTGCAGAAGCGGGTCCCAGCAGCGCCGGAGCTGGAAAGCAGGTGAGATCTCAGAGCGGTTTGCTTGCGTTGGGTGAGCCTGACGCTGGGAAGGGCTTTATACTTTGGCACCGGTGTCAGGAAAAAGTCCCTTTTGGCAAGGGTCTCTGGCGGCTCCTCCGAAGTCACCTGCCTCTGCAGCCCTCGCGGAGGGAAGGCATTTCGGCACCTTGCTGGCTCTCCGAAGGAATGGAGCCGAGACCAGCGCTGACAGGGGGTTGCACACGCTGCTGTGCCGGCAGCGCAACATGCTGGCACTGGTGTCATGGGGCCACACTGGTGCCACCAGGAACCCGCTGCTTTCCAGTGAGCACGGACACGGGAGGGGACAGCTCGGCCCTGGCTCAAGCACAGTCTGTGCCATGCTGCCACTGGCACGCTCCAAGCAGCAGGGCATTGCAGAGCAAAGGACAGATTTCAGCAATATCCTCGAGACTCTTCTTCACTTTTCCTGGCACGTGTTGGGACTGCTCTGCATAGCAGGGTCCAGCTGGCAGCGGGAGGATGACAGACGTGGCGGTGCTGATGCTGGGCACTCAGCAGGGCTGGGTTTCCCCTGCCTGGACAGCACAGACGTGAGGAGCTCATCGCCCTCTGCACCGAGGGTCTGGAAGCAGGACGTGCCCCCGGTGCCCTTCCCATGCTGAGCATTGGGGTTTTCCCCAGGGGCTCTTGGCTGACTTGTTGCTGTCCCTCCTGAAATTCCCCTCTGCTCCTGGATCCTCCTTCACCACTGTCCCTGTGCCATGCTCTGCAACAAAGCCGCACTGGCATGGAGAACCACTGCCTCCTGGACACGGGGGCACGGTGAGTGGGGACCCATCCCCACGTCTGCTCTGTCACCAAGGGATGGATGGGTGGGGGGTGGTGGGGCTGTGGGCTGTCACCCATCTCCATTTCACTGTCTATGGGGCTGTGGTACCCCACTTCTGCTCTGCTCTTGGGCTGGGGCTGGTTAAGCCTTGCCCATCACGGGGTGCATGCTGCTGGGTGGAGGGCTTTCCCCTGGCTGGATCCCAAAGCAGCAGGAGGGGCCGAGGGTGCAGCTTTATGCAGCCCCCGCCTCCTGCTGCTCCTGGCAGCGTGGGCTCTCGTGTTGGGTGCTGCTCCCTGTGCCCAGCACGGGGACCCAGAGGGACCAGGACAAGGGCTGGGACGAGCCCTGCAGATGGAGGATGGCTCTGCCAGATGGTTCGTGTGTGGGGCCGGGGGGGCCCAAACTGGGTCTTGGCTTGTCCTGAGTGGGTGTGGGGAGCACCCAGGTGCTGGGCCGGCACGCAGCAGCAAGGATGCACTTTATCAGAGCAGGGGGATGGGGCCACGGGTACTTCTGGCTGCAGGCATCTCACCAGGGAACGCGTCTGGATAATCACGAGGAGCCTGATGGAGAAGAGCAGGCTTCTTCCCCCACACCTCCTCTCCCTTCCTGTACCCTCCCTTCCCCTGCAATGCACTTTGACTGGATGAGGACGCGGTTCCGGCAGTGGCTCCGGCTCCCTGGGAGCACCAGTTGAACCTCAGCGCACCTAAAACTGCTTCAGCCCCTCAGCCTGGCTCCGTCAGCCCAAAGGCATGGCTGGGTCAGGTTCTGCCTCTGCCCTGTGCCTGCTGTCAACAGACCCCAGCACCCCACGCTGGCAGGCGTGCAGGGATACGGCCTCTCACCCCCACGCATGTCCAGGCCTCCTTTGTCACACGCACAAGAGCAGCAAATGCGTCCTCACCTGCTGGCGCTGGGGTTGGCTGCAGGGGAGAGCGGCGGAGTGCAGGGAGGGGAGGGGGCTGCCTCCAGGGTCTCACCCCCCTCTCACATCAGGCAATAAAACAGTGTTTCATTCTCACTGTGTGCAGACACCCTTCGTCCCGTCCCTTTGCCACGGAGGCTCCTGGTGCTTCCCTGCCACACTGGCCCCGGTGTTTTTCCAGCCTTTGCTGTGCCTGGCTGTGTCGTGTTGGGGTGGGACAGGGTAGGGGGGGACCATGCAGAGGGCCGCAGCGTTTGAAATCCACACTCCCTGGGGCCGTTTGCCAAAACAACGCGCAGATAACAGCTCAAAGGCCGAGAGAGGCCGTTTGCGTGGCCGAGGCTGAGCTGCGGTGGGGCTTTGCTGGGTGCGGGCGGCGTTTGCCCGGGGTCCTGCTGCTTGGCCCTGGGGAGGCTGCGCAGCGGGGCCAGGGCATCGCTGCCCCCAGCAGTGGCCTGGCCGGACCCAGGCAGGGTGAAGGCGAGCCCCTGGGCTCTGGGGGGAGCACAGGGCTGCCAGCAGGGCCCTGTCCGCAGGTAAGTGCCCTGCAGGGACAGCGTGCGTGGGCCCTGGCTTTCCGGTGGTGCTCGCGAGTGTCCGGAGGGCTGTGGAGCGGAGGCATTGCGGCTTGTTTCATCGTTTCCGAGATGCCCGCTGTACTCGTTGGGTTTCACACATCAATAAAACTTATATTTATAGTGTACCGCTGGGTGCGTCCCCTCACTGAGCGGCGGGCGCGCACGCGGGGGGACGGGTGTCCCTGCGGCGGGGTGCGGGTGACGGGGGACAGGCTGGGGGCCGAGCGCGTGTGCAAGCGAGCAGGGCACGCGCGTCCCCGTGGGCTCTGCGTGGGCCTTGGGGATGCAAGCGCGAGCCCGGCGGTGGGCATGGGGACAGCATCCCCGAGGAGAGGGTGCTGGTGGTGTTGCAGCCTCTGCTCTATCCCAGCAGCTCCATACGCGGTCGCAGGAGCGGCTCCGCGTGGGTGTGCCTGCGTGGGTACGGTATGCCTGCGTACGTGCCCATGCACGCGTGGCACAAGCTCGCCCTCGCCGGCTCCGCTGCCAGCCCCTGCGGAGCCACCGGACGCCTCCGGAGCCCCCTGACCCCCCGTCGAGACCCCGTCCCCGCGCAGCCCCGGTTGCCGGTGGGGTGCTGGGGGCGGCTCCCCC
>VXAA01000274.1:108068-122875 GCA_013399115.1 Anseranas semipalmata | reverse complement strand
CGTTTTAATGTGAAGCTCTGCAAAGTGAAGCTCGTGTGCCTGGCAGGAGGAGGCCCCCCCCTCGCCTCCAGCGTTTCTGCTCTCGGGGTTGCGATGTTAGAGCTGCGCCGGTGCAGCTGAGTGCAGGCAAGTGACTTATGGCTGCACATGGGGGGACAGGGAGGCGGTGGTTCCCTGCCCGCCGTGCCCCCGGTGCGTTTGGTGGGTGGCCGCAGGCAGGCTTCCTCCTCCGGGCCCGGCGCGCTCCTCTGCCGGCCCAGCTCTGCTCCGCTCCCGCCGCACCCGCTGCAAACCCCCCCGGGGGCGCGGGAGCAGGGCTGGGAACGGGTCCTTCCCGAGCCGGGCATCCCTGGGGATGGGGAGCTGAGCGGTGCGGGCGCCCAGCCTATCTCATCGCCTGCCCCCTGTCTTTCAGGCAGAGGATGTCCCGGGCCATGCAGTGCCAGAGCTGCCTGCCCTGGGGCAGCTGGGCACGGCTGCGTGGGTCCCTGCCGGGGAGCAGGGGGGCCCGGCGCGTGTACCTGTGTGCTGCTTCGGTGCCAGGTGAGCTGCGCCCTGCGCCCGGGGTCCGTGACCCTGCGTCCATCCTGCTCCCAGTGTGTCCCTGCTGGAAGCCCGCCCCAGCCACACAGCGCAGCCTGTGGGTCACCCCCAGCGCTGTGAGCTCTGCCGGGCTGGAGGAGGCCGTCCGTGACCATGCGTGTGCTGTCTCCCCGCAGGTGCTGCAGGCAGTTCCTTCCACAGGAAGATCCTCCACGTGGGCGGCATCTCCCTCCCCAGGTACAGTGCCACGCAGCTGGGGCCATCCGCCACGGGACGTGGGTGGCTGAGCTGGCTCCCGAGCGTCGGGGCTCTGCAGGCAGAGACGCTGCTTCGCCTCCACCCAGAAAACCACCCAACGCCGAATTCAGCCCAGCCTCTCTGCCTCGCCCCAGCCCCGTGTGCTCCCTTGGTGCTGGGGAAGGAGGGAAGGGCTGAGCGGGCTCTGCTCAGCACCTCCCACGGCACTCCCTTGGGGCCATGTCCTTGCCGGCCCCTGCCCTCCTCCCGACGCTCTCCCTCCTCTTGCAGGAGCTGTGTTCGCTACCAGGGAGGGTCCCAGGGGCCCCCAGCCCAGCGCAGCCCCTCCCGCCACGGCCTGGACCACCTGAGGACCGTGGCCTCTTCTGGTAAGCTCGCAGCCTTGCGCTGATGAGGATGGAGGGTCCTACACAGCTGCTGTCCTGGGCAGCGCGAGTGTTCTGCCTCCTTTGTGCACCTCACTGCAGGGGCAAGCAACGTCCCCAGTCCCCTGCCAGCGAGAAGCCCTTGTCTTGCGAAACACCTTTCTCTTCCCAGATGCTATCAAGAAACACCAGAAGAGCTTGTCTGCATGGTTCAGCAACCAGCCAAATGAAGAGAGGCAGTTTGGCCCTTCCTTCTCGCTGGACGCAGTCCATGTGGACCCAGTGATCCGAGAGAGCTCCCTGGAGCAGATCTTGAAGCCCTCGCCTGACCTGACCATCCAGCACCAGCTCCAGCAGTCCTGCAGACAGGTCATCAGCCTCCAGAACCTCTTCGACGTGGATGCTTGCGGGCGGCAGGTGAAGAACGTGGTGCTGTACGGTACTGTGGGCACAGGGAAGAGCACCCTCATCAAGAAGATGGTGGTGGACTGGTGCCATGGTCTCCTACCCCGCTTTGAGCTGGTCATCCCCTTCTCCTGTGAGGACCTGTCCCATAGTCACGTCCCCATCTCCCTGCGACGCCTCATCACCAAGAAGTACCAGCACCTCCGGGACGTGGTGCCGATTCTGGGCGCTTCCAACCTCAAGGTGCTTTTCATCCTCAATGGCCTGGAGCGCCTCAACTTGGACTTCCGTCTGGCTGGCACGGAGCTGTGCTGTGACCCCAATGAGCCTGTACCTCCCTCTGCCATCGTGGTCAACCTGCTGCGAAAATACCTCCTGCCAGAGGTCAGTGTCTCCCTCCAGCTCCTTCACGCTGCAGAAAGGCTGGGGGAGAGCCCTGGGGCATTGCAGGCTCGGCGTTGTGCTAATTGCTCCTAGTCCAGCTTGGCTGTGAGTCAACAGGCAGCCTCCATCCCTGGAGGGACTCTCTGAGGTGGCCTCGTGCCGCTGTTGCTGATTTGTCTCTGGGGGTGCTTTGGGGAGGCCTGGTAGGACAAAGAAGGCAATAGCTGGGAATCTGTCTGCTTGGGCTGTGGTCTTCCAGACTTGCTTTGAGCCTAGCAGGGGATGGGGAAGGCTCTTCTGTCCCCTCTGCCTGGGCGAGGTTTGAACCAATGCCCTTGGGGCAGCAGCTTCTTGAACTCTTGGGTGCTCCTAGATGCAGGCCGCAGGCTTGGGATCCTGCTGAGCTTAGATCAGAGGCGCAGAAGGAGCACCTCCAAACTCACCCAGCCCTCTGCTTCCAGGCCAGCATCATCGTCACCACGCGCCCATCCGCGGTGCGCCGGATCCCTGGCAAGTATGTGGGCCGCTATGCCGAGATCTGCGGCTTCTCCGACACCAACCTCCAGAAGCTGTACTTCCAGATGCGCCTCAGCCAGCCCGGCTGCAGTGGAGAGGACAGTGGGGTCAGCAGCTCAGGCGAGCAGGATAACTTGGTGGAGATGCTGTCGAGGAACCTGGAGCGCCAAAACCAAATTGCCGCTGCCTGCTTCTTGCCCTCTTACTGCTGGCTGGTGTGCACCACACTGCACTTCCTCTACTTCACCAGGACGGTGCCTCCTAGCCAGACCCTGACCGGCATCTACACCAGCTTCCTGAGGCTCAACTTCAGCGGGGAGGTGCTAGACAGCACCGACCCCACCAACATCTCCATGATGAAGTACGTGGCCAAGACGGTGGGCAAGCTGGCCCATGAAGGGGTGATGTCCCGCAAGACCTGCTTCTCAGAGGAGGACCTGCAGCAGTGCTTTGAGGTGGAGATGAAGACTGAAAGTGAGCTCAACCTCCTGGAGGTCTTCCGCAGTGATGTCTTCCGCTTCTTCCTCACGCCGTGTGTGCAGCCAGGCAAGGAGCACACCTTTGTCTTCACCATCCCTGCTATGCAGGAGTACCTGGCGGCCCTGTACGTGGTGCTGGGTGAGAAGAAGACCCTGGCACAGAAAGTGGGGAAGGAGCTGTCGGAGATCATTGGGAAGGTGAGTGAGGATGCCGCTGTGGTTCTGAATATCATCTCCAAGGTGCTCCCCTTGCGCTTCTTGCCAGTGCTCTTCAACCTGCTCAAAATCTTCCCTCGCTACTTCTCCCGGCTGAGTGGTAAGGACCGGGACACTATCGCTCGCACCATGGCAGAGGAGCTCTTCAAAGAGGAGGACTACTACAACGACGATGTCTTGGACCAGATCAATTCCAGCATCCTGGGCGTGGAGGGCCCTATGCGCCACCCTGATGAGGCCCCTGACGATGAGGTCTTTGAGCTCTTCCCCATCTTCATGGGTGGGATACTGTCCCGCCGTAACCGTGCCATCCTGGAGCAGCTGGGCTGCTCCATCAAGAACCTGGCAGCCTTTGAGATTGCCAAGGCCATGAAGAAGACTGTCATCAGGAACAGCCGCAAGGGGCTGCCCCCCTCCGAGCTGATGGACTACCTCTTCTTCCTGCACGAGTTCCAGAACGAGCGCTTCACAGCTGAGGCCGTCCGCTCCCTCCGGACCGTCAACCTCTCATCCGTCAAGATGACCCCTCTCAAGTGCTCTGTTCTGGCATCCGTCATGGGCACCACGTGCCACGAGGTGGAGGAGCTGAACCTGACCTCCTGCAACCTTGACACCAGCAGCTTGAGGACCCTCTTCCCTGTCCTGCTGCGGTGCAAAGCTCTCTAGTGAGTACCACCTTCTTCTGCCCCGGGCAGTGCTCAGAAACTGGGCTCTCCCTCGCCTCTGCCCATCACAGGGATGCAGTAGGAGCCGGAGCGCGGCGCAGGCAGGGGAGGGCAGGCGTGCCTTTGTTTATCCTCGGTGCAGACCACGGGGACTACAGCTTCCAACATGCTCTGCTCCCCGAGCAGCCTTGCTCAGGCACTGCATGCTGGGACCTGCAGTCCCACCACACCCCAGTGGGGCTCCTGGGACACCAGTCTGCGCCCGGTACTGCAGGCTGGGCTGACGGCTCCCTCTCATTGCTCAGCGCCCGGAGCCACCCAGCGTTGCCCTGTAGCTCGCTCTGCTAACCCCGGGCAGGAGGTGCGCAGCCCAAGGGAGGGACGGGATCTGTCCCGGTCCATTTGTGGAACTGCAGTCTTCCCGTTGCCCAGGGGGTGGCGAGCCGCGCTCGGCAGAGATGGACGCGGCTGTGCAGCGGGGCTGTGCAGTGCTTCCTTCCTCCGGATGCTGGGGAGGGCTTGGTGGGGTCCTGCTCCCTCCTGAGACCTTCAGCCCCTCCGGTGGGACCTGGATCCCCCTCCCCTCCCTCGCTCCTGCTGGCGCTGGCTCCACTGGCTGATGCTACCCCCGTGCTGGGGCGGCTGCCGTGTGCTCCCTTTTGGAGGGGAAGCCTTGAGTGACCTTGTCTGGGGAGCCCAGGTGGGACAGTGATGGGGAGGACAGGGTGAACGGCCCCAGAGCCAGCATTTCGGTCCTGCCACCCCCCCGTGTTTTGCTCTGCACCAGTCTGCAGCTCAACAGCCTGGGCCCTGACGCCTGCAAGGAGATCCGCGACCTGCTCCTGCATGACAAGTGCGTGGTGAGCAACCTGCGGTGAGTATCGCCCCCGTCCTCGCCTCGAACCGTGCTGGCCGGGCCCCCCGCCCAGCCTCGGCAGTGCCCTGAGCTCGCGTCCCCGCAGGCTGGCGAACAACCCCGTGGGCACGCAGGGGGCACGGTACCTGGCCGAGGCGCTGGCAGGCAACCGCTCGCTGACCCGCCTGTCCCTGCTGCACACCGTGCTGGGGGACCAGGGCGTCGAGGTGATCGCTCAGCACCTGGCCGAGAACCAGCAGCTCCAGGAGCTCAACCTGGGCTACAACTCCCTGACGGACGCGGCCGCCCTGCGCGTGGTGGAGGTGGCCAAAAAGCACGCGACGCTGGACAAAGTGCAGTGAGTTCCTGCCCCGTCCCTGCCCTCTCACAGGCGATGCTCCCACCCGACGTCCCTCCCGGTGGCAGCAAGCAGGGGCTGGAGCCCCTCTCTGCCCCTGCATCCTGACCCCAGCCCTCACAGCGTCTCCTTTCCTCCCAACCCACAGTTTGTATTTCAACGACATCAGCGAGGACGGCAAGCGGGCGCTTCACAGCCTGCGCATGGACCGGGACGGCGTCAGGGCGCTGGTCTTCCTCACAGCGGGCACCGACGTCTCCGACTACTGGTCCAGCATCCTGAACGTGGTGCACAGGAACCTGCCTTTCTGGGACCGCGAGCGGGTTCGGCAGCACCTTGCCCTCATCCTGCAGGACCTGGAGAGCAGCCGGAGGCAGACGGCCAACCCCTGGAGGAAAGCAAAGTTCCTGCGAGTGGAGAGCGAGGTCAAGAAGATGCTGGGGAAACTCCAGCAGGGGACCCTGTGAGCTGCTGTCTGCCCGCCCGGCCAGGCAGGGAGGAAGCGCTGGAGGGTGCAGCACCTCTCCTGCGCCCTTATCCTGGTGGAGATGCCCAGTGGTCGGGTGCTGCTGAGGCTGTCAAAGGTGCTGGGTACGTGGGGCTCAGCCCTGATCCGCGGGCAAGGCTGAAATGTGGGAGAACTGCACGGAGCCCAGGAGCAAACAGGACTTGTTCTTCTGGGCTCGGAGAGACCCAGCCCCTGCTGGCCTGGACACAAGCCATGGCAGGGGCAGGACTCGGGCTTGCTTGTGAAATCCTTGGTAGCATTAAAGCGCACCGCTTTGTTTCCTGGTGTCGGTCTTCCCCCGCTGTGGGCTGCCCCTGGGGGCAGCTGGAAGCTGGGATGCCCGGGGGCTGTTCCCGAGCCCCCCGGGGTGCTGGTCCCTGCTCCCAGCCCTGCTGGGCGAGGGCTGGTGGTGCCCCAGGGCCGGGAGGGCAGGGGAGACGTCGGGGCTGTTTAACCATTAAACCTGGGGCGTCTTGGAAGAGGCGGGGACGCTGGCTTCCCTGCCACTTCACCCTGTACCTTGCTCCCTCTCGCATTCGCTCCAGCCATGAAGCAAACGAAAGGTACGTGCCGGGGCAGCGGGGCTTCGTCCTGCGGAGACCCTTCCCCACGTGCATGTCTCCAGGCTCTGCTTCTCCACAGAGCAAGACAGTGTCAGAGCCTGGGGAGGCCACGTAAAGGAGCTGCAGGCATCCAGGAAAATGCAGATGGACTTTGGGTGGGGGGGCTTGGCAGGAATCCCCTCTCCAAGGGTTTGTGGGGTCCTTGTGCTGGAAGAGGTGGGGAGGTTTTCTTTTGGGGAGGTGTGCAGGGGAAGGTTCCCGTCTCCCTCTCTGGGGCTCTGGTTTATCCTCCTCACCCCCACCAAAAGCCCTGGGGGGCCTGCACGGACCCTGCAAACCCATTTCCCCTGGCACGGCACACTCAGCCTGTGAACGGACAAGCCCCGAGTGCTCCGGGTGTGCTCCCAGCTCGCTGCCTCCTGCGCTGACCTCTCCTCTCCCTCTGCAGGGCTCGAGGGCGACAAGACATCCATCATGTAAGTGCTGAGCTCCCCGGCCGGGGGCTGCCTGGGGCTCGTGGCCCCTCAACCGGGCTGTGATGAGGCGGTGCGGGCCGCAGCTGCTGGTCCCAGGAAGGCTTTTCCCTGAGCGATGGGGCTGCGCTAATGTGGCCTCTCCCGCCCTTTATCGTTTCAGAAAATTTGAATTTAACCCCAAAGATGGGATCGACAACCCTGCCTTGTCGCTGGCTGAGGACACGGGTAAATACCCCCCTCTCCTGCGGGTTTCCCCCATCAGCATGGGGGCCAGGCAGCTGTGGGCACCCCAGGGCACTGCGGGAAGGTGAACATGTATGGCAGAGGGAGAGACCCCATGGCTACAGGGGGGCCCCCAGCCCGTACAGCATCCCTGCTGCCCCTGCTCACAGGCTGTGCCCCCCCACGCAGATGGCGAGGCCGTGGGGGAGCCCCGCTTCTACCTCCTGAGCAAGGGCAGCGCGGAGACCTTCGGCTTCTGCCTCCACGAGGAGCTGGGCTGCCAGGGCCACGTCATCCGGCAGGTCGAGCTGGGGGGGCTGGCCCAGCGCAGGGGGCTGCAGGACGGGGACCGGCTTCTCCAGGTCAATGGCCACTTCGTGGACCACGTGGACCACCACCGGGTAAGCCGCGAGCATCCCGGGGCTGTGGGAACGGCTCAGGGCACGGTGTGGGACCCCGCTGCCCCCGGCCCTACCGGAGGGGCACAGTGCCCGGGGTCTACAGCCCGGCCCCTTCCAGGTGGTGCAGAAGATCAAGGCCAGCGGGAACCAGGTGCTGCTGGCGGTGCTGGATGGTGATTCCTACAAAGCGGCCAAAGCCCTGGGCAGGGACCTGTCCCAGCTGCTGCCGGCTGACATCCGCCCGCGCCTTTGCCACGTCAAGCGGGACAAAAGCGGTTTTGGCTTCAGCGTGTCGGGTCCGGAAGGTAGGGGAGGCAGCCGGCGCTGCCAGCCTGCCCACGGCATCGCCCCGCTCGCTGCAGCCCGCGCCTTCTCTTTGTGCAGGCATCAAGGGCATGTTCCAGCTGTCGGTGCGGCAGGACGGGCCGGCGGAGAGAGCAGGGGTGCTGCCGGGCTCCTGGCTCCTGGAGCTGAACGGGGCCAGCGTGAAGAGCTGCTCGCACTCCCAGCTCGCCCGAAAGGTGCGTGTGTCCTCCCATGCCGGGCGCGGGGCTGGGGCCGGCTGCGATGCTGAGCATCCTGCATTTCTTCTCCAGCTCAAGCAGAGCGGCAGCAAGGTGACGCTGCTGGTGGCATCCGGTGCCGTGGAAGAGTTTTACCGCCTGCGGGGGCTGCAGGTCACAGCTGCCTTGGCAGACACCTCCTGGCTGCCCTTCAAGGCTCGGGAGCTGCACATGGTGAAGGGTCCGGCTGGCTACGGGTTCCTGCTCAAGGAAGATGACTACGGCTCAGGGGCCATAGGTGAGGGGGCTGAGGGGGTGAAACGAGATGTGTCCGAGGGTTGGGAATAGCTGCGAGCCCTGTGCCCGTGCTGGGAGCCGGTCCCACCTGCACTTGGGGGCCAGCAGTGTCAGGCTCCCCTCTGAATGCCTTGGTGAGCATCTTCCCTCCCTTGTCCCTGCTGTGGCAGGCCAGTTCCTGTGGGACGTGGATGCGGGGCTGCCGGCCGAGCAGGCAGGGATGAAGGAAGGGGACCGTGTCCTGGCAGTGAATGGTGAGAGCATCGAGGGGCTGGACCACCAGCAGACAGTGCTCAGGATCCGTGCCCATGAAGACCAGGTGACGCTGCTGGTCATCGACCCCGCTAGCGATGAGTTCTACCGCTCGGTACGTTCTGGGGACCCCGCGCGGTCTGGGCCCTGGGGTGCTGCGAGCCTGGGTGATGGGGTGGGTCTCTCACCTCCGGACCTGCACGGTGAGGTCCCCTCCAGGGCACCTGGCTTGCCATGGAGCTCCGGGAGCTGCATGGCTAACCCGTGATGCTCTTCCAGATGGGGCTGTCCCCTCTGCTGTTCCTCGAGGACAGTGACCCTGCCTCGGGCTCCTGCACGCCCTCCCTGCCCTCTCCCGATGGCTCCCCTGGGCTCTGTCATGTTGATGTGGGACCAAAGGGACCTGGCTCCTGGCTGGTGGCTGCTGCCAACAGCATAAGCATCACACAGGTAACCCCTCTCGCCATGCTGCTCTGCGTCTGGCATCCTCCTGCCCTGCCTGTCCTGATCTTTCCCTGGCACCATGGGGCTGGTGGGAAGGGGCTGTGTGGTCCCCTGGCCACAGGGGCTGGGCAGAAAGATCCCCCCAGCCCACCTGGGGGTTGAGGCAGAGTGTGGCGGGGTGGGTGCATGTGTGCTGCCTGCCTGTCCCCACTGTGTCCCCGCAGAGCCCACGCAAGGAGGAGCAGAGGCGGCTGCACCAGGCGTTCTAGTGGCCCAGGAGCACCCTGCCTCTGGCCAGGCTCCCAGGTCCAGCCCGCTGGTGCCCCCGGTCCGGCTCCCCGGAGAGCAGAGCGCTGCTCGGTACGGCCGGTGCTGTATCTCTGCACCAGGAATGGGGCTGCCAGCATCACACCTCCCAGAGACTCACCTCCGCTGACCGAGGCTGGCCCCAAGCTCTTATTACCTGTAGCAGTAACCTGAAGGCAGAGCTGCGCCTTTGCCAGCCCAGCTGCCTCCACGGGTATTTAGGGACACGGCGCTCGAGCCCTCGCCCAGCTCCAGGCTCTGGATTGCTCCCAGGAGAGCCAAGGCACTGCCCTCCCCGCCATGACCCGGGAGCTGGGGAGCCTGGAGCTTTCTCAGCCCAGGGCTGGCCCTCGGGCGAAGGGGAAAAGGAGCAGCGGAGGCCACGGGGCGGCGGAGGAACCCCCCAGCTCTCAGCTGCACGGACATCTCCCTTGTGCTCCTCCTCTCTGCGAACCTCTGGGTGGTATCTACCCCCCCATCGCTGCACTGTTCCTGCGTCACCCCTTTGGGGTGTGATTAAAGGACAACTTACTCTGCCGTTCACGTGGGTAGTGTAATGGAGGGTCTGTCACTCAGCACTGCGTCCCAGGGCCAGGCAAGACCCGTCACCCAGCCCGGGGCAGCTGGGGTGGTGGGCTGCGGAGACGGGAGCCCCTCCACGTGTGCTGATGGGGAGGCAGGGGCTGAGAGCTTGTCCTGTCCTGGGGGTCCCCAGGGTGCTATATCTCCAGGGGGTTGAGGCCAAACTCCTGCAGGCGCTGCTTGTGCTCCAGTGAGATGGTCGTGCCCACCTCCTCCCAGTGCTGGCTGGCCTCTGCCATCTTGGCCAGCACAAGGTCCAGGCTACCCTGGTGGGACAAAGGACAGTGAGGAGGGGGAACTGGGCTGCCAGGGGGAGCCACCCACAGCCACGTCCCCACTCACGTGGAGGATCTTCTCGTACTCCCTCTCCATGGCGTTCAGCCTGCCCTGCAGCTGGGTGATGGTCCTGTCCCTCTCTGCCAGTGCCTTGGTGGCAGTCTCCTGGGTCTGCTGGCTCTCCTGGTGCCTGGTGGCTGCGAGGCATTGGGGACGGAGGTAGGGGACACTGAGCACGTGGGCATGGGAGCCTGGCACTGCATGAATGGTGCACGGGAGGGTGCGGGCAGTGTGTGGCACAGCCCCTGCCCGATCTGTCCCTGCTCATGGGGTGGCACAGGGTTTGGGGACAGGGTGGGATCACAGCATCCCCTTTGCAGTCAGCATCTCCCAAGCTCAGGGATACGCTGGGAGCAGGGTCAGGTTTTGCCTTCTGCTGCTGCAGTGCTGTGACTGGCTCCCATCTCCCCTTCCTCCCCCAAAAGCGTCCTTTGCTGCCCTGGAGAGAACCCATCCCCATCCCACTGGCGAGGGGAAGGCATGCTGGGGCCGTACCGAGCTGCTCCTGCAGGCTCTTCACCTTTGCCTCCAAGCGCTGCCTGTGGGCTGCTGTCTGCTTCTGCAGCTCCTGGTATTGCCGGGTCATTTCTGGGAGCCAGGGAGAGGAGAAGGGGACAAACACGGTGACAACAGGAGGGACGGACAGGCGATCCCTGAGCTGGGAACCCAGCACCTGTGGCCAGGCGGGGCTCCAGCAAGGTGGGATTTGAGGATTTCTCTTGCAGGCTGGTGCACCCGGAGCGGCCGTGCCCCCTCTCCCTGGGCTGTGGTGGTGCCGGGTGGCAGCAGGGAGCCCTGTGGGGGGAAACGTTCAACCTCTCTGCTGAGCGTGGGAGAGCGAAAACGAGCACGGAGTTTTGCATGTGGCAAAGACCGCAAACCTCTGGCTGAGGTTTTACCTCTGCTAAAATCAGCTCCTTCTCGAGCACTAAAGGAAGCGGCAAGGCAATGACTTCTGCAGGCAGGGAAGTCTCCTCTGTGGTCTGCTCTGCGTCTGAGTACGGGTGCCTGGGTGCGTGGCCAGAGCCTTCACACACTGATGGCGTGGGTGGGAGTGGGGGCAGCCAGCACCGGGGGGGTTCGGGGCTGAGCAGAACGGGCCGAAGGGAGAGGTGGGGTAAGCCTGGCTGGTGTCCCCCAGCGGCACCGAGGTGTGGGGGCCTTGTGCCTGCCCCCTCCTACCCCTGCCCTCACCTTCATGCATGTCTCGCTTGTCTTCCTGCGCCCGCTCCAGCGCCTGCTCCAGCTCCCACAGCCTCCGTGTGAGCCCTTCGCTGCCAGCCTTCGCCCGCCAGGCCGTGTCCCTCCAGAGAACTGCAAGACAGACGCACCGGGCTGCCGCGGGGACAGCACGCTTCCTGGGGGGTGACCCGCGGGGATCCGGCCCTTGGAGCAGCCACGGAGCACCACGCAAGCACGGGGAGCCAACGGGCCCTATCCGAGCCATGGGGCGGGATGCCCTGCCCAGTACCTCCTCGGTACCGTGTCCAGCACCGAGATTTTCCTAGCCCTTCCCTGCTCCCAAGCTTGCCCCGGCTCCTGGCTCCTCCCGGCCTTACCCGGGTGCTCTCCCAGCCTGTCGGCCTCCAGTGCCGCTCTCCTGGGCGTCGCTTCAGCCTGGCTTTCTGCAGCCAGAGGGGAGAAGGAAGAGATGGAGTCAAGAGCAGCTCCTTGATGGGGCTTGGCCCAGGGACACTGAGGGCTCTCAGATATCTCCGATGGCCCAGGGGCAGCCTGCCTTGGGATGTTCGCCCCGGGAAAACTTGGCTGGGACACACCTCCAGCTGAAACACCGGCGCCAGGGCTGTATTTGTGCAGACACAGAGTCAGGGTGTAGCCGGTTTTACTTGAAGTGGCTTCCCTGGAGAGATGCATGCTCATTTGGGACTGAGGGCTGAGATTTCACAGTGAAGATGGGGCAGTAGCTGGGGTCCTCAGCACACAGAGGTTTGGGGACCTTTCCAAAACCCCACCCCACACATTGTTCCAGCGCATGCTTCCACTCTCAGAGGTCTGTGGGAGAAGCTGGGGCCTGGCAGAGCCACTCTCTTTGAACCTCCCCACCCAGGTCCCACTGGGCTGGAGGGTGCAGTGGGGTACAGGGCGCTTGAGCAGAGCCCTGGACCCTGCTGCCTCCTGTTTCTCATCAGGCGTATCGGGAAGCAGCAGGGGAGGGACAGGAGGGTCATGTCCCTGATGGCTGGAGGTGCAAGACCCCAGACTCACCTGCTGCATTTCTCTTTTTCTGCTGCTTCACTCCTTTTTTCCCCTTCTCTTTGCTCTTTGGAGGCATCCTCTGGCAAAGCTGCTAGCACAGACCTCGGTGCCTCAAGACGCAGCAGCTGCCTTCAAAGCCAATCCGTGCTGTTGTAGCAACCGTGTCCGCAGCAAGGGCAGGTTTTTGTCTGGCCCCGCGCCTGCCTCCGCCTTGCAGCAGCTGAGCATTTCTCCCCCGTGACACAGGCGTGGGCCACACGCACCCAGCGCAGCGCCGGGGTGGTCCAAAGCCGTCCCCGCTCCCAGCACCGAGCCGGATGGGTTTGGCTGCGGGATGCGGCTCCCACCGGGTAGGCTGGACCCCATCCCACCTGCGTCCCGCAGCCGCAGTCCCGCAGCAGCCCCAGCACGGGTCTGGCTGCACCGTGGGGATGGGGCAGGGAGGGTAACGCTCCCAGGTCACAGCCTGAGACAAGCCCAGTGTCTTCCTCCCTTCCTGCCCTGGCTCTCCCCTCCGGCACGCCCTCCTGCTCACTGCTGCGAGTTTTGCCCTGGGGACTGCAGCTGGATTTTGATGCTTTTTATAAAACAGAAGAGGAAGGAAGGGAGGGGATTTCAAACTGTTATTTCTGCTCAGGACACGATTAACCTCAAATACCTGGGAGTGTGTAGGTGATTTCTTCAGCAGGATGCAGACCTTGCTGCGTGGGCAGGGCAGCAGGAGCAGGCAGCTGGTGGCACCTCTGTGTGAGGATGCTGCAGCCCCTGCTGCTGCCAGGGCAATCCCAAAGGGTGCCCAGCTCCTCCTTCTGCAGGGAAGTCACAGTCCCCAAGGAAAGCAACCTTTGCTTGAAGACTTGCACATAAATACAGCCGCGACTTGGAGTGAATCATGCCCAGAGAAGCAGATAGGCAGGAGTGCAATTGCTCAAGCATGCTCCCTGATCTCTCTGGATTGGGGCCATGGTGATTTTTATACTTGGCTCCACAAAGCTGGTATAACCCTCCCCAGCCCTCTCCCCAGGTATTTGTGGTATCCTGGAGCTGGCCAGGGCACCCTCCGGTGGTCAATCCGGCTTGACGATTAGCCAGAAGCCATTAGCATCTAATGGGAAAAGCCTCAGGAACATGGCCTCAATAAATGTTGACATATTTGAGGTCAATATAATCCTTAGGAAAATTTGCCCAGGTAATTAAAGCCAGACAAGGAGCTGCCTGTCCCAGAAATATTTACCAAGTTCTACCAAAGGCAGTAAAATCAAGACAGAGAGTTTAATAACCAATTTATACAGGGCTCCTTCGCTGCATCTGGTGCTGGATGCTGCTTCCTGCTGTCCTGCTCATCCAGTGCTGCAGATCCGCGAGCCATATGCTGGTCCTGCAGACTTGGCGAGGACAGAGGCTGCTGAAGCTGTGATGGCGTGGAGCAGCCCGCTGCTTTGCTGTGGCACAAGAAGGGTGATGTGTGATGTGTGCGCACAGCCAGGGCTGGGAGGAGAGGGGCAGCATGCACAGCCTCCCCGATGGCAGCGCCACGGCCTGAGCACAGAGGCCCGCGGCCGCGGCAGGGGCTGGGCAGCAGCAGCAGAGCGTGGCACGTCCCTGCTGTGGCAGGCGGTGTGCCTGGGCAGCGGCTTTTCCATGCTGCTGTGGCTTTGCACACCCAGCGCCCCTGGGGTCCCTGCTGCTGTAGGAGAGTGGTGCCGGGGTGCTGTGGGGGGAGCAGAGCAGCGAGCTCCGCCGCGGGGTTCACCTCCAGCCTGGAGCCCAGGTCTCTGGGTGCTTATGCTCTACAAGGTGAGGTTGGCCAACCCGCAGCATGTGCTGGTTTGTGCTGTTTTCTTTCCCCCTCGAAGCCCGTGCCACGGGACTGACGCCAGTTTGCACCAGCCTCGGCTGTTTTCTGCACAGGCAGCGTTCTGCCTGGGAAAGGGCTCTGAGAAGAGGATCTGAAGGCAGCAAAGAAACAGAACTGAGCTGGCTTTCGGGCCCATGTTGTAATTTCCGAAGGTTTGGTGTTGTCAGCTCGGCCAGAACATTGACGTATTTATTCCGTGGTCTCCTTCCTCGCTCCTGCCCACGTCCCCCTGTGCCCGCAGCCCCCCGAGATGGCCGCTGCGGCCTCGGGCCTGGCCGGGCCGAGGAGCGGGTTCTGGCTGTCCGCAGCCGGGGGGCTCGGGGAAGGGGCTTCAGGGTTTGACGAGGGAGCGGGAGCACGTTGCGGCCGGTTCTTAGGGGAAGGGGTGAACGCGGGGCGAGGAGCTCCCGGTGCTCGCCCCGCCGAAACAGAGCAGCCCCGCTTCCCGATTTCTGCGCTGGCGACTCTTGATTTTGAGAAAGGGGAACCTGGCTTTTGGAAAGGGGAAGTGCTCCTGTTGTGCAAGATCCCAAAAGCAGCGCGGCCTCGGCGGGGCGGGCCCGGGGCAGGGCCGCTGTCAGCGAAAACCGTTCCCATGGCGACGCCGCCCCGCCCGGCCCGCGCCCCCCTCCCGCCCTCACTAAACATGGCCGCCGCGCCTTCCCTCCCCGCCTTCGTGCGCCTGCTCCGCGCCGGCGGGGCGGGGCCTGCGGGACGGGCCGCCCCTCACCCCCTTCCCACTGGGCGCGGGCGCTGGCCAATCGTCGCCGGCTCCTCCCCGGCGGAGGGGGCGGGGC
>VXAA01000274.1:61558-92614 GCA_013399115.1 Anseranas semipalmata | reverse complement strand
TTTTTTTTTTTTTAAATTGTTAAGTACTGGAGCATATGCTTCCATTTACCTGGATACTAACCCTGTCTCCTAAATGTCATCTACCGGTAACTGTGTAATTACAAGGTAACCCCAGAAGTGAGAGGCTAGGAAACTTGTATTTCCTTAGTTCTAATGTCTTAGTGGGCTTAGTAAGCGGACAGTATTCTGCAATCATGAGCACGTGATAGGGGATTAGAAAGTCCTTTGCTGTAATTGTAGTTTCCAGCACTGGCTGTCCATGCTTCAGCTGCCTCACCTGTAAAATAAGGTAAATAACTTACTGTTTGTTTTTTGCCTCCAGGAAATTTAATATGATCTCATATTCAGAAGAATGTCCAAGTCCTGAAGGAAGTTTTATCCATCAATAGGGTTGTTGATGTGGGCTTTACAGAAAAGCAAGCATTAATTGCTCCACTATTGAAATAATTATGGTGTGCTTGCAGCTCTGCATGTCAGACTCGCATGGGGTGCCGCTGGAGCCGTAAGGGTGAGGTGCTGCAAGAGCAATTTTGGACTCTTGAGTTGTTTAAAAAATACAACTTTTCAGCAGTAGCAAGGAATAGTACAGCGATTAGAGTGGCTTACCTAGGTTTAACTGAGCAACCGCCTCATTTCCGAGCCAGCAATTTGTAGTTCTTTCACCATATAGATGTAGAATTTCTGAAGAAAGGAAGTGGTGTATCAGAGATGTCCTAGGTGCATGTGTTAATTCTGTGAAAACAAAAACAATTAGAAACCGCGTCATCTCGTTTAGGAGCCCTGACTTTCAGTCAATGAGTTAGTGTTAAGCTGTCAGGTACTCCCACATCCTCTCTAATGCTTTTTTTCCTTAACTTTCCATTAGCCTAAATAAGCGTGCTTTGCTTTTTAAAAAAAAAAAATGCCAGAAGTCATTTTCCTATGTACTGAGATTGCGTTTCTTGTTGTGAGATGCACTTTGGGTCGTGCCCTTCTGAACAGCCAGGTTTACATGTAAAGAGCCTTCTCTTACGTTTTGAGTAGGATGGTTTTACAGTAACTTAGGTAGTCTGATTTGAGTTCTTTTTATCCTCTTATTCTTCATTGTTGACTTGTAATTTAACTCAGTTTGCCGCTGATTTTATGAAGTAGTGTTTTGACAAATGTGTGTTTTAATGAAGTCAGCTGAGTCACGTTCGGCTTGGATTCGTTTCAGGGCCAAGGTGGAGGTGTGGCTGTGTTCGAGTCCTAGCTTCCCTGACGAATCTTTGCTAAAAGCAGCCTGTTCTAGAGATGCTGAACATTATTTGTGCATACCCTGTGTTCACAAGTGTAACTGAAGTCAGCGGGAGTGCAGATAACAAATCCCTTTGGAAATTCGGTCATAAATAAGGAACGTGCACAATAACTTCAGAAAAGTGAAGCATTTTGTAGTTGGTTGTCTCGTTGCAGCTCCTCATTCCTCCTGTAGTGCGGTGTTTGTAGCATGCTTTCAACAGGAACAGCTTTACAGCCTTGGTGTGTGCGTGTCGAATCGTGGCACGTGAGCACAATGCTGTGGCCATCGATGGCCCAGCGGAGCGGTCTCCTCGCTGTGTGCCAAGAACAGGATTGCCCTGTGCCGGCCGGTTAGCTGGGAAGTAGCTGAGAAATGTTGGAAGAAACCACAAAAGCTGTGGCTGGCAGTGGCAGAAGTGGCAGTGCTGTCTTCCCACTGCCTGGAGGTAAGGGTGGTGTTGTAGTCCTGTTCTAGTCTGGTCCCATTAGGTGCTGGATGACTTCGTCACTTGAATTAATTTAACGAATCGCATCGCTGCAGCTGGAAGAGGCAATGCTGCGATTCGGGTCGTCCTCTGCCATTAATGGCTTTGCAAGACTGAGCCTATAGGGTAGAAAAATGCTTTTGTCCAGCAAACAGGAAATGGGAACAGAAAAATCAGCTCCGGGTCCACGGGAGGGAGGAGCAGCAGCAGCAGCAGCAAGCCCAGCGGGGCTGCAGCGAGGAGCCTGGAGCGAGTGGAAGCGCCCGGCCGAGCTCCTGCTTCCACGGAGACGCGTGGGGCACGGGGCAGGAAGGAAGCGGCACGGCCACAGCGGAGGGAGGACGGAGGACCGGGTCTGTGCCGCCTGCGGAGCCGCCGGCCTCGGGGAGCCGATGAATAAGCGCCAGGGAACCGAAGAAATGGCCTGGCTGCGTGCTGGATCGTCTTCCCCGGGGCGGCTGCTCGAGACCCGCGTCTGTAGAGATGTCTGCCGCATCACGGGTGCGGGAGGAATAGTGCCTCCGTGCTGGAGCTGCAGATGTTTCGTAGTGAAATATTTGGTTACTGTATAGAGTGGAAAAATGTTGGCTTTCTAAGCTTTCACTTTTTATGTGTGTGGTTGATTCAGTATCTGACAGCGTGCTGAGTGCTCTGCGTGTATGTGTGAAACAGCACTCGGGGCAACGTGTGAAATCCCACCCAAACTGTAGCTGTTGCTCTGCCCCTGGACCTGAGCACTGCACACCAACACGCCGTCGGTCTGCCTTTGAAGCTGCTACAGGTGTTGCCTTCAGCTCAGCGGCAAGCAGCGAGGGGAGCCCATTGATGTGGCTTGCGGTCCCTGGGTAACGTTTCCAAAAATGCTTGCATGACAGGTGTTTAAATTCCACTGGCTGCCAGGGGGATCGAGGTGCCGAAGTCAACAAGTCCCCAACTGGTGCAGCTCTCGGTGTCAGGATTTGTGTTCATGCTGTGTTCAGCTGGAGGTTTGATAAGGGGCCATCCTAGACTGTAGGAAAAGTGGAGGGCTGCTGGGGGCTGGTGGCCAAGAACATTTGGGAATCTCTGGTCACTTAAGTGTTCTTTGAAAATGTTACTGTCTCTTCTGAGAGAGTGCTTGCTTCTGTTTAACTCAAGTAATGGAGATGAGGACAGTTGCTGATGTTACTGAAAATAAAATAGCATCATAATCACTGAGCTGATGTGCCAATAAAAATGTTGTCTGTAATTGCAGACTGTAAATGTCACTGTAATTGCAAGCATTTATTTGGTCTGTACTCATTTACAAATGTGTAACTTGGCTTGTTAAAATAAAGGAGTGCACTTGTTAAAGCAAATGTTCTTTTAGCCCAGGATCGGGCGCTAGTCGCTGTATGCTAACAACGCATTCTGCAATTTGCTGTTCTGTTTACATCCAGTCCTTTCCTGTTGTTGTTTACGGAAGATATAGCTCAATATTTGTACAAAACGATGGTAACTTTTTAAACTAAGAACTGAAAATGTTTAGGTATTGGAAACACTTTTGGAAAGAGCGCGTCCCTCTGTGTTTGTGTGCAAAGTCATTTGTTTACCCCCGCTGAGGCTGCGGAAGCTGGTGCTGCTCTCACCGCCCGATGCGCTCAGCTCGGTGCGAGCACTTCCTGGAGCTCGGCAGGGGCAGAGGGAAGGCTCGTCGGCACAACCCGTGAGCAGCTGCCCCCAGGAATATACTTCATCTTCTGGTATACTTTGTCAAGCTAGCGCTTGCTCTGTTAAAAGCACGCACTTGTTCGCTTAGCCCGCTGCTCGAGGGGCAGGCAGGGGTGAGTGTGCGTGTCCCGTCCTGCCCGGCTCTCGCGCTGTGCTGGACAGCAAGAGGAGAGTAAATACCTGCAGTGACTTTCCTTCCTTCTGCCGGATGTTGTATGTGCTCGCTCCAAGCAAACAGGACATTTTCCACGTGTCGCAGTGCTCATGTGTCAGCGCGAGCCTGTCCCCTGCACCTAAGCGCCGTCAGGCTTGCTGGCGCTGGGGAAGCCGCTCGGCGTCTCGCAGCAATGCGTTAAAGCCCCTGTACCTGCTCAGACTGCAGGTGCTCGTTGCACACTAACCCCTCAAGGAAGTGGTTCAGAATTTAATTCTTGCAAATTACTTCAGTGTTAGTATAACAAAGTCATTTGCAATCTTAGCTCAAGCCTCCATTTTTATAAACTGAATAAATACAAATTCCATCTCTCTCTTGCTGCTTGAGCTGTGAATGGGTTAAATGACTCGGAATAGCACAGTGTTTGCTTTTCCTCCTTGTCCTGCCATAAGCTGTCATCTTTCCTGCCGTTTAATGGAAGTGAGAACTCTCAGAAGGTGGCTGGGGGAACAAGCTATGCAGCTGGAACCTCTGATTTGCAATTTTTCAAGTGTTTGTCAGCCAAATGCATCACAGGGGCAGAATGGGAACCCAACCTGTGGGCTTCTAAGTGGGGCAGCTGAGGTGTGAGCTTGCAATTAAATCATTATCTCTGGGGGATTAGCCAGGGGCTGTGCCTCATAATCTGAGCCTTCCTTAGCGAATGGAAAGTTGCTTGTTGCTACTGGAAGGGGGAATACGCAACCCTGAATCGCTGGGCTTTGCACCAGCGTGAGGAGGCGCGTGGCCAGGTACTGCTGACAGGGAGATGGCTTAGGTTTGTATGCTGCAGCGTATCCAGACATCACCGACGTTCATAGCGTGATTGTGATCACGTGGGAAGCTGTTACCTCGCTGCTCAGGTACAGTTCATTGACTTGCTTGGTGTTTCCTACACACGGGATCCTGTACAGCGTTTTGCTTTGTTTTGTTTTTGAGACGTGCTGGATAACCTTACCTGAAGCAGCAGGGGAGGAGTTACGGTAGCACGCCGTCGGTAGGAGACCGGGGAAGCGGTGTGACTGGAAACTGTGGTACCGCGGCGAGGCGGGGGGCTTCCTGACGGCCCCCTCCTCTTAACTAACACAGAAGATCGGTGAGCAACAGAGAAGGCTTTTTGGTCGGTGTTTACAGAATTAAACGGCCAAATTGTACAGCTGCTTTAAAATACATTTTGAAGGAGAAGTGCATCCAGCGGAGAGCTGCTGAATGGAGCAGCCTCCAGAAGAGCATCGGGGTGGCTTTACGTAGGCTGATTTTCAGCATCTGTTGGTACTGGATGTGTATGAAATAACAAAAACCAGAATCCCTTGCTGTATAGCTGGCACCTTCTATAAACACTTTGAGCAGCTCTCATTGCTGGGACACGAAATAAAATGCAGTTGATTAAGTAAGGGTGAGAGGGGAAAGCTACCGTCAAAGAAGATTTATGGTTTTGAGTCCTGCGTGCCTTTTATAGTGTGTGAAAAGTTTTTGCCGGTCTACCCAGACTGTCACAGCGTGGAGAAAGGGCTAACAGAGCGGAGTGAATGGTAGAAAATCACGGCAAGCAAAGCAAGCCACTTCCAGCTGAGGTTAGACTCCATGAAGTTGTGACGTGGAGCTGGAAGACCTAAGCCCAAATGTCTGGGGAAGTTTTTGCAGAAAGGCTGGGTGCAGGTTACCAGAATATGCACTTCAACTAGGAAAGGCATGTCTGGCGCAAGGGGTGTTTGGAAAATGTCCAGGATGGAGTAAGTTGGAACCACTCCAACCAGAATACGAGGAACTGGTGAAGGAATGAAGGTGGGGGAGCTTTGCTGCCAGACTTGGCTGTCTTCAGGGAGGTGGCACACTGCGACGGCAGCGTACTTAGCGAGAGGGCTGAGAAGCGAGGTGTTACGGAACTGCTCCGTGGCGGGGTGTGCGCCTAGCCCCTCTCTTAGCAGTTCAGGGTTTTGCGGTCTGGAGGAGAACTTGTTGGGCTGCTCGGTGCCGTGCCAGCTGTGCAGCGCCCTGCTGGCTGATCAGTCTGCTGACCAGAGCCGCTCTTTGGACGTGGCTGGAGAAGAAGCTGTGCTTTCCCGCATGATGCTAGTTCCTTCTTTTACCTTCCAGCATGTGATGTGGGGGATAAAAAAAGCCTCTGGCCTAGAAATATCTCTGTCTCTTTTCTGCAGCTCCATTTTCTTAGCATCTAGAGAATGTTACGGGGCAGGGGAGGAGAAGAGGGTCGTCCTTTATTTGGATGTAGGAATGGAAGGAAGAGGTGCCACTAGTGAGCAGGTCTTTATTCCATCTGTGAGTAGAAGACCACCTCTCTAGTGCATAACAACGCCATGGCTTTGATCCAAAACAGGGAGACTCATTTTGGTGTTCCTGTACCGCCGCAGGCACTGGTGCTTTGAGGTGCCCCGGCTCGCTTCCTGCTCAGCACGGTTACAGCACCGAGCTGCCTCTGTCACCCGGTCACAAGGACCGCGCGCAGGGCAGCGGCAGCCTGAGCCGCGCTCTGTGCTGCTGGGACCTGGACCGGTCCGATGCTGTTTGATGGGAACCGCGCAAAGCAGTTCCTACCTACTTAATAGGTAGGGTCTGAATGATGTTTTCCAGTGTTTTCTGTGAGTTTGTTTCGTTTGGGGGAGGGGGTGGAATTTGCCTTGGAAATAACCTGGTCACCTCCAAGAGGTTATGCAAGGTAGTCATAATGGAAAATGTCTTAAATGCAGACCTTGCTGGTAAGCGCTGTGTGACGGACATGTCCTGAATGCTGGGCGCGTACTTGAAAAGCAGTCCCAGGTAAGAGGGGTTTTCTAGGCTGAGATGCTTCTGGAATTGCAGTAGGTACTGTTTCTGTCTGTTCTGTTCACTGTGCAAGACCCCATCTTCCTTTTCTAAAAGAAACTTCTGTTTTTGTGATCCTTTGTAGGCGTAACCTGACGAAGTTATCCCTGATATTCAGCCACATGCTGGCAGAACTCAAAGGTATTTTCCCAAGCGGCCTTTTCCAAGGAGACACGTTCCGGATCACCAAGGCAGATGCTGCAGAATTTTGGAGAAAAGCTTTTGGGGAAAAGTAAGTTTCTAGCTGTGCTTAACATTAGGATGCGGCAACACATTGCACACAAAACTGTGTATTTTAAAAAACTTTTGTGACTCAAAAGAATCCTTTGTGAGGTTAATCAGAGAAATGAATGATGGGAGAGACCCATTAGGTCATTTGGTCCACTCTCTCGGCTGGGGTACGGGATTGTTCCTACTTTATATTTTCCAGTTCTTTGTCTTGTCTTGTTTTAAATATGTCAAGTGATGGGAGTAATGTCCTTCTCCACTTTCCCTAGGAGACTGTTGTACTATCACAAGGTTTCCCTGGATTATTAAGCCTAAGTTTTCCTCTCCTTAATTTAATTCCTTAACTTCTAAGTGAGCTTCACAAACTATGCAAAATAATCTGCTTTCTTCTTCCGAAGGTTACCATGCCCCCAGTATTAGTTGTCCTTTAGCTAAGTCATTAAATAAAATTCTTTCATCTTCCCTCCAATTAGTCTTTCCAATCACTTAGTCACCTTTATTCTGGATTCTCTGAACTTTTGTCAGTTTGCATAATGGCTTTGTTAAGATAGAATGAAGGAGAAAGTTAAGTGCAACGTATATGTAGGTGCAAAGTGTTGAAATGTCAGTTTTAGTTTTTGTATCTAATAAAACACTGACTAAATGAACTTTAGAGGTGTCCACAGCACTGTTTGGGGATTAAAGTTAGTGGAATTGGGCACCACTTTCTCAGGTACTTCACGTAAAGAGTTCAATTAGTAGCTGTCAGAACAAAACGCAGTAATGTATTTACTCGTGAGTACTACAGTTGTCTGACGCTAGGTATGTTTGTTCCAGGTTTCTACTCCACTTGATATTTTAAAGAAGGAAAATATTCCTTTAAACAGGAGCCTCTGTTTCGGTTTCTGATTATCTTACTTCTCCAGTTAATCCCTGTTTAGAGAATTGCTTGCAGCTTTTTGATTTTTATGTTTTAACTGTTTAGACCTCTACTTTTTGTTAACTCCTTCTCTACCAGCTGGAACATAATGAAACTCTTATCAAGTGGTAGTACTGTGTACAGCCCATGGTATATATAAACATTGTCATGATAGGACTGCAGAAAAAGGGAAAGGAGAAAGCAGAGGTGAACTTCAGATTCCAGAATTTTGTATATGCAGAGAAAATTGGCTAAAGTATGTTTGGCTGTTAATTTCCTTCAGAAACGAGAAGTCTTTTGCTCACGTAACATGAATAAATCTCTTGTGGCTAATTTTGATTTTCTTCTCTTCTATTATCATGAGGTGTATACTCACAAATAAAATGTACAAGGTAGGTACATGATAGTGGTCTTCAGACACATCATGTTTACAGATGGCTCGGTTTTCCCCAGGACTATCGTTCCTTGGAAGAGCTTCCGTCAAGCCTTGCATGAAGTGCATCCGATCAGTTCAGGGCTGGAAGCCATGGCCCTGAAGTCAACGATTGACTTGACGTGCAATGACTACATTTCAGTATTTGAATTTGATATCTTCACACGACTTTTTCAGGTAAGGATTGAGGAATGTGAATCATTTGAAATGTATCTTAGTGCTTCAGGTTAGACTCTTTTCCCAGGATGAACCATATTTTGCACATTAAAGTGACATTATTTACATTGTAAAGGACCTGGTCTTCTTGCCCCTCATCCTCTGACCAGTTCTGGTAATATTTAGAACTCTATCTTGCAGTAACAGTGTTTGATACTTTTGCTTGAAGAAGAAAAAGTTGTTTAAATATAGATCGCAACTGCATCTAAGGCACATCCAGTATCCTTCCGTGAATCAGTTTTTCCTCTTCAAAGGTCACTTTTAGACTGAAGTTCTGACACAACTTTTGTAAGCCAGGAAATGTGAAGCTGAACTTATCAGTCTGGCTTTCCTTGTGTCCATTTCTTTCTTGTTAGATTTATTTTCCGTGGAGGAGGTGTTCAGGATGGAGCATGAGCATGGAAATTTGGGTTTCCTAGCTTTTGAACTGACACAGCCAGGATGTCACAGACACATTCTGTGTTCTGTGTGCAAGAAATATTTGTGTTACTGAAGGGATATTAATAGTAGGTAAAATTCCAACCTATGGTCTTTAATAGTGCTGAACTCTAAAATACAGCTTTTGATGGTGCAATTGGGTATTTACTAGAACAAACACTTACTTCTTTGGCTCTGACTTGCCTTTTCCCATGTGATAGGGTGGGTTGTAATTAAGATATGTCTAGATGAAAAATTCCCGTGTTCGGTGTTGCAATGTATCTGATCTCATTCAGCACTTTTTCCAACTATAGTACATAAAGAGCGAGTTGAGAGTTGCTGTGATTTCCAAAAGATACAGACTTCTTAGGGAGAGCTAATATCTTAGGCAAGTTGAGAAATTTGGAAAAATTGGATGAAATTTAGACACCCAAGCACTTCTCAGAATTGAAAGCTTTCAAACTGTTGTTACAACTTTTTGAGCATCATTTTTGGGACTATTTAACATGTATATGCTGGTTTATTTATTCAAATCTTAGACTAGCCAGTAATCCTTGCCACACCCAAGTGAGGTTAGGTTGTTAAGGAATAGTCGCAAGCATCTTACACACAGTGAAACCGAGACAGAGAGGGGAGGTCACTTTCCTGAGGCCATATAGGAAGTTTTTGTTAGGGATCAGACTAGTCATGGTTTCTGGTCCTGCTCATAATCTTATACAATTCCTGTCTCTGTCCCTGTCTCAGGAATGAGTAATTTTCTCTACAGAAGCAGTACACATTGGTAGCTTTTCTTGAGCTGTCTTTTTGTGACCTCAGTGACCTCTCCCTTGGCATTTTTTAAAGGAGTTTTGATTAAGTTCTGTCTTAGGTAATATTTCAATCACTGACAAGAGAGAAATTCAAATGCTAAGGCTGCTGCAGGAGAATGTAGATTTTAGTTCCTCTACAGGTTTTATGGTGCGATAAGAAACCTGCTGCTTTAACTAAAGAGCTGACCCCGTTTATTAAGGAATATTGTATGTGTTGATGCCTCTTAGAAATGCATGGTTAATATATTTCTTTCTTGTTTCTATAGCCATGGTCCTCTTTGCTCAGGAACTGGAATAGCCTAGCGGTGACTCATCCTGGTTATATGGCATTCCTAACGTATGATGAGGTGAAGGCCCGGCTTCAGAAATTCATTCACAAACCTGGCAGGTTAGTGTTTGGCAGCAGTGGCCTTTTTGATAGCTCTTGCTCACATCACAGGTTACTCACTGACTGAGGAGATTGGTTTTGTTTTGTCTTTGTCCTCCTTCCTCAGAAATTTTAACTGTGAAAAACTCTAGCTTGTCCTGTATTCAGAGATTCTCCTCCGTGTCATGACTTACCTCCTGCCCACCTGCACAAATGTCGCAACAGCTCCCTCGGCATGAGCAGAAGGCAGAGGCAGGCACTGCCAGAGTGAGCCTAAACTGTGGGTTCTTCAGGACCCTGAAGAAGGGAATGTGTCTGTAGGTCCCACGTCTTTCTGGTGTATTTGCATAAAGCCAGGAGAGCTGAGTGGCTCGCAGTCCCCGGTAGCAGGGTGTACATTGAAAGCCACCTTCAGACAGACAGGGCAGCTGACCGGTGCTTGCACTGGCAGAAAGCAGCGTGCTAGGCCAGGGAGGCTGCAAGGTGATGCTGCAGGCTGGGCGGGCTTCGGAGACTGCTGGGGGCAACACACGTTTTTGGGAGGGCTGTGACCTGAGTAGAGTTGGGCTGCCTGATGTCCTGGGTAGAACTTGGCCCAGTGCAACAGGGCTAGCAGACTTCTCTTTATGCAGGAAGGGTCAAGTGTTCATTTCTGGAGGTTGTTAGTATACTTTTAGTTCTGTGCTGGTTTTAAAAATGGAAACCTTGTGTAGTCTGTTTTTTTTTTTTTTTCCTTAAGTTAATTTGAAACAAATGATTATGAGGACACTAAGTTTTCTTGCTGTGGATCCCGGATTTAATTTCACATGGAGACTGGTGCTTGGATGCTTTTCTCACTTCGTATCAGATTGCAAAGTCCTCCTTTGATCTGCCTGGGGGTAAAGTGAGAAAAGCTGGTATAAATCATCCAGCTATTCCTACTAGTTTTTATTTGCTGTCTTAAGATATCCGGACAAAGCTGCCTATTTGACATTTAGTCTTTTCTGCCTGTTCCAGTCTGAACTGAAATTTCTTTTCCTTTGTGTTTTCAGTTATATTTTCCGATTGAGTTGTACGCGACTTGGTCAGTGGGCCATTGGTTATGTCACTGCGGATGGGAACATTCTTCAGACAATCCCCCACAACAAACCTCTTTTTCAAGCACTGATTGATGGCTTCAGGGAAGGCTTGTAAGTAACTTTATCAATAACAAGTTTTTTTGCTCTTTTGCCATTTTTTACTGTGAGTTTGTTTTATGCACCTTAATCCTGTGGTAAGGCCTTAAAGTCAGTTGAATGGTAAAATGCACCTGCTGAGCTCATCACACATTGCGTACTTCTCGGGAGAGGCAGCACGTTGCAGAGGTCAAGCAATCACTGCTGACATCACTAAGCCCCCTTTTGGACATCTCTCAACTCTTCCTTTGTATTTAGACCTTGATTCAGCAAAACACTTGAAGCAAGTGAATAGTCCCATTGATGTCAGTGGAATAATTCATATGCTTAACTGTTTTGGCACTTGAGAATACTCAGACGGCTATCATTTGCACTGGAGATCTGTATTGTCCTTTGCAATAGTAGATGATAAGTGTATGTCAGTGTTTCCCTTGTCATACATTCTTTTGCAGTCGGGTCCTTAACCTGTGCCACCACAACTGATATTACAGCCTCAGTTTTCTTACTCTGAATATGACAATTTCACTGTAGGATGATTTAAGAAGAGTAAATTAGGACCATAAGCTCATTTTTAAAAGAATAATTGCTCCCAGGAAGGAAAACAAGCTTCTTTTTATTTTAAAGAATGTCATGTTTGCTTTTGTCTGATAGGAATATTCTTCCAAAACTTCTTTGGAATTCAGAGTACCTTGAATTCCCTCCCCTTGGTTCTCACCCTCATTCTTTCTTTCCTCCCCCACCCCCAAAAGAAATCTTATATGCATGTTTATGTGTGTGTGTGTGTGTATGTACATATAGAGAGAGAGATCTTTTTTTTTTTTCCCCCAACTGCTTACAGTTATTTATTTCCCGATGGCCGGAATCAGAATCCTGACTTGACTGGCTTATGTGAGCCCACACCTCAGGACCACATTAAAGTTACACAGGTGAGCAAAGTCTTCTATGCCATCCTCTCATACTCAGTATCCTCGAGGCTTGTTATTAAGGCTGCCGTAGAATATTCTGCAAAATAGTCATGCCCTTGAACCCTGCGTTCCCAGGCTGTTCTTGGGAAACCTAAATAAAAATCTGGGATAACTTGAAGTCCACTTTTTTCAGAGCTTGGTGGATGTATCTAGCAGATAAAATCACAGTGAAGTTTTTGCGGATTTCTGTTCTCTTTTGCACTCTGTTGTTGTGTTTGGAATCTATTTATTTTGTCCTACACATCTTGTGTTGGACTTCTTGTAGCTATGATAAATCTTGCGCATTGTTTTACAGTATCGACAATGTCTGTCTGTCTTTCTTTCTCCAAGGAACAATATGAATTGTACTGTGAGATGGGCTCCACGTTCCAGCTGTGTAAAATATGTGCTGAAAATGACAAGGATGTGAAGATCGAACCATGTGGCCATCTGATGTGCACATCCTGTCTCACTGCATGGCAGGTGAGGCATTGCATCTTGTTTATCTCTCTGAGTGAGACTAGTTGCTTTTTTACGGAAGCGGTATATGCTCTTCTCAAGACTGTTTCCTTCAGGTATGGAGATGAGGGAGTATAACTGAGGACATAAGCCTGTAGTTCAGACATATCAATGCCAGCTTCACCTGCCCAGGGAGAAGCTGGCTAGATGCCTGGTCTCAATGTAGGAATAGGCAAGAAGTGCAAAGACTCACTAAAAAGCTGTTGTTCTGCTCCAGAGAGAAAATCCTCTGTATTTATAGCACAGTTTGCTTTTCTCTCTTCCCTTCAGTTGAAAGGTACCTGCCAAAAAGCAGGTTTAAACCTCTCTGTATATTAACCATGTATTTAATTTCTGCATCTTCATGGTGGTTGTAACAGATCTCTCCTCTTCTCTGAAGGAATCAGAAGGCCAGGGTTGTCCTTTTTGCCGCTGTGAAATCAAAGGCACGGAGCCGATTGTAGTAGACCCATTCGACCCCAGAGGAGGAGGAGGATTATCACGGCAAGGGGCAGAAGGAACTCCCTCACCCAATTATGATGATGATGATGACGACAGAGCTGATGATTCCCTCTTCATGATGAAAGAACTCGCTGGTACCAAAGTAAGGACACCTGAGTGTGTGCTAGTAGATATGGCAGTACGTACAAAGACTGCATGTTCTCCATCAGAGGGGATGTAGTCTTAGTGATTTGTGCATGCAAAGGTTGTCAGACCTTGTAACTGGAGGGATTTTTATCAATATGGAGAGGGTGAAATAAATAGGGATTCAGGTTCAGTATTGTCAGTTTAGTTCACACTGTCAGTTCTGTTAAACAATAGTGATCACACTGCTAAATCTTTGATCATTTGTGTGTTGTCTTGAAATGTTGGGTGTTTGTTGGCCTTTAGAAGGGTGAAAAGGTTGGCTTGATCTATTGGAATGTAAGATGTAGATTTATAACACTTCTCTGCATTCTTAGCAATGCTGCTTTTCATTTATTAGCCATACTTCACTCATATCAGCAAAAAATTCTTCCATTTTCCCCAGTGATGAATACAGCCAACCAGATACAGTCTTCCCAAGGTCCTGACAATTAACTGGGTAGAGGGCAGGGTATTTTGCTGAGGAAGTCAGTTTGTCTGTCATCTTTTTTATATGGTGTCTGATAAATAAAGGTCTGATAACTCTCTGCCATTAGTGCTCCTTCCTTCCAGGAGATGTGTACAAGACAGGCATTCTTTATGAATCTCTGGACGTTTTTTTCTAAATGCTCATTACTCCTCTTGCACACCTACAGTTAGCATTGTTTTGCTGCATAAGAAAGTGGTTTTGAATTTGACTAATTTTTAATAGTTGAATCCACTAAAATAAGCTGCTTTTCCTGGTCACAAAGAATGCTCTACACTGGTTAACCTATGGTCAGATTTCTCTTTAGCTTCCACCCTGTGAAATGCTGTAAACTGTAGTCCTGGGGATTGTTTTTGTATACATAGCTTGGGGAAGCAGAGCAGTTTCCTTGCTGTGACATCCTGTTGTGGTTTGCAGTAGGCTAGTGTTCTGTATATGTTGGCATCAGTGAGTTCAAACCTGTGTAAAGATTGTCAAAGTTACATAGTACTAACCTTTCTTGTAAAATAAGCCTTATAATAAAGAGAAGAGGCACAGTTCTGTTAGGTAGAAAAACAGCTTTCCAGGGACAAAAATGGAGGTTTCGCTGCACACTAATGATTGCTGCAACAGCCATGACACTGTAGTCAAGGTAGTTTGCACAGTGGTGCCTGCAGTGATAAGTAGGTTTTGCAGCAGATCGTGCCCTCTTGTGTCGAAAAGAAAGCAAGCTTGCTGCTGCTCAGGGCTCAGCAAGGCGGGTCTGTTACTCCAGCAAAACAGCTTTTTTATTGTCTTTTATTGTGCCACTGCTAAGTGTGCACTTGTGGTTGTGTGCCACAGTTAAGGCAGTCAGTGATCTTCAAGGCTTGCTGCAAATCAAATGCTGTTGTGCTGTGAAATCACCTTAATTTACTCGTGTATAGTCATTATTAATATAGTCATTTGTTACCAATAGCGATACTGAAGCCAGTACAAGTCACAGAACTTGAAAGCCTCTCTAGAGGAGAGGAGCTCTGCTGGATTTTGTCATTTGTTGATTTTCCCAATCTTTTCTTTTCCAGGTTGAGCGTCCTCCTTCTCCGTTCTCAGTAGCTCCACAGGCCACCCTTCCTCCTGTGCCGCCACGACTGGATCTTTTGCAGCAGCGAGTGTCCAATCCGCCTGGGGCTTCCAGCCCCGGGACCTCTTCAAAGGTAAAACGCGCTTCTTGCCTCTCCAGATATGATTTTGGTGGGGCAGGCGGGAAGGAGAGTGTTTTGCTGAATCCTGTATGTTCTCTGAGAAATCCCTAAATGCTTTCACACACGTCTTTTTCTTCTTTCTTTTCTGTAGTCCTGTCAGGCCACTTTCCTTCTGTTCCCCACAAAAGCCTGGTCTGTGCTGAAAGTAAATACTTCCTTTTGGAATCCATGGTTGGAGAGTCCCTGCTTCCTGTTTAGAGGACCTATCTTTCTTCCCATTTATCCATTCAATTGCTAGAAAGAAGATGGCCCTAACCTGAAGTACTTGATCACTTAGGGTGATGGGTATCCTCCTGTCGAACTACCAAGTTGTCATTGTTACCGATATCTTCACCGGTTTTCAGCCCCAGCCACTGCTGCCTGTGCCCCTTGGAGCTGCATTTATGGGCTTGTATTTTGCTCTAGCTAGTGGGCTAGATGTGGGAAGGTGGCATATTCCTGTCCCAATTTTTCTTCTCTTCCCAAACTTTTCCATTGAGCATTTTTTCAGATAGAAAACTAAGGAAGGAATGATATGTGTGTGACTGGGAGAGATTAACCATTTTTCTGACTGACTAGCAGAAGGCAATAGTGTGGTCTTCGTGGCATTCATTCATGGGCCGTTAAGAAACGGCAGCAGTTCCTCAGCTGGTTTGGGTGAATTAATGAAGTTATGCTTGAAAGTTCAGGCAGAAGAAAATAGCCATTTCTATGACTTGCTGACTGAGGAATGAAAACTTGTATAAATAATCTGCAGTTGCAGGTTTCTGAAATGATGAGTATCCTTTGTTTGGAATCCAATCCAATGCTGCTGTGAGCAATTTTTTTTCCTCAAGAAAGATAATCCAGTGTGTTCAGTGCCTAGCTGTAGCTGCCTGTAGTTACTCTGTTCTCTCCGCAAGCTTGTAGAGAAGGTGTCTCTGGAGAGTTAACTTGGCATTACTCCACATCCTTTGAGATAATTTCTTGTAAAAAAAAAAGATGAAACAAAAACAAACCTCACCCTTCTGCCACCCACCTCCCACCTTTTTATGTTTTGTGGCTGTACTACCTTTGTTAAGCAATGTTTTTGCATTCTTCTGCCTTCCAGGCTGCTCCTGGTACCCTTCACAAAGATAAGCCTTTGCCAATCCCACCCACGCTCAGAGATCTCCCGCCGCCACCGCCTCCGGATAGGCCGCATTCCATTGGGACCGAGGGTCGACCTCAGAGACGGCCCCTGCCCTGCACGCCAGCAGACTGTCCTTCAAGAGACAAGCCACCCCCTGTGCCCTCCAACCGTCAGGGGGATCCCTGGCCCTCCCGGCCGATTCCAAAAGCCCCATCTGCAGCTCTCAGCCCTGGTGACCACTGGACTGGGAGAGAATTGTCAAACAGGCACTCGCTCCCCTTCTCCTTGCCCTCTCAGATGGACTCCAGGGCTGATAGCCATCGGCTTGGGAGCACACTCAGCCTGGACAACCAAGTGGTGAGTAGACCTACTGGAGGTGAAGGTAATTTGGAAGGAATTAGCTCTTCCAAGGTGCCCTGTTCTCATTTGCATCCGAATAAGGCGTTCCCGTGCCAAGGGAGAGATGGAAAGGAACTGGTCAATGCCAGACAGGGGAGAATAATGGGAGGACTTCATAGGGATGTGCTTTCCTGCCTCTTGGGAGCAAGGCTGAAATCTCAGTTTATCCACCATGGTTACCATTGAGCAGTCAGAAGCCACAATTTCATGATCACTGTTCACCTTTGAATTTTGAAAAATTGAGAATGTTTTGCATTAGGAGCTGGTATGCTGAAACCTGAGAGGAGTAAATTATACTTTTTCAGTCCTGTGGAATGTGCGCACAGTAACAATGATTAGTTTAACACAATAAAATCTGAGTTAAATTTGGGTCTGTTACTATTAATAATATCATGATGTGTAACTCAGTAGTCTAACATATTGTTCTCTAAGAGAAATCGCAGGCAGTTTTGCTTTCTTTGATCCCATTTGCCTATATTTTCCTTTTAAAACCTCCAGCTTTCCTTAAAAATTGAAATTGAAAGCAAGTACATTTTTAGCCAGATCGTCTAAGAAACTGACACTTGCACAGTTGTCATTCTGTCTCTGTATGTATATGTTTGTCTGCATCATTTTCCTCTTTTTCTCTGTTAACATTTTGGCCTTTTGGCCAATTTCAGCTGAGTTTGACAAAGTCATTAGAGTCTCAAAGATAAAGAGTTCCTGTAGTTCTTGTGTAAACAGGCAATTGGCTACAGGAGAAAAACTGCTTGTGCTGTCAGTGAGAGAAAACTATCGGAGAATTTCTGCTGGATTTCTAAGGTGTCAGTAAATGCTTTTGAATAAACGAAGATGCTTCATTCCCCAAGAAGGTGCATTGGATGACCGGCTGAGAGTTTTGCAACTACATTGGTAGACCTGGTGTTTCTAATTCCTGGTTTGAAATTTTTTCTTTCAGAGCTTGAACAGTGGTCCACCAGCAACCTCAGAGTGTGAGCACCCCAAAATTAAACCTTCCTCATCTGCCAATGCTATCTACTCCTTAGCTGCCAGGTATGTTGTTTTCTAGCAAAAAGTGTTCTTTTATAAATTACAGAAAGGTAATTGTAGGTCTCTCTGCATGCTGGTGCCAGGGACAGAATTTGACATAACTCTGTCAAGCCTTAGTCTCAGTCTCTGATGGATTATTCAAAGCTCACATGGTGGTGGTAGTTACCTTTGGCTGTGGCAATAGGAAACAGGCTACAGTTGCCATTAGCTCTTTTATAAATTTACTTCTGAGTTGGTCTTTATAAATGGACATTGTGAAGCAGGTGATGTATGATGTGTATGATACTGTCAACTGCCTTTGTGCCAGTGTGACCTTGCAGCTGGGCTGCTGCGAATACTGAAAGCCAGGTTATTTCTCTGGACAGCGTCAATGTAGCATGACTGCTTGTTACTTCAGCTGTGGGTTTGAAAGGCCACTTTGATATTAGTTAGATTTAGTGTAAATGTTTTTCTGGTATTTATATCTTGTTTACTCTGCCTCCAGACCACTGCCTGTACCAAAACTGCCTCCTGGGGAACAGTCTGAAAGCGATGAAGACACTGAATACATGTCACCATCCTCTCTGCCGGTGGTGCCTCCAGGTCCTGCTGTACAAAAACCAGAGATCAAAATGCCTTTGGAAATGACTCAGAGTTTGCGGTGAGATTCTGTTTGCATGTACTGTTCTTCCTCCTCACAGCTCTGGGGAAGCATATTTGTTTACTAGGGTGGAGATTTCGCTTGCTCCGTTGGCTGAATTCCCCCAGTGATACTCACCAGATCTAGACTAACATAGCGAGCTATAAATGAAATGTGGCTACTGCTCTTTTGCAGAATCCTTATACAGTATTAAAGGAGTTAGATAACCACTTTCACCTCTTTCTGCTGGTAAGCTTTAGACAGTAGCAGCCACTGAAATTCAAGATTCTGGTAAAAGGTTGTGTTCTGGTGGTATCAATTAAACTCTTTCAAGCTGATCTGCTGACTTGCAATAGACGTTACTAGAGCATTTACGGGAACAAATATTCTTTCACAGAACAATGGTGGTTTCATTTTGAAGCAGGTATGTGTAGAGAGTCTCAGTCACAGAAACTAGGTGATGGTTGACCACTGGCACTTGTCTGAAGGGAAATATGTGTTCTCTCCCTCAGAGTTTTGGAGTGCGACCAGCAGACGGATGGCTGTATGTATGAAGCAATGTACAACATTCACTCCCAGGCAGTGTCCTCTGCTTTCGAGACCATCAACACTTCTGGTGAGTGGGTGTGCTAAAAAACAAAACAAAACAAAACTGGGATGCAATGAATTGGTCCCAGTACCAGCTGGAATAGCATTTTAGACTAAATTAATGTTACTTGCTTTCGCTGTCGAGATAGTTAGGATGTACGTGGAAGCATTTGTCTCTGTGTACTGCAGACTGCATGTGGGGATGTTGGTAAGAAGCCTAGCTGGAATGTACTGTAACAATATTCAGCAGTTGTTTAAAAATTGCTATTTTGAAGATTTTGTTTTCTGGGCTTAGTTGCAGTAAGCAACTGCAGCAGTTGTCAGCCCCCATCTATGGTAAGTATTTTTCATCTCGTACTACCTTCTGGAAAGAGCTTCCGTTGAATATGGGGTTTTGGCAGCAGAGCCTTAGTTCTGTGTCCTGTCTGTGTTTTTATGGACTACAGAGGAACAGTCTGCCTTGAGAGACGGAGCTTCCGTTCAGTCCCAGAGCTCAGACTGTGTCTCTTATTCTAGATGAAGGGGATCTGGCTGCAGCCACTGCCAGCAATGGCCCCGAAGAGTCAGAAAATGAAGAAGATGGCTATGATGTCCCCAAACCACCACTACCAGTTGCTATTGCTCGTCGCACACTGTCTGATATCTCCAATGCCACACCTGCCTTTAGCCGAATGTCTTTGGAAAATGACCCTGTAACAGGTTAGAGAACAGCTGTACTCTGGATGTTGTAGTGCGTGCTGATGGCTTGCTGTGCATGCTTGAAACTTCTGTCACTGACTGAAGATTTTGTTTGTAGGCTGTAAAATCAGAGTTGCAAGGCAGAATTACGCTGGTCCTTATTTGTTCAGTTTGATTTGCAACTTGGAACGCACTGCCTTATTCATTTAAATCACTGAGCTAGTAAGTCACATTTAAATCTCAGTTAGCAAAACCTTTTCTCAGCTTAAAGGATATTCCTTAAGCCACTGTGTCGTACAGGGCATAGCATATATTTTGTACCAGGGCGTGAAACAGAACTTCTGAATATTGCCGCTTTTCGCTGTTCAAGTAGCAGATGAGATGGCTGGCCTTGCACTGTTCTGTCTGGCTCGGAGGCTCAGGTGCGCTTGTTGCCAGCAGATGGCACGAGTGTACTGTTTGATGCTTTCAGTTTCTTTGAGCAAGGACATAGTGGCTCAGCAAGGTCAGCTTTTTGTCCCCGGGGAGGAGAGGACATCTTGTCCTTCTGGCTGCGAGACACATTCTCCAAGGGAAAACCAAAGCCTTGTCTCTCCAAGAGCCTTTCTGAATAATGCTTGACTTATTCCCTACAACTGTCCGGCGGCACTAGAGGAAGCTCTGAAGCTTCCTGCTTGGGGGCTTTGGGCTTCAGCACGTCTGAACACCTGGCCATTTGCCAAGGAAGAGGAGCAAGCTTCTTGTTCCTTCTGGAGGCTGGCAAGAGGCAGAGCCTCCTGTACCCAGGACTGCTCGTCCCACTGAGTCTGCTGTTCACCTGCTTCACCAATTCCCTTCTCCAGAGCTTTCTCTTGTTCAGCTCAGAGAAGAATTTATTAGTTTGAAGAAATTTATTAGCTTTTGCCGCTCCTCCCTGCCTCACTTTGTCTGTCAATGTCTGTGGAATATGGCTGACAGATAAGAAGGGCAGAGAGCTCACATCCTGCTCCCAGATAAACTACTGAGCTTAATCATTGACCCTTCTTTGTTTATAAAACCCTGAAATGATAGTGCTTTTGTCCTGCTTTGCAGTGTTAGGAGGTCTGCTAATGCAAAATGCTGCAGAAACGCTGATTGTTACCGCTCTGGGAGGCATCTGCACTTTTCTGAAACATTGGGTATTGGCTACTGCTGGTGTTAAGCAAGCCTGGCTAGTATGGGATACATTCTGGCAGATTTATGTTCTCATGCATTGTGCCCTACAATTTAGTTTCTTAATCATTTACCAAAAAAGCTGAGCTGGTAGTTGCCCTTTCAAATTGACCCATGGTCTCTGAAATTTGATCCAGTTCAAGCTGAAGCAGCTATTTCAAAAGACAGTTTGGGGGAGAGAAGTGGGTAGTCCTTTTTCTCAAATGTACAAAAAGCTTTTTATGTGTAAGAAGCTTGTACTGTGAAGATTAGGGAGATGAACTGCATTGTGGTTGGTGAGGAAGCTTCAGTGAATTTGCGTCCTGAAGAGCCTTCTCTATCTTAGTGCTTTTGGTAGAAGTTTTTCAGAAAGGCTCCACAATGACCGGTTCTTTTCTCACCAGTGCTGTGGTGCCCAATCTTAAAGAGGGATTGTTTGTGCATTCTTAGTCTTAAGGATTTATGTGTTGTACACCCGTTCAGCTGTTAGAAAACTCTGTTGTGAGTACCTTGAGGAGTTTTTCCAGAAGACAAATACAGCTTTCTTTAAGATGATGTCATACACTCATGCCGAAAAGTGTCTTGTCACTTACAAAGTAGGAAAAGATGTTTTCTGCAGTGATACAGGAGGTTAGAACTCAAAAATTGTAAGATGTCGGATTAACACATTAAATAATATATTTTCTCTCCAAGGCATTAGTAAAATCCCTGGAGTGCTTGGTGTCCCGTTTGGTTTATTGGCTGCTCTTTCTGTTCCCCAGGAGTAGTGCGTGATGTAGCTGCTAGCAAGTGGCACATCCGAATGGCTGAGAGGACAGGCAGAACAGGCTGAGCACACTCATCTGCCACAGCTGCCAGCCGCTAGGAAGGGAGCTCGTGTGGATGGCCCTGGCCTGCTGATGGGCTGGCGGAGGAGGAGGAGGGTACCCTTCTGGGAACATAATTCAGTTGCTGGAGAGATTGTGGTGGAGGAATTGTGACTAATAGATTCAGTTTTGTGCATGTGCTCCCTCGGCACGCTGCCATGCGGACAGCAGTTCTGCGAGGGGAGATCAGCATCTGGCCACTTGAACTGGGGGTTGCTCTTGGAATCCAGACGGAAGTAGGATGTTTGGTAAAGTCTGTTGCATATTCTCCCTGTCTTTTTTCACAGCAGATCTCCGTCTAAGGCCAGTACCTGAGCTTTGCTCACATGGACACACTCCCCTGGCCAAATATTTCTATTTATGTAGTCTTATTTTAATACATGAGCCTGCTGTGGCCTCCTAATTAATAAATCTCCATAGCCACTTTTGCACCCAAGAGGGGAAGCTGAGCTTATCTGTACCATTGTGTGGGAGGATGGGCTGACTGGAGAAAGTGGCGTAGGTTTTGGTGGCGTGTTTAAGTGCCATTTATCAGTCTGATGTCATTCCTGCTTTGTTCCAAGCAAGAGTCACATGCCCTTTCTTGAAGTGACGCATTTGTTTCTCCTTCCAGGTTTTTCGGATGGCTCTCAAGTTCCAGAAAGACCGCCGAAGCCACTGCCACGGAGAATAAATTCTGAGCGAAAAGCGGGGAGCTGCCAGCCAGGCGGAGCCAGCAGTGGGACCAGTGCGTCACTGCAACTCTCCAGCGAGATTGAGAATCTGATGAGCCAAGGCTACTCATATCAGGACATTCAGAAAGCACTGGTCATTGCACATAACAATATTGAAATGGCCAAGAATATTCTCCGGGAGTTTGTTTCCATTTCCTCCCCTGCGCATGTGGCCACATAGCACATTACCTCCACACCTAGAACTTCTGTGGACCAACTGCCTGGGCAGCTGTAGCCCAGCTACGCACCAAAGGGGAAGGGGGTTCCTTTAGAGACTTCGTGCGGAGGTCAGCCCTGCCTCTTACGAGAATCAGTTATCAGGTTTTTGTGGTTCCAGATTTCAAAGCAGTGGAATGAAATGGAGCAGAATGGCGTTTTATACAGTGTATGTCTTGGAGTCCTTTACCCCTACCTCTTGTCTGAGAGAACAGATTTGTTTCCAGGGTGTTGCTAGAGAAAGGTGTTGCAACAACAGATCCCAGAGCTGGTGCCCTGGAGGCTGGGGGGGAGTGTTTTGTGCTGTGAATTCTAAGGGAATGCTCTGAGAAACAAAGTCTCCAGGTCGGTGTGGTGTGTCCTGTGGTTCATGGTACAAGGTTTGGACCTGTTCGCTGCTGGGTATCTGGCTCAGGCTTTTTAGAGCAGTCGGGAGGTCACTTTCTGCTGGGAATAAATAGGAGACCTTGGAAGAAATCTTTTGATTGCTTCCTGTTTGCCATGGCGTTTTCCTCTTACCTGTAATAATAGCATTTACTGCTTCTGATTTAAGTCATCCCTTTTTGCCTGGAGATAGCGTGACTAGCTCCTGCCAGGCATTTTGATCTTGGCAGTGCTGGGAGTTGGATTTCTGTCATACGTATCCTCTTGCCGGCAGCGCTGGCAGCACCAGATTCCAGGGAGCTAGATGTGCCGAAAGTTTCGCGTGTTTTTGAGGGGTGGGAGAGGGTGGGAAGAATTTGAGTGAGAGCAAAGAACTGGCTGCTGCTTCTCCCTTTAGCCTCGAGCATTTTGTGCCTCAGTGCTCAAACTCGATCGCAGCCCTGCTGGGCTCGAGCAGCCGTCACTGGACACTCCCACGCACTCTTTCTCTAGGAATGTTGCACCTGGTAAATATGATGTTTTATTTATCTTAACTGCATGGTGGCTGTCGCAGACTAGTGGCCTTCACGCACATTCCATCGTCTCCTTCAGAGAGCTTTTGTGGGAGCCAGTTGTCTTTGTGCCAGGCTGTTTTGTGGAATTGGTAGATGCAGCTGATGTATTCGTTGGTATCTTACCTGCTTTGCAGTAAAATAAATGCAGCTGTTCTCTGCATGGCTGTCAAAACAACATGGGGGCTCTTCTTTCCATTTCCATTGCTCCAAGGAATTGCCAGAGCTTGTGTTAAAGCAGATCTGGGAAACTTCTGTATTTGTAAAACAGTCACACTGGGCTTTAAAAGTCAGTACTCAGCTGTTACTTTGAAAAACCTGACTTGCATACTCAGCTACTTAACTCTGTTCATAATATGCTTGATGTGTGAGAAGTGTGTAGTTCCTTTTGAGAGGATTTAAATCAAGTAGGGATACACAGATCGCAGCCTGATAGATGAACAGTGCTCTGTGTACACTGAGAGGCTATTAGCCTTTCAAAGCATGTCGTGTGTTATTTGCATCACTCGAAGGGCAGCAGCAGTCACTAGGCAAAGGGTTGCAACTTGAAATACTGTTGGAGTGCTCGTGGCACTTGGATGCAGTTTAGCCTTTTAAAGAATCTACTAGCTGGTCCCAGATCTCCGAGAAACAGCTTGCAGTTGGCGGAGGGGACCTAACAAGTATTAGCAAAGGAAACTAAGCAAAAAAATGTTTGTTTTATGTGGAGTATAGGTATCTCTCTAAATCTACAGCTTTGTAACTTAATGCAGTGGGGTCCAGGCGGTTTAAAAGCACGAACTGTCTCTCCTCGCTCCCCTCCTCTCTGTAGTAAAGAAGCCCTTCTCTGAAACTGTAAGGAGATCTTTTAAGTGCAACACTTACAGGCCATCGCCGCTGTTGCTATTTTGGGGCCAGGGCTGAAACATGCACATGCAGCAGGAGATTTATGTCCGTGAGCACGGTGCTCTGCAGTGGTGCAGAGAGGTCACACACAACCCGAAGCAGGGCCTGGCCTTGCTGAAGGTGTTGGGTTGCAGAGCAGGCGATGTCCATGCGTACTGCACTCGGGGAAGAAGAGCTTTTTTCCCCTCTGCCCACAGGTACAGCAGTCAGCAGCGTCGTGCACCAGTCCTGCTCCTTCTGGGTGAAGGGCTCTGCCAGCAGTGCCTGGCAGCCTTGCTCCCTGCGTCTGCAGGAGTTTGTCGAGGAGCAAGCCCAGCACCGGCACTGCCGTGCGGGTACACGGGGCTGCTGTGGGTGTTCTCTCCGTGGATCTGCACGTTACAGTTGTGAGACTGACCAACCAGTCCTAGCATATCAGCCTTGTTTCCTGGCTTTGTCCTGGGGAGCTGTGTAAAAAAAGCGTTTTGTGAGGGAGCGCTACTGTTCATTTCCCTCTTTTTCGCATTCTCTCCAGTGCTGCCACTAGCTCCGTGTTGGTTTTGGAGCCACTTCAGTTCTGACTTGCTGTGTAAACTCCGTGTAAGTGAGTTCGAGTGTGGCGTGAGACTGGATCGTGCCGGCAGGGCTGCTGCTGCCAAGGCTGCGTAAGAGCCAAGTTCAACCAGCTAGAAAGCCTTAACTCGTCTTACAGTGTGTGTGACCAGAGTAGTGATGCCCTGTCCCATACAAGCCCTTTGTTACAGGCTTGTCGTGATGCTGAATTAAACCATGCCTAGCAGAGCTTTTGCAGGCCTGTCTTCGGGGTTTGTGCCGAGGGATGTTCCCGTGGGTATTGTTCCAGGAATTAGAGATTAGAGAGAGCAATCTTTGTGGCATGTATCACTAATTTTTCTGCATGTGTCCTTTCTGTGCACTGTTTGTTTCTCAAACTAATTTAAGAAACTTAAGTCTTGGCTTTTCTTCCTTAGACGTGTGAGTGTTTGCTTGCACCACTGACGTGAGTGCGGCAGAGTCCTGCCCGTGCTTCATGGCTGTGCTCTATGAAGTCAACCCAGGCACTGTACAGTGTATTTTTCTTACTGTTTTTCTTTCAGAAAGGTGAGCCTAATATAAATTTCTCTTTTTTCCCTTCACCTCTTTGCTCTTTATTCTTAAGAAGTTAACTTTATAATGCTACTTTAAAAAGAAAAACCCAAATGTCTCATGCCTTTCTTAAGGGAATGCAGCATCGCTAGGCTGGATCTGAGTATCCCTCTGTGAAAAGGAAGAGCCCACCTAGACAAGCTGTGAAGATGTTTTTGAGTGTGAGACTGTTTTGAAAGGTGTGAAAAGAAGGGGCAAGAGAGATGGGCAATTGTCACTTCAACTGTGACACTGTGTTTTGTAGCATTTCAGCTGTGGAGGTTTCCTACTCTACCTGTTACTAACAGTGACTTGTCTGGACTGGTGCTGTGCTAGGCTTGGTGTGCAGACAGTAGAGTTGTAGGACAGGATCGGTTTTGCTTGTAACAAAATACAAGTTCTGCTCATAAAAAATGCTGTTTTTCCCCCACCTGTCAAGCCAGGACACAAAGCAAGCAGAAAACCCTTTGTACAGTAAGAGCTGGGGCACAAAATGTGTGGGACCAGTCTGCATCCCTGCACAGCGAGCAGCAGGTAGCTGCGGGAAGCAGGCATCTGTCGTCTGTCTCGAGTAGGGTTTCTGGTGACTTAGCATGTTCAGTGCCACCACAGCTGAATGGGATCTGCAATTAGACATATCCTGCCGGGAGCGCCGTAGAACACTGCCCTGGGCTGTCTGTCTCTGCAAATGCTGCAGGGTTAGGCGTGGAGTCTCTCAGCTGGGGACCAGCGGACTTGCTTTCTTGTAAGTGGCTTTTCTGCACGCCCTTCGCTGAGCCCTTATCTTGGGGGAGCCAGATGGGTTCGGAGTACAGCATGTTGCTTCCTGCACTAGATCACATAACTGTAGCTAATCCTGAGGCAGGGTCATTACTGTAAATGTTTTTTTTTTTTGGTTTTTTTTTTTTTTTTTTCAGTTGAGCAAGAAAAAATGCAACTCCCAGGGCACTTTCTTAAAGTTGCCATGTTAAAAATTAGTGGGGAATAAGGACACTTATTTTTAAAGTTCCTACTAGAAATCTTTTCTGAAATTCCTGGTGGGGGAGGAACAGTTGTTCTTTCTCTTGAATGACAAATACCAATTTGTATAATATCAGTGTTAAAAATGTTGAGATTTTCACAAAATATTTTAAAAAAAGTATAATAGTGTCATTAATATAAAATATAATAGCAGTATTTAATCCTTTCAGATCTGTAAAGAATAAGGAAAAACAGAAGGTAAATATTCTTACAGAGAGTAGCTGAGCTTTAAGGTTCACTTGGTTTAAAGTCCTCATTTTGTTTGCAAATGCATTGTTAATGTTTAGAGGTTATACTAATGTTATTTATTAATTGTTTCCATTCTTGTATGCTGCCCACTAAGAGCTTCTTTGGGATTTCATTCACCTGTGTCAGTAAAAAGAAAACAAAACAAAGTTTTATTTTTAAATAAAATTTCCTTTGTTGTAGCATATTGGCTGTGTTGTGTTGGTTCTGTGAGCCCCGGAAGGAGAATATCCTGCTGAAGCCTGTCTCAGTCATCTGCTCAGAGTGCCCGAGTCTGGCATGTTTGGTTAATCCCCTGGGTCTCTCACAGGTGGTGCCTGACTTAGTACCTGTTTCAACACAATTATCTGTTAAGTTCTAGCTAATATCATGGATGGTAAAAAAACAAGAGCAGGAAAGATTTACAGTAAGTTTATACCAGTGTCTACTGATAGAGTACATATTCTACTAGAGTAACCGAGAGATTCTATAATCCATAAGAAACTATTAGACTCTGAGACTCATATTAGCAGGTTTGTGACCACACATTAACAGAGTCTAAAGGAGTCCATAGGAGTCTGCTGCTGGGTTCTGCAATGTCTGCTGGGCATCTGGTAGATCCTCAAGCATAAATCCTACACTGCTAGAGCCCCTCGGACTCCATTTGCCTCTCAGAAACTCAGTTAGTCTATTACAATAGGCGCTAAAAGACGGTTATAATTAATGCAGATTATTTACATAAGTATATATATTATAGAATATAGCTATAAAAGTATACAATACATAAAATTATATATGTTGGCTACCTAATAAATTCAGGGCTATGTATACATCCATAACAAAGCACACGTCCAGTATTCTGTGGTGTGGCTGCACGACAAGCTGTTAGACTCTCGGAGTCCAAAGAACCCCGCTGGAGCCCCTGAGCCTCTGAGGGGTGTTACAGAGGCACAGACACTGTAAGACCCTGCCGGCTCCTGCCAGCCTCGAATCGGGTGGCGCAGAGGCCGACGGAGGCTGGAGGCTCGGGCAGGCTCGGGCAGGGTGTCCGGACTCTGCCACACCGCGGTACTCCAGTGCCCGCAGGGGCCATGGCCGGGCAGCTGGCGGCAATCGGGACAGGCTGGGCCAAATGAAGGAACAGGGATGAAGGGAGATCAAGAGTGGTAAACAAGGTTAATTAGGGTCAAATGAGGACACAGGGGGTCACCTGGGGTCAACTAGACAAAATAAGTTGCTTGAGAGGTCAAATGAGGTTAATTGGGGTCAAATGAGGACACAGGGGTCAAATGAGGACATGGGGGGTCAAGTGAGGTCAAGTGGACTAGAAATAAGTGGCTCAAGAGGTCAAATGAGGTTAATTGGGGTCAAATGAGGACACAGGGGTCAAATGAGGACATGGGGGTCGAGTAAGGTCAAGTGGACTCGAAATAAGGGGCTTCAGAGGTCAAATGAGGTTAATTGGGGTCAAATGAGGACACGGGGGTCAAGTGAGGTCAAGTGGACTCGAAATAAGTGGCTTGAGAGGTCAAACGAGGTTAATTGGGGTCAAATGAGGACATGGGGTCAAATGAGGACATGGGGTGAACTGAGGTCAAGTGGACTTGAAATAATTGTCTCAAGAGGTCAAACAAGGTTAATTGGGGTCCAATGGGGACTGGGGCTGGTGCCACCCCTGTTCCAGCAGGAGGCACGCGAGGCCACCGCTCTCTGGTGGCACCAGGCGCGTTAGGCGGCCCCAGAGGCCGCAGCGGGGACACGCGGGGCTGCGGCACGGCCCAGGCTGGGGCCGCTTCCCCCAGTGCCGCTGGAGCCCCACGGGGTTTTTGGCGCCTGCGGGAGGTGGCCCAGAACCACCGTCACCCCCGTGCCCGCCGACACGTCGGGGAGGTGACGGCCTCGGCTGCGAGCGCGTTGCAGCTCCCCGCTGCCAGCCCCGCTGCGGTACCGGCGCGGCCCCACTAACGGGTGCGGTGGCGGCTGTTGGTGTCCCTCGGGGCCAGCAGCTCACGCGCTGTCGGAGCCTAACAGCTCCTGCTGCGGCACTTACAGTCAGTGGCTACCGGCCCTGCACGGCTCCTAACAGGGGGACCCGTTACGGCGTTTGGTAGCCCCTGGAACCTCACAGCAGAGTTCGCTGCGGTATTATCAGCGGGTAGAGCAGCCGTTACTACACCTCATACCAGTAGAGAGGTCCTTTTATTGATTATGTTAGCCGGGAGCATTTCAGCCAACAGTTACCGTGGCTACTAACTAACAGCCATTCCCTTTTTAGAACTGATTCTCATAAAACCAGTCTGTTAGTAATTAGCATCTATAGCAGCTAGTGGCACATTACCTTAGAGATCCTAATAACAGCCCTATGTATTCGTACACACTAATAGTACACATATCCGTTTGAGCCCAGCCAGTAACTGTTCACATCTAACAGTAGCTACCTAGGAGTAGTGGTTGCAGTAGAGAGTCACACAATTAGACAGCAGAATTTATTGGAACGTAGCTGTAGAGTTGCAGATTTATTAGTATCGACAATAGCTGGTAATAAGATTTTCTTGTGTCATCGATCAGCCCCTAATAATACTGTTACTCATTAGTAGTTATTAGTATCTATAGGAGCTGGAAATACAAGAATCGAATACAGTCTATAATAGAGTCTACTTACAGAATTAGCTACAGTAGTTACGAACACAGTTATCTGTTAGAAACTGTTAGAACTCACAGAAATCCTTATTAGTGGTTTAACCCCGCAGGCAGCTCAGCACCACGCAGCCGCTCGCGCGCTCTCCCCAGGTGGGAAGGGGGAGAGAATCAGAAAGGTAAAAGTGCGAGAACTCAGGGGCTGAGATAAAGACAGCTCGCTAGGGAAAGCAGAAACCACGCACAGGCAGAGCAAAACCAGGAATTCGGTCGCTGCGTCCCGTCGGCAGGCAGGTGCTCAGCCACTTCCAGGCACGTGGGGCTCGGCACACAGAGCGGCTGCTTGGGGAGCCAGACGCCATCGCTTCCTCCTTCCTTACCCCAGCTGTTACTGCTGAGCATGATGCCGCATGGGATGGGGGGTCCCTTTGGCCAGCCGGGGTCACCTGTCCTGGCTGTGTCCCCTCCCGGCTCCCGGGGCACCCCAGCCTCCCCGCTGGCAGGGCCGCCCGAGGGGCAGAAACGTCCTTGGCTCTGGGTAACGCTGCTCGGCTGCAGCTAAAGCATCGCTGTGCTATCACCAGTGTTTGCATCAAAAATCCCAAACAAAGCATCACACGAGCCTCTACGAAGAAAATTAACCTTGTCACAGCCAAAACCATGACATACGCTTGGCAGCTAGCAATACAATTTTGTCTCAATCTATGAAAATCTTTCAATAGATTTATCTGTTAATAGCTGCATTAGTATTAGTGCAATTATCTATTAAAAGCTACTACTACTAGCACCCAATACATTACTCTATGTTTTTAGTATCAATAGTAGCTATTAATACAATTACCTATTAAAATGTAGTAGAATCTATCAATAAAAATTATCTACTAATATCTGAAGAAGTTAATACATGAATACCAGTTATAATCTATTAGGATCCTTTAAGATAAAAATCCATTAATATCTAAGAGCATCCATATTAGCTATCAATACAATGATCTATTGTAGTTTCTTACCCATTAGAATCTAGTGACAGAATTATTTGTGAACAGTTGTTAGCATCTATATTAGCTATTAATGTAATTATCTAACATATTCTATTGTTGGGATCTATTAAATTCTGTTAACAGTATTATCTTTTAGTATCTACAGTCACTGGTAATATAATTATGTATTGCAATCTCATATTATCGATTAGAATACTTATTGATAGAATTATCTGCTAGCAGTTATTAGTGTCTGTTAGCTATTAATACAATTACCTACTAGAATCTATGTAGAGAATTATCTGTTACTATCAGTAGCAGGTATTGATCCATCACCTATTAGGATCTTAACAGAATTATCTATTAATTCCTATCCGTACCTCTCATTAGCTATTACTAATTACCTATTAACACTTACTAGTATCACTTACTGGACTTTTAACAGCATCGTCCGTCAGCGCCGAGCCTCCGGGGAGGGGAGGGAAGGAAGGGGAAGGGAGGGGAGGGAGCTGCACCGTGCCCTCGCCCCCCCAGCGGCGCCGCCGTGAACAGGAACAAACCCACAACCAGGCTTTGAACTTGGTACTTTATTTTCACATATATAAAAAAAACCTTGCAAATATCAGACAAAACTCCTGGAAATGTACACACAACCCGACAAAAATATGTATAAACCAAAGCTTCTGCTCCGACAGCGCTTGCAGCTCACGAGCGCAGCTCACCGTGGGGGCTCCCCGTGGGGGCTCCCCGCAGGCACAAGGTGCAGCGGTGCGGGGTGCCAGGGGTCCCCTCTCCTTCGCCCGGCGCAGCGCTGAAGGGGGGGGGGGGGAGCGGAGGCTGGCAGCCCCCCGAGCTGAGAGGCGGCGGCAGGGCAAGGAGGAGGGGGACAGGGGCTGATCTCTCTGGGAGGGGGCAGGCCGGAGCGCTGTCTCCCTCCCGTGGGGCCAGAGGGGTCGCTGAAGCAAGAAATAAACCAGTTTTCCCTGGGGCTGACAACTGTTTAGCCAAAAAAAAAAAAAAAAAAATCCAACCCTGAGACATCACCGACTGGCCCTGACCTAACATTCCTTAGATTTACACTTAAATGCTGTTGGCAGCAGCTGCGCAGCCTCCCTAAAAGCAATTCAGTTCACCCCCCC
>VXAA01000274.1:25592-44987 GCA_013399115.1 Anseranas semipalmata | reverse complement strand
CCCGGCCCCGGCCCGTAGCGCCCCGCGGCCGCCGCCATGGACCTGGTGCTGCTGCTGCTGCGCGGCCTGCGCCTGGCCCTGGACGTGCTGCTGCTCCTGCTGGACCTCAACTTCTTCCTCGTGTCCTCGCTCGTGGCCGCGCTGCTNCTGCAGGGCCTGTCCGGCGTGGTGCGGGGCTGCTGCTCCGGCCTGGAGGGGCTGAAGGTGCTGGGGCACCTCGCGGCGCACCTGGCGCTGCGGGGCAGGGAGCTGCTGCAGCGCGGGCTCTGCGGGCTGCTGGGCTCCGGGCAGGCCCTGCTGAGGCAGGCGGGCGAGGGGCTGGCCATCGGGGTCAGCCTGCTGGCCTACCTGGTCAACAGCATGGTCAACATGTGCCTGCTGGGCACGCAGAACCTCCTCACCCTGCTGCTGGCCCTCTGGGACGCCGTCGTCAGCCCCGTGCTGCGCGTCACGGACCTGCTGGCCGCCTTCCTGGCGCACGTCTCCAGCAGCGCCATCGCCGTGTCCATCCTGCTGTGGTCGCCCTGCCAGCTGGCCTTCGAGCTGCTGGCCTCTGTCGCCGAGCTGCTCGTCAGCGTCTTCTTCGTCAACGTCTACGGCCTGGTCCTGCTCCTCGCCATTATCGTTATCGGCGCTGTGGTCTTCAACCCCGGGCTGCTGTGGGTGCTGACGGGCCACGTGCTGGGCTACTTCCACACGCTGCCCGCCTACCACCGCCTGCAGCGGGAGGCGTGGCGGCTCTACCAGGTGGCGGTCCTGACGCTGGGTATGGCCGTGACCTCCCAGGCCTGGCGCAGGCTGGTGGACTGGAGCCTGCAGGTGACCAACTGGAGCCGAGGGGGGAGAACGACGAACCGGGGCAGCGACCGGCGAGGGGCGGCGGCGCCCGCACCGAGACCAGCGGCCCTGGGCAGGCTGATGCTGGCAGGGGCCGGCCAGGCGGCAGCCGAGCGCGAGGAGCAGCCGGACGCGGAGCAGGTCCCACAAGTGCGTCCGGCTCTGGGTCGAAGTGCTGTGGCAGGGCAGCGTCTCCAGCCGCCCAGGGAGGAGCCGAGCACCTCCTGGGGGAAAGCTCCGAGGAGAGAGCAGCTGAACGTGGCAGCTGGGGATGGGGAGGGCGCTCCGGATAACGACCCCTGGATGCTCCTGAAAGAACAAGAGGAACGTAAGAAATGCGTCATCTGTCAAGACCAAACAAAGACCGTGCTGCTTCTGCCCTGCAGGCACCTGTGCCTGTGCCAGGAGTGCACAGAAGTCCTCCTGCAGCAGGCCATCTACCAACGCAACTGCCCGCTGTGCCGCCAGATGATCCTCCAGACACTCAACGTGTACTTGTGAACCCCAGGGGTGGGTGGCTTGGGTTGTTTTCCCAGGAGGTCAAGGGCGCCCCTGTCTCTGCCTCTTGCCAGGATGCAGGATGGCTTTTCCCAGGGCTGCCCCGAGTAGTTTCCAAAGAACTAAGGATGGTGTTGAAAAGCCAAGAGGCTGCTGGGGGCATCTGTCAGCCACATTCGGTACACGACTAGGTTGTAGCTCCTGCTAGCAAGCACAGTAGCTGATCTCTGCAGCAGGCTGAGAGGTTTTTGTTGTTGACAACTTTTGCTGTTTCAGGGCCCGTTGCCTTGTGAGATCCGAAGCAGAGCACACAAAGGTACTCTGCTCCCTCCTAGCCAAAGCTGATGGAAAGGGTAAAGGCTGTGCCCTCCTGGGAATCACTGGGACTAGTACAGGGCAAGAGAGTGTTTTTCTGCCAAGGTTTGGCCAAAGAACTACCTGGTAGACTGCATTTACACCCGTTTCCTCCTGCCATTTAAGTGGGGCAGCTCCCAGCAAAGGGAGCAATGTGCCCCTTTTGCAAGGCTCTGGGAAAGCACACTCCAGCTTTTTGGGCTTTGCTACCAAAGGACTGAGCCCGGCTCTAAGCTGGAGGACAGCAGGGTTTCTGGGGTACTTTAGTATCCCAGCCACCGTGGTGTTGGTGTTCAATCTTTCCCTTGTCAGGAGGAACGGTGATGAATGTGGTCTCCCTGCAGGACAGCTGACTGCAGAGCTCAGCGTTGCTGCTTCCACGTGTCACCTATGCAAGCAAGCACGTACCATGTTACTCACACGAAGGGGCTGGAGGGAGTTTTTGTCACTGCAGTGATGGTGGTGCTGACGGGGGAACCCGAGGGGTAGCTGGCACATCTGAGCTAATGCTGGAGAACCCTGGCTAGATAATACATGTTTCTCCAGGCTCGCAGTGCCGCAGAGCTCAGTGGCTCACACCAGTGCTTGCCGCTTCCCAGGCTGTGCTGGCAGGAGGGGGTGACTCTTTGGGAGGCAAGGGGACACCCCAATCCTCCTGAGAGCCTCTGAGACATTCCAGCTCCAGGCACAAGTGCTGTGGACCTACAGCCATGTGCATGGAGCAGTACCAGGACCACAGCTATATTTGATTAGGGCAGGGTTATGCTTCTGTTTTGTCTTACTGCCTGTCTGAAATGTGAAATGCAGCTAGTTTTATTTAAAGTGTCCCGTGAAGTCTAACGAGGCCATTACTCCTAGCTGGGGGGGGCTGAGGTGCCTCATCCCAGCTTGGCCAACCGGCACCATTCCAAGAAATTGCTGGGCTGCAAGGGAGCCTCGCGCTAAAAAGCTTTTCCTTTTCCAGCTGCTTGCCTGGGGTCAGCCACGTGCCAGAGCCAATTTTGGCTGGAGCCAGATTGGAAGGAGCCTTGACTCCTAGACTGCGAGCCAAGAGCCTGAGGGTGGCTGGCGTGGTCTGCTCTGTTCTCCTGCTAACAAATAATTGATCGGTGATCTTAGCCAAAACAGAGGCTGTAGAGAAGCCAGGCCATGCTGGGAGATGCCTCTGCACTGCAAACCTGAGCTGTGGCAAGAGACGACCGTGTCTGAGAGCAGCTCTGTGCCGGGAGGCACCGCCGGGGCTGGCTGTGTTTGCTGGGGGCTGCAGGGGCTCCCTGGGCACGTCCCCCTCGCCTCCCGGGGCTGCAGAGCTCCCTGCCCAAGCCCCGTTGCTCAGCCCCGTGCCTCCCCAGACACACAGCACCCACGCTAACTTCCACCAGCCCCAGCCACCTCTCCCGCATCTGCAGCTCACGGCCCCTTCCCTGTGCACAGCTTTGGAGACACAGGAGTGCTGGGCACGCTCCTGGTGGCAGCACAGCGCGGGGGGAGCTCATGGATCTTGGGGCGCAATGTTTCCTATGTGGGTTTCGGGGAAGGAAGGACACCTTCCCAGGACTGCAGTTTCTCTCCACAAACTTTTTTTTTTTTTTTTTAATTGTTATTATTATAGCAGTCACGCTTATTGTTTTAGGGCCTGTTTGTTTGCTGCCTGTTTATAAAAAGAGAGAGAAAGCTTTGCCTTAAGTTTAATTCTTTGCACTATGAACTAGATACTGAGCAGATTAAAGTCTTTACCAAAAGCTGCCTGCTGCCTGGTTCTTGGGAAGGGTTTCTCTGGGGGCCTCCTCTCCAATCACCCGCGGGCTCCAGAGGAAGCCTGTCACTGACACCGGGGTCAGCACCGGAGGGCTGACGCCAGCAGGCTCGGGGGTACTTGTCCGCGGGTGCGTGCGCCCAGAAAAGCGGTGCTGGGGCGCAGCCCGGGGCCAGGCTGTGCACAGGAGAAGCCTGGCACCGAGAGGTGAATCCACACCTGAAGACGTGGGGAGCGGGGTTCCGGGGCTGGCGTCACTGTGAGGTGCTCAGCGAGGAGGAGGGAAGCCAGGGCTGCTTCGCAGAGGGTCTTGCACACGCAGCTTGTCTTTTGGGGAGCAGTTCCTCTCTGCCGGGACACAGGGACGTGTGCTCAGCTTCACCGGAGCAGCCTGCAAGCAGAAGGGCTGAGATTTCCCAGCCTGGAGGGACCGTGCACGAGGATGTATAATCCCTGCTCCCACGTGCCCTCGGCACCTCCACGTCCTGCTGCTTGTGACGGAGGGTGTTGGCACGCCTGGCTCCCCCGGGGACGGATGCAGCAGCCGAAGCACTGGGAGTCGTGGAGCAGGAGGCAGCGCAGGGGCAGCCCTGCCTTGCAGAAAGGCTGTGGCAGGCTCGGCCGCGCTGGGCTACTGGTGAGCAGATGCATTCGCTGCACGATGAGTTATTCCCTGGCCACGATCTGAGCTCTTGGCAGGCCGCTGTGTGTTTTTAAGCACCCTCGGCTTCTCCAGGATCCTTGCAAATGGCTTGGAAAATGTTTCAGGGCCCCGATGGGCAGAGACCCTGGGAGTTCTGGCTCACCTTGCCCTGAACTCACCTGTCTTGGCAGGGCCATGCTGGCAAGCGAGCTAATTTTAACCAGGATCCTCTTGTGTCCTGGCTGAAAGTCATGGAGGGGGAGTGCAGGGAGGCTGCAGGAGCGCAGCCCAGCCAGGCACAGCACCGGCACGGGACTGGCTGCAGATGGATGACACCAGGGGAAACTGAGGCACCGCTCAGGCTGGCTCTTGTGCCCCCAGGGTGCCGAGGTGGGCTGGGACACCCGGGGAGGCTGCAGACCAGGATGGGACCCGGCAGGGGGATGCCTGCTGTCCCCTGCACAGGCAGGCTGCCCCAGCCCACCCCAAGCAGGGGACGCAGAGGATGCGCAGCCACCTCAGCCCGCTGTGGCCGGGCTGCCAAGCAAGGACAGGATGTGAAGGACACAGCCTTCCCCTGGGAGCCATCCTGCACGCACTTGGCTCGCTTGCCGGCCGAGCAGCAAGCAATTACAGCAGCAAAATGCAACCATATCCTGGCTGATGGGCAGCCCATAGCGTCCCCAAGACTACTGTGGCACCATGGAACTGGCGCAGGGCTGCACTGCCTGGTGCGGGTGCCCAGCAGCAGCGATGCTCACAGACCGGTCCAGGGCACAAGATCTGGGGTCCCTGGGGGCATTCCCTGCTCCAGAGCTTGCTTGGGAGCCTCACACAGGGAGGGAGGGCTGGTTTCAGTGCGTCACAGTGCGCAGACCCTTCTGCCTTCCCCAAGGCAGAGGAGCGTGATGCTGCTGAGTTACTCCTATTTACAAGCACTGGGGTGGTGGAGGCTGACAGCTTGCTGGAACTGAAGCCCCCCAGGCTTTGGGAAAATCCCCGGCATCCCTTTGTCAGCACAGCTGCAACGTCCCAGCCCTGATGAGCTGCCTGCCCGAGGACAACAGCCATCACTTGTGTGACAGCAGGGAGCTGGCGTGACAGACAGGCGCTGCAGATGCGCAGCAGCGGAGCAGCTAATGACCCCCGGCCGATGGGGAGGGAGCAGGTGACGATCAGCAGCCGAACCACAGGGGGCCTTTGGGCTGCTCCCAGGCACCAGCTTCGCTCCCTCATTAGTGGCTCGGCATGTGGAAGCACAGCAGAGCAGGCTGCACAGGACCGTGTCCAGCTGGGCTGTGAATGTCTCCATGGATGGAGGCCTCCTGCCCCCTCTGTTTGGTTTCCATCTCATTGGGGTGGACCACTTGAGCCTGGAGGAGGTAACTGTTGGTCCTCCCGGACCCCTCTTCTCTCCATGGCATGAGAGAGCAGATCTTCCAAGCAGATCACTGAAGATGCCAGCGTCTGCTCTCCTGAAGCCTATGGCTGTGGTCCTGCTTTGGTCTTGTCTCCTTCTCTTTGGATCCTGAGCTCCTCTGACCAGTCCTTCGTTGGTTGTAAGGGGAAGGCCCACCAGGGCACCGCTCCTCAGCCACCTGCATCTGCGAGCTGCTGGCGGTGCTCTCCAGAAGCCAGATACCGAGGTGGTTCCAGCTCCCACGAGGACCAGTGTCTGGACGCGTGAAGCAGGCAGGCTGTCCCGGTCCGGCGCTGGGCAGCAGACACCCACGCGGCTGCCCGCTGCCCCTGACCAGCAGCTCCCAGCTGCCACCATCCCAACGAGGCTGCAGCCCTCCAAGCACACAGAGCCCCCGGATTCCTCCCGTTTGTCCCCACGCTGCCATACAGGCACTTCTGGTGCCCCCAGTGTGCCCATTTCCCAGCACAGCCATGAGAGCTCGCCCACGGCGCTGGTGCAGGCAGTGCCTTACCTGAGTGCTGAAGGGACCCCTCCTCGGTCCTGGTTTGTCCCTGTGGTCACATCCCCCGAGCGCTTTGCTTGCCCACCCCACCCTCACCTGACTGAGGATTATCCCCCTGCTTTCCCAGGTCGCAGCTCTCCTTACCCGGCCAGCCAGGAGTCACCAGCACAGCCTTTGCCATCGAGGGCATTTCCACTCTCTGCCTCGGCAGGCCCACGCTCTGCCACCGCAGGGGGAGATGTGGGCTCTGGTCGCTGCAGGGTCTGGGAGATGATCCTCTTGGCCTCTTCCTCGGGCACCCCTGGCAGGCTGCGAGCTGCAGCGTCAGCCCCAGGCACCTGCCGCAGCCTGAGCGTTGCAGGGCTCCAGCGAGGTCCAAGCCCCAGCGCTGCAGGCAGAGCTGCTCCAGCACCTGCTGGGGACCGTGACCTTGGTGTGCCACCACCATAGCTGAGGAGCCGCGTGCTGCTCGGGGAAGAGCTGCCAGCCCTTTTTTTTTTTTTCCCCCCTTCAAATAAACATTTCTGCACAAACTGCTGCCTCTGCCAGCTGCACTGCAGGACCTGCATGCTCAGCCCGCCTCTTTTATAGGCTTTGCTCTCACCCTGGCCAAAGGGTGTGGGTCCCTCCCCAGCCTGGGCTCAGCTGGAGCAGGGGCTCCGACCACTCCTTCCTCGGGGGCAGGTGGTGGTGCTCGTTAAAGCTGCTGGAGCTCACTGCAGACTGGGCAGAAGTCAAAGCCTCCTATGGCTCCCTCCCCTTATCTGGATCCTTTCCTCCTCCTCCTCCTCCTCCCCAGGCAGCAGCAGGCACCCTTGTGTTCCTCAGGGGGTTCCCAGCAGTCCCCTGCTGATCCCAGACAATGCTCCCAGCAGATCAAGAGCATCTCAAAGAAAGCAGAGTTCAGAAATTGCTGCGCCAGGCGCTATATCTGTGCTCCCCCTCATTGCGATGGGGCCCAGAGGATGCTCCCAGCCCCCACACACCTCCCCTGGCCTCATCCCAAGAAAAGTCATTTTCCTCCTCCCAGAATAGACAGTTCCGACCATCGATCTGCTCTGCTGCGTTGTTTATCCCTGAGCGGCTCTGCTTACAGAAAAGGCCATCTTCAACCCAAACAGACGCTTCCGCTGCAACCCAATCCTGCGGCTGGGGCTGGGAAGGGGAGCTGCAGGATGGCCAGCAGAGCCCCTCTGCCCGCCCCGGGGGGAGCGAGCCTTCGCCCCTGGCCCCATTGCCTCTGCAAGCCCCTGCGGGCTGGGGGCAGCCCTGGGCACCTCTGGGCAGTGTGTCCCCCCAGGTGGGGTGCAGAGCGATGTGCCCTTGGCCCCAGGTCCCTGCATGGTCCCCAGGCCTGCAGGGCCGTGGGTTTGCGCATCCCGCTGTCCCCCGCCCGATCCGGCGGCACGGCCGGGTAAGGAGTTCGGCCCCCGGCCAAAAGCCCCCTCCCTGGCTCGTCCCCATCCCCGCAGGGACCTATTTTGGGCAGGAATGAGGAAGCCCTTCGTTCCCTGGCTAAAAATAGGGCCCTATCCCCGCGGCGGGTCACGGCGGTCACACTGCATCCCGGCGCGGGAGGGGGCCGGGACGCGCCCCCCGCGCCCCGCAAGGCACCGGGACGGGGCGGTCCTCGCCTCCGCGCCGCGGGGAGCCGGGACCCGGGGGCCGGGAGGGGGCTGCCCCCTCCGTCCCCTCCCCTCCCCGGCCACGGGAACGGCGAGCGAGGAGGGACCGCGGAGCGCGTCCCGGCAAAGGGACGCCGATGCCTCCACCTAGCGGCCTCCCGCTGCCCGCGCTCCCCTCCCGCCCCCTGGGCTGGGGGCCTCCGCGCAGGGCTCAGCACCCCATGCACCCCCCTGTCCGGCGGGGAGCAGCCCCCCAGGAGGGGTCCCAGCCCCCCCCCCAGCGAGCCCCCGAGGCAGGGGCGCACACGCAGCAGGCACAGGCAGGGATGAAGACCCCTTTATTGCGGGTGAAGGAGGAGAGGGGTGGCCGGAGAAGGGCAGGGAACCGGCGTCACGGGCAGGGGGGCTGCCAGCCCTGGGACGTGGCGGGGCCGTGGCCGGACGGGCCCCTCGCCGTGCCAGCGGCCAGGCAGCCCGGGCTCGCCCTGCACGCAGGGAGAAGCTGGCAGCGGGGGCCGGGGCGCTGTGCCCGTGCCGGGGGGTGCTGCGTGCCGAGGAGGCGACGGTGGGTAACGCATGACACCCGGGATTTTGCGGCTCGTGCATCGTGCCGCAGGGCCGGGTGCCCGAGAGAATGCTTAGCTCTTGCACGGCGCTGCCGGGGGTGCTGCCCCAGGCCCCCGGGGTGGCAGAGGGGCCGCATCCTGCCCGGCGCGGGGCGATGCAGCAGCAGCAGAGCAGGGTGAGGATGCCGGGCATCCCGGCTGCCATTTGGCCGGAGCCTGCCACCTCCCCCCTGGGGTGCCCATGGCAGGGGAAGGGGCACGCGCCCTGTCTCCATCCCCATCCCCGGCCGCAGCCAAGCGCAGGCTCAGGCGAAGACGGCGGAGTTTTGCCAGTAGGAGTAGACGAGGAAGCCGGTGAAGGTGCTGTCCGTCTTGACGCTGGCGTAGAAGCCGATGTAGTCCCCGACGCCCACCTGCACCCACACCTCATCCTCGGGCTCCAGGCGGACCAGGGCCCCCCCCGAGAGCGAGGTGGGCTTGGGCCAGTTCCCGTAGTACTGGAAGAAGGAGGCGATGGACTGGCCGTTCTTCATGATGTCGAACTGGAGGCTGGCGCGGTAGACGGTGGCGTGGACGGCGAAGTAGTAGAGGCCGGGCACCTCGCAGGTGAACTTGCCCGTGGCGGGGTCGTAGTGGCCCTGCTCGTTGACGAGCACCACGTCGAAGCGGATGGGCTGGTCGGCCAGCGGCGGGCTGCGCGACTCGGAGCGCTTGGCGCTGAAAGCCGAGCGGGGGGCCACCGCGCACTCGCCCTGCGCCCCCTTCTCGCCGTGCATGCCGTCCACGCCGGGGCTGCCCACCTCCCCGCGGGGACCGGGTGCTCCTGGGACGGGCAGGGGGGGACAGTGTCACCTCGAAGCCACTATCACCAGCATGGCCCCTGCTGTCCGAGCTCCCCCAGCCCAGCCACCCAGCCCCATCCCACCGGGGTTCAGCATCCCACGGGTGCGGGTGCTGGGTAAGCACCACAGGCAGTGCTCTGCCTGTATGTGCTAACCGGAGAGTTGGAGGGACCCCCATGAGGGTGGGAGAACCCCACCCCCTCCAGGAGCCAGGGGACGGATGATGCACCCACACTTGGGTTCCTGAAGCGGGAGGTGGAAGGAAGGGACGGGGATGGGGGAAACGCAGCAGTGCCAGTGGTGGGGAGCTGCTGACTCCTGCAGGAGCACAGGGTCCTGCAGGGAGGACTGGAGGGGTGGTGGTGGTGGCACAGAAGGGGCACTTTTGTGGGATTTGCTCCCACTTTGGCAATGTAGGGCTGTGCCAACATCCAGGGCTCAGCCTTGGAAAAAGAGCATTCCCCGTGGCCAGGGCAGAGCAGGTCCCCCAGGTGGGATGTCTCCTTTCTTACCAGGTGGGCCCATCTCGCCCTTCTCCCCCGGCATCCCCATCGCCCCGTCCCGGCCGTCTCGTCCGTCTCTGCCTGGCAGACCCTGGCCCCCGTGCAAGCCTGGGGTCCCCGGGATGCCCGGCTGCCCCGAGCACAGCCTGGGGATCTTGTTGTCTTCGATCTGCAAGGAGCTGCTGATGAGCCCGAGGAGGAAGAGGAGGAAGAGCTGCTTCATCTCGTCTGCCGTGCAGGGGCTGGAAGGGGGCAGAGAGGGGTAACGGCTCTGTGGACCCCAGTTTGGAGGGCTTTGAAATGGGCTGGCAGCACCCACAGGGGTGGCTGCAGGGGGTTGGCAGCACCGCCCTGCGGCTGCCCTCCCTCCTTTCCCACTTGCCTTTTTGGCAAGCACTGAGCGCTGGCTGCACCTGCCGCAGCATCCCCATTGCCCGCCCGCATGCCCAAGCTCGCGGGGGTGCCGGGGCCAGCGAGTGGCAGGGGGGGCACACAGGGGCGGTGATGGCTCCATGCACGTGCGTGGGCTGCGAGCAGCCGTGCCGGCTGCGTGCCATGGTTTGGGTGCGGGTGGGGTGCCGGCGGGGCCCCGGCAGCGGCTGGCCGGTGGCTAACACCGTGCGTGGGCCAGCATTGACGCGCCTGGGCGGTGCGTGGCCGGGCGGTAGCTCGGGGAGCTCCGGGCTGCGTCGCGGCCCTGCCCTTGGCAGCATCCCCGCGGCCAGCGGCTCCGCTCCGCACCCGGCCAGCTCCCTGCGGCACGGCCGTCTGGGGCTGAAGCATCCCCAGGCGCACGGGGCTGTGCCGGGACCACCCCGGTGCCGGGACCACCCCGCCGGCCCTGCTGCCCACAGCCCCCCAGCCAGCGCTGGCCCCCTCTCCCCATGGCCTTGCCCCGGCAAAGCCGCTCTCTTCCCCCTCTTGAACGCGACGGCTGCAACAAAGAGGAAAAGGAGGAGAAAAGTGGCTCTCCTCCGCCCTGGTGCCGGAGCCAGCACCCCGGGGCGCTGCCCCTGGGCTCGCACGCAGCCGGGTGGCCCCACTCACCGTGGTCCCGCGGCTCCTGCCCCGGTGCCTCGCTGCGCTCCGGCTTGGAAGGGCTGCGGCTCTTCCTGACCGCTTCGCTCTGACGAAGGCCCTAGGAGAGGCAGCCTCTCCACCCCCCCTCCTTCCCACGTCTCTCCTCCCAAACTCCAAAGGAAATCACGGGCCCCGGGAGCCAAAAGCTACAAGACAAGGGGAAAAAGAAAAATAATCCCATGGTGTCAGAAGTGCTGTAAGCAGGGGGAAGGGAGAGCGAGACAAACAGCCTGGCAGAGGGAGGAGAGGCACGGCATGAAAAACACCTCTGCTGAAGGCGTCTGGGCACCCGGACAGCGGGATGGAGGGGAGGGAAACGGGAGAAAACAGGCAGCAGAGGGAAAGCGGAACAAGAGGAAGGCCAAGCGAGGGAAAGCCAGCGAAGGCGGGCAGGGCTGGAGAAGGGAGATGCAGCCCTCGGGGTGCGTGGTGCCCTGGCCAGCAGCGTCGGTCTGTCCCTGGCAGCAGGGACAAGGCAAGGGGGACAGCAGGGCACACGCAGGGTGGCAGCGCCAGCCCCGGGAGCACCCATGGGGGCTGCAGGAGCTGGCCGGGGGGTGCAGGATTGGTGCAGGGGCTGAGCAGGCAGGGACGCACCAGGCAGCGGCGGGCAGGTGCAAGCAGTGGCCATGCCAGCAGGCAGGGCTCCCCGGGGCACCGCGGGCACGTGGCGGAGCTGGGACCGTGCCGGGCTTTTCAAGGCGCTCCCAGCTTGCCTTTAACTCGCTCCAGCACCGAGTGCATCCAAGGGACACGGCCGGGCGCAGCGGTGCGGGTGACGTTGCTGACTGACCCCTCCTGGCCCGGGTGTCCCAGGGCTGGGTGCTGGCAGGGGGCCCCCTGGCTCCTCTCCCCCCCAGGTGTGAGGGGCTGTTGTTTTTGGCTAGCTGGGAGCCGGTTTGTGGCCACGGGGCGTTGCCAGGCCTGTGGCCAATGGGGTGGCCTTAGGGCCTGGCTGGAGCAGGATCCCCTCCCCGCACCATGGGGCTGCCAGCACGACCCCCTCCGACATCCATCCATCGCCTCGGGACCCTGCAAGCCCCCAGCCCATCGAGGGCACAGGCAGCAGCCCCTGTCCCCCATGCAGCCGGGACAGCCTCCCCCCAACCCCTCTATTCCTGCCCCCCAGCCCTGGCCGCCCTCCCATGGCCCATGCCTCAGTTTCCCCACTAGGAGCTGGCGGGACCTGCACACAGACCCTCCCCAAATGAGCCTCCTGTTCCATCAGGTGCCTCAGCAGCTCACGTTGTTTATTCTGCTGGCTCTGGGGCCGGGGGACACGGGGGACTTCTGCATATAGCCTGGCTCGCTCCATTTGGGGAGCATTAACCCTTCTGCTGCCAGGCTAGCAGCTGCCTGAGGGCTGCAGGAAAGAGGCTGGGCAGAGCCTGGAGAGGCTGAGAGAGGGGAGCTCCAACCCACGGGCACAGCCCCCCCACCACAAGCCTTTCCCCACAGCAAGGCTGGGAAAGGGCAGCCCCTCTCTGGACACTCAGTCCTGTGGGAAAGCCCACGGCATCCGGGCCCTGAGCACCAAGCGGATGGGCTGGCCCCAGGGCAGGACACCTCGCAGCAGGGCGTTCATAGCCACAGGAGGGTGGGAGGGAGGTCTGGGGCAGGAGGGGGCTCTGGGCAGGCTGCTGCTCCTCTCCTCCTGCCGGCTCAGGGCTGGAAGCACTCCACGGGGTCGCTGGAGTCGGGCAGGATGTTGCAGTTGATGGGCCAGAGGATGCCGAGGAGGCCGAGGGACTGCTGGCAGCGCAGCTCGGCAGCCAGGCAGACGGCGCGGCAGGGCTGCAGGACCCCCCCGTCCGGGGTGCACTTGGGCACGAAGAGGCTGCAGATGAGCAGCCGGAGGTGCTGGTAGCAGGCGAGCTCCATCAGCGTCTGCGGGACGGCAGCGGTGAGCGTGGCACGGGGGAGGGCACCCGCCTGTAGCCCTGGTAGCTCACCTGGTAGTCCTGCAGCACCTCGGCGGCTCCCTCCTGGTCCGGGATGGCCAGCCAGATGTTGGGGAAGGAGGTGGCATTGTAGCCCAGCCCCAGGCACATCTCCACCTCCACGGGCTCGCAGACAGAGCCTGCCACAGGGAGAGGTGCTGCACTTCTTACAGCGGTGGTGACACCCGCCAGGCGCGCCTGGGGCAGGTGGGAGAGCTGTCGGGGTGGTGAGTGGAGCCCCCGCGATGGCACTCACCGAAGGCTGGGTAGGAGACCCCGGTGCAGTTGAGCTCGTCGGTGCCGTCGGGGCAGTCGTGCCAGCCGTCACACACGGACTCCAACGCCCGGCACTCGCCGTTGCTGCAGGAGAACTCGGCGGGGCTGCAGGTCTCTGCAAGGCGAGAGGGGCAGCGGGGCAGGGCACGGGCACAGGCACAGGCAGGGAGCCCATGGGCATCGCCCGGCCGTGCCACTACTGGCTGCCGTCCCTGCTGGGAGTCAGCCAGGTCCCGTGCTGGCCACCGCTGTCTCTGCTCCCAGTCACTGGCCAGAGGACACCCAGGTGAGGGGCTGTCACCTGGCAGCCGTGGCTGAGCGGTGGCCGTTTTTAATTCAGGTGGGAAGGGGCCCCGGGGACCTCCAGCCCAAGCTCCTGCTCCAAGCAGGGTCAGCTGTGGGGTGGAAGCCGGGGCTTTATTCTGCCTGGCCTTGAAATTCCCCAAGGACAGAGGCTGCACAGCACCTCTGGGCAGCCTGCTCCCCTGCCTTGCTACCTACTCTCCGTGGCATTGCGGGCTTGGTAGGTGGCAAAGAACCCATCGTCTGCTACTCCTTCATCTGCCACAAAGAGGACGGTCATGACGTGGCGCGAGGAGGTCAGGGCGGGTGGCAGCTGGTGACCGCAGAACCTGCAGGGGACACGAGGCAAAGGATGGGGTCAGGTGGGCAGAGGGACTGGCCAGCACCTCCCCAAACCCCGTCCTCCAGCGGCCCCTCTTCACCACCCTGCCCCGTGCCTCAGTTTCCTCAGCTGAACCACGGGAGCCAGAACCATCGGGGTGCACCTGTACCTGCCCATGAGGCTGGCAGCCCCTGTGCCCGCGCTGTCGTGCACCTCCACGAAGTCGAAGCTGCAATCCTCGTGCGACTCCAGGCTGAAGTTGTGGAAGCGCAGGTCGATGACGTGGCCCACGGGCACCGAGATCTGCCAGAGGCACAGCTACAGGGGCAGCCGGGGACAGCCGTGAAGCCGGACAGGGGCACCAGCTCTCCCCAGTGGGAGGAGGCCTTCCTCCCGCCCTGCCCTCCTCCTCCTCCTCCCGCCCCCCCCACCAGCATCCCTTCTCTCACCTGCTGGTGCGGGTATGGCTGGGGATGGCTCGGGGTGGAGAAGTGCCCCTCCAAGGCGGTCAGCGGTCCCCCGCACTCTGGGGACACAGGCACACGTGGCTGTACCCCTGTCCCCTCTCCCCCCGTGCCCACCACTTCCCCGATGCCGTGGGGGGGGACCACATGCCGCTGGCCCACCTTTGTGCTTCAGGCTGCAGTTGGCCTCGTCGCTCCGGTCCTCGCAGTTGTGGAAGCCATCGCAGACGAAGCCCAGGCGGATGCAGAGCCCCCGGTCGCACAAGTGCTCGTCCCAGGCGCAGCTCTCTGCGGTGCGGGCGGAGGTGGCTGGGCTAGTGGCGGTGCCTCTGGGCACCCCCTGCCCAGCCCCCGGGTGTTTTGGGGGCCATCCCGCACGGGGGCACTCACTCTCGCTGGGGGCCACGGCACGGTAGCGGGCGCTGAAGCCCGGGGCACCCACACTGCCGTCGGAGACGAAGGTGACGCGCAGGTGGTTGGAGTTGGTGTTGAAGGTCGGGGGGACCACGTTGCCGCAGAACCTGGGGGGCAACAGCCAGGGCTGGCACCGCTCGCCCCCCCGGAGGATGCCGCCCCCCTCCCTCGGTGTGCAGGGTCCTACCTGGTGGTGCCCCCCCGCGACGGGGCAGGATCCGCACCGCCAGCCCCCTGCTCCTCGTAGAGCTCCACCCGGTCGAAGAGGCAGGACGCGGTGCCCTCCACGCTGAACGCTTCCATCTTCAGCTGGATGGCGAGGCCGGCGGCCACCTCGATGCGCCAGACGCAGAGCGCATGGGGCGGGTAGGGGCCGGGGTGGTTGGGGGAGCTGAAGGAGCCCTCGGGGCCCCGCAGGGTCCCGCCGCAGGCTGTGTGCGGGGCAAATGGCACGGCTGTGAGCCAGCGCCGCAGGGCATCATCCTGTCCCGCTGTGCTGCCTGTGCGGGACTTACCCAGCACCGGTGTGCTGGCTGCGGGCAGCTGGCTCTGGGTTGGGGTGGCGGCTGTTTTGGGGGCCGGGGAGTCCCTTGGGGTGGGTGCTGCGGAGGTGGTGGCGGTGCCACGGGCGGGCAGGGCTGCGGCGGGGGAGCCGGGTGGCTGNGGAAGGTTGCAGTGCGGGGATGGGGCTCGGGAAGCCCCCCCAGCCCCACATGGAGGATCCCACGCAGCTGACCTCCCCACGTCCCAGGGAGATCCTCCCCGGTCCTGCGCACGGGGACTCCCCTTCCCCGGGGGGTCCTGTGCAGGACGGGTGTCCTGGCCATGCCCCTCTCCCCCTCTGAGCCAGCTCCGTGCCCCCAGCCCCATGGTCATGGTGTGACCCCCAGCCCTCCCTGCGTGGCACTCACGGTGGATGACGATGCCCAGCAGGAGGGCGATGAGGAAGAGGAGGACGGCGCTCATCAGAGCCACGCAGAGCCAGGTGAACTTGCAGTCGGCCCGGTACCGCCAATCCGCCTGGCGCCAGAGCTGCCGGCCTGCGGGAGGGTGAGGAAAGCGGGCAGAGCAGGGTGCTGCCACGTCCCCACCCTGCCACCCCCCTGTGTGACCAGCTGAGCCCAGCCTCTTGTCCCCAGTGGGTCCCCGAGCAGCCCCACACCCCCGTGGTGAGCTCCCCAGGGGTGCTCCCAGCTCCTGGTGGCCCCACGGACACGGGCGCGTGTACAAACCCTGGCTGGTACCAAGGACATCCTGGTGCGACGCGGGGCTGATCCTGTCCTTGCCCGGTGGCTGCTCGGAGGGGGACGCTGCCGGGGGCTCCTCGCCCTCGAAGACGGGGTTGCAGAACTCGGTCTGCATGAAAGCGAAGGCAGGTGGAGCCGCAGGGACCGCACTGTGGGGACACGCAGGTGGCCAGCGGGGACCCATCGGGCAGCACCCCCACCCCAGCCCTACCTTGCTGCGGTCCAGAGCCTCAGGGCAGAGCGTGATTTCGGTGAAGTCCTTCATGGCGGCAGGCGGTTCCCGGTGCAGCCCAGTTAAAAACCTGCCCGGTGCGCTCTGTCCCCTGGCACTGCCGCCCGTCCCGCCGCCCGCTCCTCCCCGCTGGTCCCCATCGCGCACCGGGCAGAGGCGGTGGCAGCGCCGGCTGCACCTACATGTGCTGGGCTCCGTGGAGCCCCCGCAGCCGTGTGCGGGGAGCCCCGGGCGGCCCCGCTCCCCTCTGCGGGCCCCTTCCCCCTGCCCCGTTAATCCAGCTCAGCTGAGGATGCCGAGGTCAGGCCCTGGCACGGAGATCCAGCATCTTAAAGGGGAAAGTGTGCTCGCAGCAGGGCTGGGAGCCTGTCCCACAGCCTGGGCACCCCACTTTTGGGTGCACAGAGGGGCCACTTGGTTTTCCTGGTGCCTCCGGGCTCCCCGCTGGAGCAGGGCATCCCTGCAGGGGCTGTGTCGGGGAGCCCGGGCTGAGCGCGTCCCTCCTGCCCTCGCGGCTCCCCGCGCCGGACGCCTGAGCCCCGCCGCCTGCATTCCTGCTGCCCCTTAATGCCTGGGTGCCCGTCTCCGTGCCTGAGCCGGGGAGAAAGGGGCCTTTGTCCAGGGGCTCTGGGGGCAGAGCGTGGGTGCCGGGGAGCTGAGTGGGACCAGAGGAGGAGGAAAGGCTCCCTCTGTCCCCGGGAACCGTGGCTGGATGGAGGAGAGGGACCTGCCGTGGCCACCACGTCCCCTTGCTGCAGGTGGGCCCTGTGGCGTGGTTGCTCATGGCTGCTCCTCAGTTCTGCCTCAGTTTCCCTCCTGCTGCCTGAGCCACTGTCCCTCGCCCGCCCGCCCGGAGCCAAGCACACGCACACAGCGCTCTGTTCCAGCTAAAATTTATTCCTGCACGAGTCTCCCTTGTACGAGACACATCCTGCCCATCTTGCTTACACAGTAAACAAGCCACCTGCCGAGCGGCAGCGCTGCCCCAGTCTGGGACCCGCCGCGGGACCCACCCCCGCCTGGCCTGTCCCCCCCCGGGCCCCGCCGGGACACCACGGGCTGGAGGGGACGCTTGTGGTGGCGGGGGCTCGGCCGAAGCAGGACGGGTGCTGGGTGGGATGCAGCTGCCTGCGGGCTGGGGCCGGGGTTGTGCTGGGTCGGACCCATCTCCCCCCTCCCCGCTGCGCCTCGGGCAGGGCGGGATGGGGAGGAGAATAAATTAGAGAAAAGGCTAAAAAGGCCACTGGCGTTTGCTAGCCGGAGGACAGAGCAGCGGGGCGGGTGGGGACGAGCATCCCTGGGTGCCCGGGGGGGCTCCTGACAGCGGGGAGAAGAAAGCCCCGGTTCCAGGTCCTGGAAAGCCGCCGTCCCCCCTGCAGGACGGACATCCCTGTGCCACCCCGACGGCCTCCCACGCCCCTAAGTGGTTTAAGGCACCGTCGTATGAGGAGGCAGGTAAACACCTACCCGCAGCGTCCCCGGCACGAGTCCCTGGGGAGCCGGGAAGCGGAGGGGAGCTCCAGGCTGAGAGAAGTCCGTGATCAATGGAAATAAACTCGGTGAGATGTCTTCCTCCCTCCTGCCCCTGAGTCTGGCCCCGTGCTCCGGCTGCTCGGAGCGCGTGGGGCGCAGGAGGGTGGCCGGTGGGGCCGCGCTGCCGGAGACGGGACGGAGGCGACCGAAGGGCTGGAGTCCTTTGCTAGGAGGTTTGGAAGAGGCAGGAGGAGGCCGGGAGCAGCTCACAAATCCTCCGGGATGGCCGAGTAGTGCCAAGAGGGGTGCGGGAGGCACCGTGCGTCCCCAGTGCGAGCGGAGGTCCTGGCCGAGTCAGCGGGACAGGCGGCCCCATGCCCGCAGAGTCCCTTGGCTCAGTACTTTTATTACACAGCAAAAAGACAAGAAGAAAAACCTACCCCAAGGTAAAAACCAAACGCCAGGAGGTGCCGGAGCTGCCTGGGTCCTGCCCTGCCGTGGGCTGCCCTCAGCTCGGAGCCGGGGGTCCTTGCTGGGGTCTGCTCCTGGCTGCCTGCAGCCTCCCGCCACAGCCCCTCCTCACCTCCCTGCTGCACCCGGGGGGCAAAAAGCCCAAACCCAAGGAGGGGGGCGGCTCCGTCGGGGCTGCCCAGGGAGGCAGGGCTGGCTACATGCGGGAGGACGGGCTGGCCAGCTCATAGAACAGCAGGTAGGCATCGCTGCTGCGGACGTGGCTGGAGGACATCGGGGTGACGCTGCAGAGACGGGGAGATGCGCCGTGAGCAGTGGGGAGGTGGCAGCAGGGTGCCCCCCCCAGCACTCACCCCTGTCCCCCGTGCAGCCTCACCGGGAGTCGTTGAAGCTGTGCCACTCGCCGGAGACAGGGCTCCTGCAGTAGGCGGTGTAGTGTCCCCCCATGGTGGTGCCCGAGTGGTTGGAGACGGCGTAGAGGTTGTAAACGGCATGGTCTGCGGGGAGCGAGGGTGATGCTCAGCGGGACCCCCACCCCTGGGGTCTGCGGCTCCCACCCCGGCCTCTGCCCCCTGCCGCGGGACCCAGCCTGGAGCCGTGCACGGCCCCGGCACTCACTGCAGCTCTGCGAGGCGAATTCCCGGAGGTCCAGGTCCTTCAGCTGGAAGTTGACGAAGGTGGTGAGCTTGCTCGCTCGTATCCTGGCCTCTGAGAAGCGCTTCAGGTCTGGGGGGGCACGTCAAGGACATGGGGAGCAAAGGGGAGCCCACAAAGAGCCGCCTCCCTCCACCCGCACCCCACGGCCCCGGCCCTCGGCACGAAGGATACGAAGCACCAGGATCTTGGGGAACTTCTGGATGCTGAATTTCTTTGTGCACCTCGTCCTGGCTTTGCAGCGACAACACGTCTGTGGGCAGCAAGCGGCACGAGCGGCAGGGTGAGGGCCCAGCCTGCGCCCAGCTAAGCCCCCCTGTCCCCCCGCCCCACGTCCCGTACCGGTTTCTCGTCCCCGTCCAGCACGTCCTCTTTGGTAAAGAGCCGGAGGCAGTCCATGAGGGTCACCTCGCCGTAGCCTTTCTGCGGGAGCAGAGAGCAGTCAGGGGCAGCGAGCGTGGGACAGGGGTCTGGGGGGGGGCAGCGGGGACCCCTCACCTTGGGGATGGGCAGGGAGAGGTCCCAGAAGGGGTCGAAGGCTGTGGAGCAGTAGCCGCACTCGCTGCAGGTCAGCGAACTCTTCAGCTGCCCAACGAAGAGGTCTGGGAGGCGACAGGATGCGGAAGGGTGAGACCCCCGGCCCCCAGCCCAGCCCTGCCCACCTCTCCCCGCAGCCCCGCTCACCGCTGACGCGGCTGTCCTCCCGCTCCTGGTACCTCCTCCACATCTGGCGGCTCTTCTCGTCGTCGCTGCGAGGCGGGGAGACAGAGCGGTGCCGAGCGCTGCCGGGACCCACGGCCCCGGGCAGCCCCCAGCCCCTGCCCCCGGCCCCCACTTACGGGAGGTGGTCCAGGGTGTCGGCGCTGGCCCGTGGCCGCACCAGCACGCGGTTCACCTCGCTGTGCAGCCCGTCGAGGAGGAACCGCAGGAACTCCTGCGCGTCCTGCTGGCTGCGAGACAGGGGGCAAGC
>VXAA01000274.1:9047-25066 GCA_013399115.1 Anseranas semipalmata | reverse complement strand
GGGGACCCCTTCGTCCACCAGCACCATTGGGAGCGGGGTGCTGGGGGCTGCCGGAGCGAGAGTGTGGGTGCTGGGGGCGAGGGAAGGGATGGGGCTCCCACCGCCCCCCAGGAATGCCCGCAGGGAGCCGGGGCCGCACAGCCAGGAGCCTGGGCAAGCACTCACCGTGTTGCCGAGGTTTCGCAGGCCAGTCAGCCCCTGCACTGTCTTGGAGCTCTGCAGAGAGAGGGAGCAGGGCTGAGACAGGCTGGCCGTGGGCAGCCCACGGTGCCACTGGCACCCACGTGGGGCAGCCCCCCAGGTGCGCGCAGAAGCATCGTGAGCGGGGCCAGCACTGCAGCTGCTCCCAGCACCAGCTGCGTGCAGGACAGTGGCCGAGGACCCGTCCTGCTGCTCGGCTCCCTGGCCCGGGATGACACCCAGGGCTCAAAGTCCTCCTCGCTGCCCTGTGCCCTGGGCTGCAGGCCAGGCTGGCTGCCCGCTGCCTCCCCTGTGCCCCGGGAAGCCGGGGCTGGCAGTGCCCCACGCCTGCCCTACGGCTGCAGGGGGTGCACGGTGCCCCACGCCTGCTCGTCCCCTCCAGTACAACCCGCACCAGCACCGCACGGGCTTGGGCACGGCTGCTTTGTGGGATGAAATCTGGCAAGGGTGTTGCAGGGTGAGCCCCCCCGGATCTGTGCCGGGGCAGCACTGCTGGTCGTGGCCCCCCAGCTCCAGCAGGTTGTTAGGGGTCCTCCTGCGGACGCCCCCCCGGCTGCCTGCCCCAGGCGTGGGGAGGGGGAGGAGGAGGAGAGGAGGGGGCCCAGCAGCTCTGAAATAGCAGCAGCTGGTGCGTGTGTGGGAGGTGCTGAGCACCCAGCCCTGACAGCAGCCCAAAATAACCCAGATACAGTTACACGTGCGCCTTAGCGATGGTGCAGGCATCACCCACCGCAGGGGCACCGGCTCCAGCGGGAACCCAGGTGCCCTGTGCGGGCACACGTGGCTCTGCCGGGCAGCCCCGTGCCCCGGCACGGAGGTGGCCCCATGTCCCAGCAGCCTCCGTCCCTGTGGAGGTGCCTGGGCTGTCCCTGCGCTGGGAGCAGGGAAGGGCACAGTGGCGGGCAGGGTGGCAGCAGCTCCCTGGCCGTACCCCCCGGGATGCTGCTCGCCCAGTTCGCCTGGCTGGGCTCCGTGCGCCAGCGGGGACAGGGTGCTGGCGTGGGTGCAAACCTCCCCACGCACCCGGTGTTCGTCCACTGCCCAGCCCCGTGGGACCTGGAGCAGCCCCAGGGCAGGGATGCGCAGGAGCCCCCACGCCACAGCACAAGCCTGTCTGCACCGAGCTCTGATCCCCCCCCCGCAGTTTTCCCTCCCCTGGGTGACTCAACTCCAGCTAATCCCCCTCGCCCGGCCGGGGTTTTATCTAGGACACGGCGCTGCTCAGAGGCGGCGGGGGAGAGCTGGCTCACGCGGCGGAGGCTGGGGAGTCCCCGAGGCTGCACTGCAGGAGGGGGACGGGGGACAGGGCGCAGGGCATGGAGACAGGGGATGGGGTCCGGGCTGTCCGGCTCCATCCGCATGCCAAGCACCTGCCAGGGCAGCAGGAGCACCGGAGAAGCCGCACTTACATAAATGCCCAGATCCTGCCCCCGCTGGCGTCTCCGCGGAGGGGGACCCACCCTGGGCTCTGTGGCTCTGGGGACAGCCAGGCTCACCCTGGTGACACCGCCACGGCGCTGGTGCGGCCACCAGCAGCCTCCTTGCGACGGCCAGGCTGGGGTGCGGGACTTGGCCAAGGTCACCGCAGGGGCAGGGCTGGCGGAGGGACCCTGAGCCCGGACACGTGCTTCCACCTCCCCTCCTGCTCCCTGCTCGGGGCAGCGCCGGGGGCTGCCAGGCCCCCCAGTGCCGCCAGTGCCTGGCGGCACCGATGGGCGCTCACCCCCCTGCACCCCATCCTGCAGCAAGGGGCACCCCGAGGGGCAGCTGGGGGGGGACGCATGCTCCCTGGGGAGGGCAGGGGCTGCCCCCTCCCAGCTCCCCCTCCTCTGCCCCCAGCCCCCGGGCTCGTACCTTGGTCTTGTTGAGGACGAGCCCGACGAAGGTGGAGACCAGCAGGGACCCCGGCATGGAGGCGCGGGGGCGCAGCTCCTTGTGAAGGTCGGGGAGCGCGGGGGGCTCCTCGGGCAGCGTCACCGTGTACGAGTCCCTCATGGTTCCCCTCGCGAGCGAGGCGAGACGGCGAGGGGCGGCCGCAGCCTGGGGGGGCCGTGAGGGCCCCCTCTCCTCGGGCCGGCCGAGGCCAGGGGCACGGGGTCAGGCACCCGGCCTTGCCGGAGCCCCGCCGTGGCCGCGCGGTTGCGGTGCCGGAGCCGGTGCCGGCTCTTGGGGCTGACGGCACCTGAGCAGCTCTGACATCAAATGGGTGGAGAGGCAGCAGCAGGGCTCCGTGACGGCCAGCCCCCGCCGCACCGCGTGGTACAGCCAGCCGGCGAGCCAAGGGGGCCCGCGAGGGGCGGCCGTGCCCGCCGGCCACGCTCCCGGCACACCGAGCCCACCGCGGCCTCAGGACCTCCGCACCGCGGGCAGCGTCCCCGCTGCAGCCCCCTGCCCCTCTGCCCAACAGCCCCCTGTGCGCCGGGGTCCGTCCCAACACCACCATGGGGCCGGGGGCACTCGGCGTCATGCAGCAAGCCCCAGCACGGCCCCTCCCCGTGCCCCCCAGCCGCCGGGGAGCAGCCCCAGCCCCGGGGGTGCCTGCATGCGGAGCGGGGCTGCAGGCTGTCCGAGCGGGATGCGGGGCTCGCAGGCACGCGTCCTCCCCGCGGGGACAGTGACAGGCTCCCAGGCGGTGCCGTTTTGGGGAGAAAAGCAGGCAGTGCGTAGCCCCCCGTTTGGGGGGTGCATTAGGACCGGGCTCAGAGAGTATTTCAGTGTCTTGTTTCCTTCACCAAGGCAAAACTCCCGCAAAGCCTACACGGAGCAAAGACCCCCCTCTGGTCTCCCGCCTGAGCGCTGGGGAAACTGAGGCATGGAGCGGGCAGGGCTCCAGCTCTGCCCCTGCAGCAAGGGCAGGTGCGGAGGCTGGCAGGGAGCCCGGCTCTCCTGCGTCCCCGTCCTGCGCCTCCCTCTGCTTCACCCCTCTGACCGCAGCAGGGCAGCCGCTGCGTGTGCCCAGGTGTCCTGGCCGCCTGCTCGGGGAAATTTCCACGGGCAGGGAGCGCGGTCGGGCTGCTCCACGGACAGCCGGAGCCAGCAGCCGCACCGGGCCGGAGGGGCTGGAGGAGGCGCGGAGCGGAGGTTGCTTTACCCCGTGCCAGCCCCCACGATGCCCGCAGCCAGCGCCAGCGGTGCCGTTTGAATCCCCGGTGCTGCAGCTGCAGCCTCCCCTGCCCGCGGCGCGAGCTCGGCACAGCCGGTGGAGGGGCTGACGGGGAAGGGGGAGGGAAGGAGGCTATTTTTGGCACCAGCAGAAATATCCGAGGAGGCATCTTGCAGCGTTATTCATCTGCAGGGCCAGGGCTTTTTGCATCACAACAGGATGCTTGTCGTAATCCTCGCTTGCGTGCGCGCGTGTGTATATATATACCCACGCGCCCCGCAGTGTGTACCCCATACACACGCAGGGACACAGCGTGCACACCCCGCTGGCCTCACGCTGGCGGCGTGGCTGCCCCACAGCACGTTCCCATGTGTGTGGGTCACAGCCTGGGCCCCGGGGCCATGGCACAGCACCCCGAGGCGCGTGCCACATGCAACACAAGGGATGCTGCGCGCCAGCCAGCGCTCTCGCCACCTTGCCCTGCATGTGGCTTGGGGGCAGGATGGGGCCCGCTGCGTGCCCCGGGCGCTGTGTGGGTGCCGGTGCAGCGCTCCCCGGGGATGTGCTGTGCCGGCTGAGCCGGCTCCGCGGCAAGAGGGCACGTCCCGTGCTGAACCTCGTGCCCTGGTGACTTCAAGCACCCTGGGACCAAACTCCCCTCCAGCCCCAGCAGCATGTGGGGCAAGGCTGGAGCCAGAGAGCAAGGAGCCAGCAACCTGTCCTCAGCTGTCCCCTCTGCAGCAGTGACCTTCTGCCATGGGCAGAGGTTGCCACGGGCCCGGCTGGCACCGCCAAGGCAGGCAGGGCCAGGACTGGCTGCGGGCCAGAGCCGTCAGCTGCTCAGGATGGGGCTGCGGAGAGCTGCCGGCGGTTTTGCGGGTGGCTCTGGCCTCCTGACCCTATGTCCACGCAGGGTGGTTAATGGGGCGGCACGGCTCCGGTCCTGCCCTTCCCAGCACCACAGCCGCTTGCTGCGGCTGCGTGCACCTCCCTGGGCCCTGCGGGATGGTAAACTGAGGCACCGAGCGATGGCGTGGGCACAGCCGGTGGTGGGCCCCTTGCTTCCCGGCTGCGGACTCCTCTGCTACCCGCGGTGCCAAGGCAGGAGGTGGCTGGGAGCAGGGCCGGGAGCAGGCACGGGGCCAGCCCCAGCCATGTCCTGGCTCCGGCAGGATCGGGCGCTGCTGGCACTGCCCCCAGGGCTGGGTAATGGGGCAGAACGGATGGCAGCACCGGGGCTGCAACATCCGCTTGTTTCCGGCACCTGGCATGACCGCGGGCACCTGCAGTCTGTTTTACGATCGGTACGTTCGCTTCCCGGCTTGGGAACGGGGGGAAAAATGCATAGGAGTGGAAAATAGCAGATGTACGCATTAAAGCACCAAGGAAACCTAAGCCAGCGTCACCGATCTGGCCTCCCCGCCTGCCCCGGCACGGGTGCCCTCCCCAGCACCCTGTGCCAGCTGCTGAGCCCTGCTCGCCTTTGCCACCCCTTGGCCCCGGCTGGGCCCCCCCGGCTGCGTTCGCACGCTGACCCCAGCACCCTGCTCGCTCCTCTCCTTCTCCATCCCCAGGCAGCCCGAGGGCAGGGGCCAGGCCTCGAGGATGCTCCCGCAGCCCTTCTCCCGGGCACAGGGAGGGATGTGGGGGCTCGGGCTGGGAAGGGAAAGAGCCTCTCGGCCTGCTCGTGGGGAAGCAGAAGGGAAACCCCCAGCCCTTTTCCTCCCCACGGGGCGGACAGAGGTGGGATGGAGCCGCAGGAAGCACTGGGCAGGTGAGACCCTGCACCGGGGGAGGCCGACCTTCACCGTGGGGTGGAAAGAGAGCGGGAGACAACACGGGCAGAGCCTGACGGGTTCTTGGAAGGGAACCCAAGTGGAAAATTACCAGGCTGCTGCTGTGCACGCCTGAGCAGGGCTGTGTGCATGATGCCTGCTCCCGGCCCGTGCCGAGGCTCTGGGGATGGTGCAGCACCGATCTGTACCTCGGGGTGCCGAGCGCCCGTCACTACGTGTGATGGAGCACGCTGCATGGAGCAGCCGCTGCAGCGGGGGCCCTCGGAGCAGCCGGAGAGAGCAGCAGCAGACAGAACCGGGCACCAGCCACAGCAGCCCTGCTGGTGTCTCCAGCAGCCGAGCGCCCAGCCCGGATGCGTCACCTGGGATTCTCCAGCTGGGAGCAGCAATTCCCCTGCGCGGGGCAGCTTGGCCGTGCCTGCTCAGCCCTGGGCGCAGCCAGCTGCGTGGGGACGCGGTGCCGGCACGGTGCGCACACGTGACGGCGCGTGGAAGACGCGGTGGGTTTGCACGCAGAGGCGGCGCGAAGCCAGCAGCATCCCTGCCTGGCACCGACGGAGATCCCAAGGGGGAGCGCGCAATCTCCTTCAGCCCCCCCTGCTCAGCACAAGCCCGCCCGGACCACGCACGCCACCAGCTCTGTCCCCCCATCCCAGCGCGCACCACGTACCAGGGGGTTGGGGGCAGCCATGCCGCTGTAGCCGTCATTCCTCTCGCAGGGCTGGCTGGCACCGTGGGCGCTGGTGGATGGCAGGGCAGAGCCGAGGGCAGCTTGCGGGGGCCCGGGGAGGCTGGAGGGGAGGCTGCAGTGGCTGCTGTTCCTCCTGCAGCTCTCCAGGTAGTCGTGGACGTAGTCAGAGCGCGCAGCAGCCTGGTACAGACCCTGCAGGGCGCCGAGCTCCTGGCAGCTCCGGGCACCGGGGCTGAGCGGGTAGGCGCTATCCGAGGCGTGCAGCCCCGAAAACTCCCGTGCCAGGTCCGAGTGGCTGATGGATTTGCGGCGGCTCAGAGGTGCTGAGGTGGGCAGGTAGCTCGAGGGGCTGCTGGGGGTCCCCGTGAAGGTGTAGCACGCGCCCCCGCTCAGCCCCCCGCCGGGTGGCCGGGGCTGGGCGCGGATGTAAGAGGGGCTCAGGCGGATGCTGGAGTCGGGGTACAGGGGCAGCCGGCCGCTGTCGTAGCCGCTGGTTGGGGACAGCCTCGTGTGGTGGTACCGGGGGGAGGGCAGGTAGCTGGCTTTGAAGCCGATTTTGTTGCTGTCTGCATAGGCTGTGGCCAAGGTGGAGCCGTAGGAGGTGTAGGAGCTGTAGCCGCTGGGCACCTTGCTGCAGGTGGTCTCGGCATAGCGGGACGAGTCGACGTACCGCTTCAGCGTGGAGGAGAGCTGGGACATGCTGGTGGCTGGGGCTCAGAGGGCTCAGCTGGAGGCATTGGCTACAAGAGAAGAGCCTGGGCTCAGCTTCCCTGGGCTGTGGCCAGCACAACAGCACCCCGTCTGCAGCCCACCAGAGAGACCCTGGGTGGGCAAGCAGGGAACAGCAGGGACCCAGGGGACAGAGTGGTGTGGCCACAGCTCCTACCACCTGCCAGCCCTCCCGGAGAGCTTGGGGCAGCAGGACCCCGCCAGCGATGCCACCTGTGTGCCTTTGGGCACCTGGCACCACAGGAGGGAGCCCCGGGGCTGCCCTGGCATGGATGGAGGTGGTGGGTGCCCACTGTCATGGAAGCCAAGGGACTGCAGCCATCAGCTCTGCCCCAGCCTTGGCATCCCTGCCACGCTGTCCCATGGCCTTCAGCGCAGGAGTCCTCGCTGTCCATCCCTGCTCCCCGCGTGCTGCAGGGGTGAAGGCCTTGCTGCAGCCAGAACCCACCCAGGGGCACTGGGGACTGTGGGGACAGCCAGGGGTCGCCCCACCGCAGGAACCTGCCTGTCTCCCTGCCACACCTGCGCCCTGCCTGCCTGCCATCAATAATTCAGGCCAACCGAGCCCTCGTGGCCCCTGTCACTGAGCACAGCCAGCGTGCAGGAGCAGGTGACAGCACAGCACTGGGTCCCCATGCGGAGTGGTGGCTTCTGCCCCATGGCACCCGGGTGTGGGGCAGGAGAGGGGCACAGGGATGGAGGCATCCGGAGCAAACGTGGAGCCAGCCCGGAGCCAGGACAGGGCACCAGCCACCTCTGCCAGCATAAGCAGGGGCTGTCCAAATCAGAAGGAAAGTTCTCTCGTGGGCTGGTGGCAGGTCCCCTACCTGTCCTGGGGCTGCGCTGGCTCCCCGGGTGCCTCGCGTCCCTTCCCTGGCCGGCCAGTGGCTCGTGTGGCTCCGAGAGTCCCCAGTCACCCAGGAGATGACCCTGGCTCCAAGGCTTTTCCCAGCCCCGCTGGGGCGGGCGCTGGCCCCGCTCCAAGACAGCGCAGAGGTGATGGGGACGGAGCCCGGCCCTCACGATGCGGGGCACAGCCGGGTTTGGGGAAGGGCACCGGCCCCCAGCTACCGTGGGATCCTCCCTGCCTGGCCCTGGGCTGCGTCCCGGCTGCTGCTGCTATTGCCGAGGGAGCAACCGTCCCGCAGCAGAGAGGAAACTATTTACAAGCAAGAGCAAGCCGGAGCGCACAGACCTGTTTGGGAACTGAGGCTGAGGGGTGAATAATCCGCTTGCAGGCAAATACAGCACCAAACACCCGGCTCTTCCTGACCTGGCTGTGGCCGCCCGCGCCAGCATCGGGCGGGCCCCGGAGCTGCTCTGCCAGCCAGGACCCGATGTGCTCCCGGGGGGGATATTGCTCGGGGGATGTGGGACCCGGCCAAGGGGTGGCATCCCCATGGGCGTTGAGGTGAGGTGCTGGAGCCCCGCGGCTCCAACGGGTGGTTGCTGGCAGCGGGACCGGTCCCCGCAGGGCAGTGCGTGCCCTGGGGATGTGGGGTAGCCGGTAGAGGGATGAGGGGCTTGGGAGGGGGAACCTGCCCTGGGCACAGCAGCGAACCCGCTGGCATCACGGGAGGAGAGATCTTACCATGTAGGATCGCCGTGTCTGCTAGGACCACCTGCGCCGCGCAGTCCCCATGTCACATCACAGCAGACCCCAGTGCTGCGGGAGAGCAGAGCGTGCCATGAGCCCGAGGAGCTCAGGGGGTGTGAGAAAAGCCCGGTTCCTCCCATCGCTTCCTGGCCTGCTTGGCCCCTCCCTGCCCATAATAATGCTGAGCTTTCCTGCTGCCTGGCAAAGCCCTGGGGCTGGCATGGCTGAGTCAGGCCTCCTGCACCCTCATCATCCTCCCTGGGGAAGCTGAGGCACAGGAACGTCCGGTCCGTGGCCACGTGGCCATGGGGCAGGAGCCAGCGCCAAGGGGACCCAGGAATCTGGGCACCGCGGGGATGCTCAGGCTGGGGAGCGCATCCCAGCCTCCTGCTCCAGCAAGCCTTCCCAACGGGAACCTCAACGCTGGGACGGCACCAGGTCTTCTGGGGAGGCAAACCTTTGCCCCGGAGGCAGAGGCACGGGGAAGGCTGCGGTCCTCTACTGCAGGCCTGGTGCCGGTGGCCCCGGTGGCAGCTGTCCCCCTTGGTGGCTGTGGAGCCCCAGGGCAGGCTCAGCTTACACAGCACTGGCTCCATCCAAGGTGTTACGGCACAGCTGCTTCTTGCTTACGCAGGCCTGGAGCTGTGTCCCTGTGCCCTGAGACACAATGTCCCAGCCCGGGGGTTACTCGGGAGCTCCCAGCCCTCTGCGACAGCTGGGGGACCCTGCGTGGAGCACACTGCGTGGAGCACCCTGCGTGGAGCACCCTGCATGGAGCACCCTGCATGGAGCACCCTGCCTGCTCCAGCCCACAAGCGCTTTGGGGCCGAGTGGCTGCTGGAGAGGGCCAGCAGCCCTTCTCCAGCCCTTTTCCAGCACTTCTCCAGACCTTCTCCAGCATGGGGCTGAAGCTCTGGGCACGCAGTGGTTTGGCTTCCAAGCACCCAGCACGCCCTGGCCCCCAGCATCCCTCCTGGGGTCTGTCCTTGGGGCAAAGCCGGAGCCACCCCGCAGCACTTGTGCACCCCAGAGCGAAGGGACGGGCCCAGGTCTGTGTGTGCAGCGGGGGGAGCCTGGCCGGGGCCTTCCCCAGCCGGCCACAGGCCTGAGAACCCACCCAGCTCAGTGCATGTGTGCTGGCCAGGCATCACCGCCGCTGACACATCCCCACCTGGCTGCCAAACCTGCTGCTCACCGCTCCCGGGCCACCCCCCAGGCAGCAAAACTCCAAACCAACGGGGGAACCCTGACGTAGGACCCAGCGCCTGTTATTGCTTTGAGGTCTGCGGGTGGAAAAAAAAGAAGGGACCTGGGGAAGCGTGCGGGACGCGGCTCTGCCCACCCCGGGGACCGGGAGGAGCCGGGCAGCGCGGCGTGCTGTGGAGGGCTGCTGGGTTTTCCCGCGTGAACCCGCTCTGCAGAGGCGGTGAGAGCGCACACGTCTCCGTCACGGCTTCACCCAGCCGAAGGGAGAAGGGAGCAGTTTTATGGGCTCTCACTGGCATCTCGCAGCCCCTGGTGCCACAGCCCCCTCCCCGTGCCATTGTCCCCCCGCGCTCCCTCCACTCACCGGTGTGCTCGGCGGGGCGTGCGCTCAGGGGTGCGAGGCCGGCGCGGTGCGGGGCGAGCGGCTGCTCATGGGGCGATGCCGAGCCGGGGGAGCCCCTGCTGCCTCCTCGGGGCGCTTCCCTGGGGCCAGAGGAGAGCAGGGGTTTTGGGGGGGCCGATGGCGGGGTCAGGCCACCCCGGGGCTCGGCTCCTCCACCCGGTTGGGAGTGGGCGCAGTGGCCGGAGGGGCCGTGCTGGAGGGCTGCGGGGCCGTGTAAAAACGCCACCGCAGAAATTCACGGCTCAGGTTACCGGCTAGATAAATATAGTGTCTTTATCTGACCTCACAGGGCGCCGAAACGCTCCTCTCGCATTCCAGCTTCGGGAAGGCTTAAAGGGGACGTGAGCCTGAGGGGGCCGGTGGCCCACGGCAAGGGGGTGCTGGGAGGGGAGGCTGGGGAGGCACAGGGGGCTCTGGGAACAACGAAGGGTGCCCGAGGGTAAGCGTGGGGAGAGGGGAGGTCTGGGGAAGGAGATTGAGGTCCAGGAGGGAAAGGATGGGCAGGGGTGGAGAGGGGGAGCAGGGAGGGCAGAGGAGGTGGGGAGGAGCTGGGCTGCGTTTTGTCCCCCCTTGGGAAAACCCACAGGGAGAAGAGCCCCCAGGCCTGCGGCACAGCAGGAGTGGGCCAGGAGCACCCCCCTTGTGGCTCCAAAGGGACACCGGGGGACATCAGGGGGACATCAGGGCACAACCCCCGGCACCGCTCCCTGATGCCTGACCCGCCCAGGGCGGCCGGTGAGCCAGCACCTCGGTGGCCGTGACTCAGCCAGCACCTGCTGACGATAATTAGGCGGGATGCAATTATGGTGGCATTTTCCTCCCTCCTGCCCGGCTCCAGCCCCGAAACAGGGAGGGCCACATGAGGCAGGCGTCTGCGCCTGGGTGTGACTCCAGGAGGCTGCTATGGGATCACCAGCGGTGTTAGGGGCTGGCGGCAGGACCCTTGTTCCCAAACCCGGGGGTGAGCGCACCCCGCGGTCCCCAGCTCCCAGGGCAGCATCTTGATCCCATGCAGGGAGCAGCACGCGGCTGCTCCCGGATGCTTTAGAGGCTGCCGTGGCCCTTGGCATCCCCAGGGGCATCGCGTGGGCACACGCAACACGCGCGTCAGCAGGCACGCGGGGAGGACCGTGGCGCGGCACGCACACCGCCCCGGGGCTGGGAGCTCCGGGACGCGCCTGCACGCCCGGCCCCGCTCCCACGTGCTCCCTGCCCGCAGGACGGGGGGGCCAGGGCCGCCTCCACGGGCACAGCCCCACCACCGCGGGCAGAGCAGGGTGGAGATGGGGTGCCGAGGGTACCCGCGCATGTGGCGTAGGGACGAGGCCCCCGGGGTGCGTGGTGGTACCTACCCCGCTTCGCCCCTCTCCCGGTGCTGCTGGGCCGGTGGCCCCAGCCCTGAGCTCACAATGGGGCGAGGAGTGGGGGTCTCCGGGACGGAACAGGGTGGGATGGGGACACGGACGGTCACAGGGTCCATGGCCCAGGAGGCAGGAGGGGTCACCCCCCATCAGGCAAGCCTTGCCCCTGCCTGCTTCTCCAGGCTCGGGCTGCTGAGGGGGTGCCGAGCCCCCCACGGCCCCTCGCCCCACGCCGCACACACGGGTGGCCACGGCTCCAACACACAACCTAGGGTTTTATTGTGCAGACAGAGGAAAACTCCCGGAGGATAGGTGTTTGTTTTTTTTGTTGTTGTTGTCGTTGTTGCTTTTCGTAGGGTTGGTTTTTCTTTTTCTCCTTTAACAGAATTTCTTTTACGACAAGCTGTGGAAACAACTACAAATGTTCACAAAAAAATGAGACTGGAGACGTGTCCGCGCGGTCGGCCAGGCTCCCCCAGCCAGCCCGGGGAGCAGGGGGAGCCGAGCCCCCGCCCCCCGCGGCCCCCGCNNNNTCGGCAGAACTAGACAGCAAGCAAGCGGGCAGCGACGGGCAGGGACGGGCAGGGACAGGCAGGAAGGGGCAGTGGGGCGGGAGGCAGTTTGCGGCGTCCGGAGGGAAGCGAGGAGCGGGGACCAGCTGCTGGGATCTGCTCTCAGCCGTCGCGGCGCTGCCTGGGCTGCCCGGGGAGCTCGGCAGGGCTGGGGCTCGCCCCACAGACCCGGATGCTCCGGTCAATGCCTTCCCCTGCCCCCTGCCCGCTCCTGGGCTGGGGTGCACAGGGCCAGCCCCATGGTCTCTCCTGGCCCAAAGGCTCCTGGGGTCCTGCGGGGCATGGGACAGGCTGGGGGTCCCTCTCCCTGCTCTCACTGATCCCTGGGAACATCCTGGCCTTACTGAGGCGGTGGCCGAGAGCTGGGGAGGCCTTAGCCCCCTTTTTCTACTCTTAAAGAGAGATGGGGGGATGCTGAAAGGGAGCAGGGAGGTGGGAGGGGACACATGGGCTCCTGCCAGCGGCATGGCGGGGCTGGAGGAAGATGGGGACGCGTGCCATGGGGAAGGATGGGGACCCCAGGTGTTCCCGTGGAGAAGGCGGGGAGCCGGTGCGGAGGGATCGCGCTCCCCTGGGGGAGCCCCCTCCCCGGCTGAGGGCAGCAGGGCGCTGGCCGGGCTGCGGCTAGCTCGGAGAGGCTCTGCGGGCCCCCGCTGCGGGCGCTGGCGGCACTTCTCTCGTCACAGCTAAGGGCTGGTCCCTGGGGACAGCCAGGGGCAGCCCCAGGGCACCAGGCGATGTCTGGGGCCTCGCATCCAGCTTGGCTGCAATAAACAGAGACCACCAAGTCACCGGGCTGGCATGCAGGGCTGGGCAGGGACGCTGCAGCCCCGTCTCCTCCCATCACCTCCCTTACCTGCTAGTCCAGCTGTCTTTCCCCAGTTGAGAACGGGTGAAAACAAAACAAAACAAAACAAAACAAAACACAGAAGTAAAGGAGCGGGAGAAGCGGGCTGTGCGGGGCTGAGGCTCCGGTGCGCCCAGCACCAGCAAACCAGCGCGTGGGGAGGGTGCGATGGGAGAAGCAGCGCTGCCTAGCGGAGCCACCATGCGTCGGAGCAGGGCACGTGCGCGCGTGACGGCGGGTCTCAGCACAGGACGGTGGTTAGCGTTAGATATACGGCTATATAGAGATAACATAGAGGGAGGTTTCGTGTGTTCCAAATCTTCTCTTCCCGAGGGCTGCGCTCTGGCGGGGGAGGCGGGTTGGCTGGGGTGCGCCGTGGGGGCGTGGGTGCTTTTCCTTTCACAGGGACACGAAGTCCACGGCTTGCAGCAGAGGCAGGGAAAGGAGGAGCAGCAGGAGCCACGAAGTGTTCTGGATCAAGAGGCTGAAGCCGGCGCATTTCTCCAGTTTGTCTGTGAGGATGGGGCGTGGGGAGAGAAGAAATGAAATCCCGCGGGAACAGGGGTCAGGCTGGGTGCTGGGGGGTGCTGAGAGTCCTGCCCTGCCCCATCACCCGTTTCCCCTCCCACCTTGTGCCCACGGAGCGGGAAAGCCTTTGGGGACACAGAGACCCTGGGGAACACCAAACCCTGCCCGCGCCTGAGCGCGGTGACAAAGGGGTGGGCAGCAGGAAGGGCTCTGCAACTAGAGGGGTGTTCCCGAGGGACGCAAGCGTGCAAAATCCCACTGCACTCCTGCTCCGAACCACGCAGCCCTTGCGTGCTTCACCAGCAGACTTTCCTTCTGCTGGGACTGGCTGCGAAGGAAGGGCAGGTAAGGCTTGGGAAACACTGGCGGGGCTCAGGGAGGCTCTGGGGACATCACAGGGGGCTGTGGCTTCCTTTGCTGGCCCTGCCGAGCCAAGGGGCAGGCAGGAAGGAGGGGCTGGACACGAGCTGGAGGCCAGACGCCGCTGCCCCTCTCACCTTTGATGACGGTGATGTTCTTTATCTGGTTGCCAGTGTAGTCGTTGGTGGCCTTCAGCTCGCACATGTAGACACCCTCATCGCTGGTGGTGAAGCTCTGCAGGTAGAGGCACACCAGGTTCTTGTGCATGGTGACATTGGCTCGGTTCCGGTAGATGTTCTCGGAGACGCTGATGGTGCTCTGGATGACGTGCTTCCTGTTGTCCTTGGTGATGCTGAACTCGTAGGTCAGGGGGTTGCTGGTTTTGTTCTCATAGCGGCAGTCCACCCGGAGGCTCTGGCCCAGCAGGCAGGCGCTCAGGTCCTTGATCATCTGGCAGTGGGCGGCCTGGAGCACTGGGACAGGCGGGCAGGGGTGGGACAGGGAATGGTGAGCACCGGGGATGCCCGAACAACCTCCCAACCATATGGGCGCTGCATCCCACCCCCGCAGAGAGCCCTACCTGTCAGGATGACAGCGATGCCGACGGTGGGGTTCATCTTTCCGCTGACGAGGTGCCCGGAGGTGGCTGCCAGCGAGATACCTGGGCAGGGGGAGAGGGGCGGTCAGCTGGGCCAGCACCCGGCACACGGCTGTGCCACGAGGAGGTGGGCATGCACAGCACAGGCGGGCAGGCTGCCACTCCCCGCGCAGGTGATGCTCTGCAGCCGGCTGCTCGCCGTCACGGGGACGGGCTGGCCCTGCCGACGAGCTGGGGATCGGGCGCAGCGTGTCCGCCAGCATCACCTTCCCGTGTCCTTAGGCGGTGCCAGCCACGCTCTTTTCCCCGCCCGGATCCCCCACGCCAGGCATCACGCGAGCGCGGCACAGCCCCTTGTGCGCCGCGCTCCCTTCTGCCCCTGCCAGGGCGCTCGGTCGAGGGACGGGAGGGAGGAAGCAGGATGCGCCCCGGTGCCCGCCCGGCGCGGTGCCAGGTGAGGGACCGCCAGCCTGGCCCCCCCGCGGGTGAGCTCAGCAGCGATGACTCATTGTGATGCAGTGAGGGAAAGGGGCCAAGAGCCGCGAGAAGGAGGGAGGTGGTGGCCGGACAGGGAGCCCAGGCTGCCAAAGGATGGCACCAAGTCTCCAGGGGCTGAGCGGAGCCTGCCCGGCCACTGGGTGGAAGGGTTTTGGGGTGGGAGTGTCCACCCGCTGGGTCCCTGGCCCCTTGCCCATCCCTCTGCGGGCTGCTTGTGGTCCGTGTAGGCGAGAGGCTGGTGGGTGATGTGCCGTCCAAACCCCAGCCCCACTGGCGGCCTGATCCAGCCGAAAGGAATCAATTAAAGGTTTGCAGCCCAGCCAAGCAACTGCACGGGGAATCCAACCGCAGACATGCGGACTGGAGGAGAGGGAGGGGGAGAAGCAGAGCAGAAGCTGGGGCTGAAGGACACGCTGAGCGCCCTGCAGTTGGTCCTCCTGGGTGTGGCTGGGGACCAGGACCAAGAAGGGGAGCTCTGTTACCACCCCTTTGGATCCCCAGGCTGCCAGAGGGTAGGGCAGACCCCGGGCTGCCTCATATGAGCCTGGCTAAGCATCCAGGGAAGATCTGGGAAGTGCCTGTACCACTGCCAGCTGGATTTTTCTTTTTAGCGTTTTTTGGGTCTTTCACATAATATTCAAGGAGGAAATACCAAAACTATTTGCTCACTCTGTAGCTGTGAAAGATCTCTATATCCACAACCCCAAACCCTGGCCAAGCAGAAAAATTCCCTTCTGTTTGGTCTTGATAACCGAGGGGTTGCAAATGGGGACAAAGGCATGACAGGGGAGACTGAGTCTCCTTCGGGTCCCTCAAAGCTGGCCCTCGCCCCTTGCTTTACCATTTCCCAGCTCGGACTTGCTCCTCCTTGACCATCCTGGGACACTGCCCAGGTCACAGCCACAGAAGCAGCGCAGATGAGCTCCCAGAGAGGAGGACTTCCTCCCATCTGTGTGCAAAAGCGCTCAGATCTTCCAGGCTGGGGTTGCACGAGCCCCTCGGTCCCCTGTGCCCCCTCTCCTCCCAGCCCAGGCTGAGCTAGGCGGGTACCATTCGCTCCTGCATGACCCCAGGGCTGGGCACAGGGACAGGGCTCGCAAGGGCGGTGGCATCAGGGGGACTCCAGCCCTTGCAGAGCAAAGCTTTGCGGCACGCGCCCTGCTGCTCGCCGGGGGCCACGCTGTGGGGACACCTCCGTGCCCAGCACCGCCACCAGCCGAGGGTCACAGCCCGGCTCTGGGAGTGGCGGAGGGTGGGGACACCGGGGAAAAAGATGGGGTGCGGGAAACTGCGAGCCCCAGGAACCTGCCCCTGCTGCTGTCAGCAAAAAGGGGGTGCACGGGGAGCTGCTGTGTGTGTGCATGGGTGCAAGGAGGGGCAAGGCAGGCGGGCCCCGCGTGGGGTGCAGGTGTCGGTGCGGGAGCTGCCGCCCTTGCAGGGATGCGGGCGCGCGCGTGGGTGCGCGCAGGCGTGCCCGTGGAAGAATGCCGCAATCCCGACCGCTCGGGAAATACTGCGGGGTTTGGGGG
>VXAA01000273.1:605824-721957 GCA_013399115.1 Anseranas semipalmata | reverse complement strand
CGGGCGCCCCGCTCGGGGCCGTGGTGCGCTCAGCTTTCGGGAGGCTTTGCGCCTCCCGAGGTCGGGCTGTGCTCGGTAGTTCCCGGGAACGCTGCAAGCTGGCGTACCGGGCCGCAGGGCTGAGTCGGAGTGAGGGCAGTGGCGCACCGGTGGCTGGCGGCTCGTTAGCGACGTGTGCGCGGTGACTGCCGCGGCCGCAGCCCTTTGCCGTCCCTTCCAGGTGTGACTCACTGTAAAACAATTGCCGGGTGGTGCCTGGTAAAGCCTCACGTGTGAGAATCCAGCGTGTTTCAGCGTTGCACGGGACCCATTCCTGATGTTTGTGTTGCTGTTGTTATGCTCAGCATCCTTATCCCCTGTTAATATGCAGGGAGGACACAGTTGGGGCCCGGTCACATTAAGGGTGTTTTCTTCCCCATGCCCCAGGAACAGCAGTAGTCCTTTGGAAAGCTGGAATTCTTGTGAGCAGGGAGAAAGGCTGGCTCAGCTGCGGAGCTGCCAAGTAGAGGAATGAAGCCCGGGGCTTTCTGCACGTGGTAGCCCTGAGGTTAAGCACGTGCAGCACCGGTAGCAACAAACCGACAGAAACACGGTGAGGTGGCAAAACCAGCGAACCTGCAACTGGTGAAGACGAGGCCGTGTGTCTGTGTGAATCTCAGTGAGTAGCACTGAATTACTGCAGAGGAGATTCCTTGGAAAAAAAAATAAAAATAAATGGGTATCCTTACGGCTTGAGATATCCCTGAAATGCTGGGAGAGGGGAATGGTTGGGCACGAGCCTAATGCGCAGGTGGCATCTTTAACTTAAAGGCTAAACCATCAGAAGCAGGCCGCGACCTCAAACAGCAGATCTTGCTTTTATGTTAGTTCAGGACCCGATTTCTCTCGTTCTTTCTCAGAAGAAATACCTGTTCATGTTTATGGTGTATTTGCCTTGGAAAGTGAGAACTAAAAGGCTTCATAAATTTTACAGGAAACTATTTTTGTCTAACAGTGGTATTGGGAGAAATACAGGGTGCAGCTCAAAGGCAGAGGGAGTTTCTTCTGTGGGAAGACTGCAAGAGGGAACTTTGAGACTGTAGAAAGGAAAGGACAAGCCGTCTCGTGTGTCTGTGGTGTATGCCGATCAGTACGCGGTCAGAAACATGACCTAGTGATACGGTATCTTGTGGAACTTGCTGACAATTCATCGTTGGGAGATGTTTACTATAACTACAAGTCCTAGTTTAAGGAATTGTGATGATCTATTTTCAACCTCTCACCTGTAGCTCTAGGTAGTCTTGGAGTGTCAGCAGTATTTTGTGACCAGAATTGCTTGCAGGTTTTAATGTAATGGAAAACACAGTCTGGAAGCAAAGGGCATTTTGTAAAGAAGCTGTGAGTGTATGCTTGAATTAAAAGTAGGCTTGAGATCGCAGTTCACAGGGGTCTCGAGCTGTTTTCATGTACGCCCTCTCATAAGGCAAAATCATGTCAGCAAAATCATCTCAGCTGCTTAGAGAAAGTGTGTGTGAAATTGTCAGTAAGTTTCCAAAACTGCAATCTCTTCTGTAGTCACGGAGGGATATTGAGAGCTTTTCCTGGTTTCAGCTATGTTCTTTGCGACATTATTTGGGTCATCCACAACCAGAGTGGGCTAACCTAACTCCACGCAGTTTTGTTTCTTAGAAATGGATAGGTACACACAACCTGTGAGCACACCTACCTTCATCAAAACCTTTATTGATGTCCTGTGCAACATTATGTCCCATGCTGTGCTTTGGAAAGGAGGCTACTAATGTACACTTCACGCTAGGTTTATGGGAACCATTGACTCCAAAACGGATCTTAATTTACAAGTTGATAATAGGTTTACAATTGTAATGTCACTTCTAAGTTGTTCTGTGTCTCTGGTCTGTAATAACTATTTTCAACAGACATTCCAATAATTGTCCAGATCTCATAATGGTTTAGAGTGTAATTAGGGGATGCATTCTAGACCTTTCTTTGTTCTGAAATTAGTTTTTGAAAAAAAAATTCAGTTCATTAAGATACTTCTATAAAACTTGAGATGAATCTCAACTTCTTGGAAAATGGTAAAATCTAGTGACTCTTTTTTAAGAGGTCAGGCAGGGTCCTGTTATCTGGGTTACTTATATATTAATGAAACACTCTGTCCTGGGATGTCTGTAGCTCTTCGTGCAGAAATATTGAAATGTTGTTCAAGAACTGACCAAGAAGATAGACAGTGTTTAAAGGGCAACTAAAGACCAAGGATCTCTCTAATGCATTTCTTTTTACCTTTAATATTATGAAAATTAACCTGTTAAGAGGGGCTTTTGTCAGTGATGTTGACAAATGCTGTTTTTGGTGATGGTGGGATTTGGGATGCGAGGAGAAGGGATTTACTTGTTATTGACACTGTTAATTTCTCTCTAGGAAAAAAAGAAGAAAAGTAACGAGGAATCTCAGATACAAGAGCCTGATGATGTCTTCCTCCCTCCTGTCGCAGAAGTGTCTTCTCAAGCCAGTAAAGTGCAAGTGGAACAACCTGGAGAATTCACAGAAATTCAGCTCAGTGATGAAGTAGAAGATGGAAAAACTGTAACTGATGCGTGTGACGTCCCCCATAGTTTAACTTTAGCAAACGAAGGGTCTTTGACAGCGACTCTAGAGCCTCCAACAGATGGAGAAGAGAGCAAAGCCGGTCCCTCACATAAAGAATGTGGAGGGGATGTTGAGAAAAGTGAAAAAAGCAAGCTGGACAAACCTCCCAGCCCTGTGGAGGTGGTTGCTAGTAGATCAGCAAACTCTGACGTATTGGGCAGCACCTTTCATTCCAGTGCAGCTGCTTCGCAGGCAGTAGTGGGCGTTGTACGGGACAAAGGAACTGAAAACGTACAAGATGTCAGAAGTCCTCTTGTCCGTTTTTCAGAGAAGCTTCCTCTTAGTACCTCACAGCTCTGTGAGAAGTCCAGAACGCGTGTTCAACGCTCGGGGTTGAAACCAGTTTATCCAGACTTGTCAGCTGAATTGGCCTACGAGAGACCAACCATAATGGCGGTTAAACCGCTGTTGCACAATGAGAGGCTGTATCCAGAGCTCCCAACTGAACCCGAACTGGTGCCATTTACCAGAGAGCAGCTGAAAATTTTTGAGCCCTGTTCATGGTTGGAGAATGTTGACTCCTACGCAGAGGAATTCGAAAGCGTTGCTCATCAGGACAGGCACGAATTTTACGAACTGCTCCTGAACTACATGCGCTGTAGGAAGCAGCTGCTGCTGGCTGAGGCGGAGCTGCAGGCTATGACGACAGACTGCCAAAATGTTAAGGGGAGATTATGGACTTTTAAAGAAGAACAGAAAACTGTGCAGGTGCTGTTACTGGAACTACTTTTGAAGCAAAACTTTTTGGACATGAGTCTGTACACTGATTTTGCTCGCTGTTAAGTTTACTGTGTTTAGGATGCTCTGTTCTAAAACAGATGGTTGCTTTTGCTTTTCTTTCTCTCCACTGACCCCCACTCTTTCAGAGCATTGTCCTGTTGAGAGTTAAGACGGTTTGTTGTTTGATTTTAAACTCTGACAAGTGTAAGGTAGTGGGATCTATTTTAGTGACCTCTTTTGGAGCCAGGCTCGTGTTTGTAGTCAGTCACTCAGTGAGCTGTGTACAGCCAGTTCTGCCTGTAGCACTGGGTGAAGTTTGTGCTGCAGTACTTACAGAAGATGCAAGAGAGATGTGGCAGAATAGGGCTGGCCATCTGTGGGACTTCAGAATGACCGTAGTGATGATGTCCCACCTGGCCTGCTGCCTGTAGTGACAGTTTTCACTGACGACATTCCTGGCTGCGTCCTGCTGTCAGAGATGGCAGATGCAGAGGAGTTTGAGTCATGCTTGCGGGTGACCCTGTTACTGGAAGCATAGGGTGTACGAGGTGCATCCACCCTCAGTAACTGTTGCTTCTTAAGCGTAGCTGTGGTTATAGCCACTTCCAGGGTGCTTGTGTCCTGCAGCATTGCTGTCTGCAAACCAGAGGGATCTGGGGAACTTCTTGGTGCAGACATCAGAAGAGCTTTCCCCCCAGACTCATTCTGTGTAGCTTGTTTTTGGAGCTCGTCATTGTGGACATTGTAGTGGGAGTGAATGAAATTGTTCTGGCGCTCTGATGCTGTTTGTAGCCACCATGTCATCAGAATTGGCCAGGGGTGCTAACTACCTGTGTATGGGGTGGTTTTCACTCTGCCTGTAGTGCAGGTCTGAAGCTAGTGCCTCTCCTGTGCAGTTCCGCAGAGTTTAATCTGCTGAACAGGTGGGAATCTTTTCCTTTTTACTCCGGAGTAACTGTAATGGACCTGGATCACTGAACCTCACTGGACTCTGTTTTCTGTTGATAAGTTTCTACACTGAAAGCAATTTTGGCTTCAGTCTTACATCCCCACTGAACATCATGCAGTTGGCTAAGCTTGCTGCTTGCTTTACTCTCTCCTGATTCACTATTTATTATATGTCCAGAATAATTGTTGTCTTAATACCAATTTAAAATTATTATTCTAATACGAACTCACTGGGAGTAGAGACACCTGATTTTGTTCGCATCTTTCAGTGATGCAGGCAAGTTGCTTCATGTCTATTTCTAAACCTGAGTTATTGAGGGTTTATAAGAGTTTGTTTGTTTGGATTTTTTTCTTCAGAAGTCAGGGATGAGCATCTTCAGCAGCTCTGGAAAGTGTAGAATGCTCCCAAATGTTTGTCCACCTGTAAAGTGGCCCCTTTCATAAAAGCTCTGAAATCTATTGAGGGGAGGGTTACCTCAGGGTCAATTTCTGTAAGCGTGCTTGACCTGGCAAAATGACAAAACCACTTACATAAAATAATTGCTTTCTTTTCAGGGCGTCTGTGCAGATCAGTGCAAAGTGACGGGTCACCATCGCTACCAGACAGTAGAGCTGAATGAAAGTGTGTTGGGGGAACTGAAGAAGCTGTTTGAAGCCAAAGCAGAACACGTGCATCAGACACTGGCACTACATTCCTACACTTCGGTGTTGTCTCGGTTGCAGGTGGAGTCTTATGTGTACAGGTTGCTCAACAGCTCCTCCCTGCTGAGATCAGTGGCTCTTCAGCAGCAAGAACAAGGTGCGTTGCTGGTCTGGGCCACTGCCTGTGCTGTTCAGGGTGCCCAGCACCTTGTTCACCTGGAGTTTTGGAGTCTTGTGGTGGGACTTCTACACTGGAGTGTTTCTCCTCTGTTACTAAAATCTGTTGATTCAGGGATCAGTGAAACACTTTTTTTGCAGAAAAACTCCAGTTCCCTTACCTTATTCACCTGGAGGGTGGAAGATGAATGCAGGAGTCCCTTCTGTCTAGGCTTTATGCTACCACAGATTACTGTAGGGGACCACCAGGTGGGATGGGAATCCCAGAGTACAATCTCTTGTCAAAGACGCCATATAATACAATCCCTTTTCCAAACTGATGATGCACAGTTTTAAGAACAGCTGGATATACTTCCTGCTTTACTTCTTTTGGAAGGCCATTTGAAATCTCGCAGCTCTAATACTTAGAAATCTTTCTGGCTTTCATGCTAAGCATATTACTTATTTGGGTTTCTGCCAATATCATCTTTTAGCTAAAGTATCCCTCCCTCAGATATTTTTCCTCCCTTTGTCTCCCACCCCCAGATAATTTATATGCATAGTAAATAGTGGTTCTTGTAATGTTTATGTTGAGGGAAGGTTTTTTTATGAGAGCAACCATAGAATATTCTTCTGGTAATTAGCATCCAGTGATTAATTATAAGATTAAATAAAATATGCTGCATAGGTGTTCTTTGTCAGTTTTAACAAACAGCTGTGTTGAAAATATCTTGGTATCTACAGATACAGAGAGAAAGTTTTCTATATAGCCCCAAAACAACTACTTAAGCTACTATTCTGAGAGCTGCTCCTCAAAAGTCCTTCTTTTCTTAATTTGCAGTTTCAAAGCAGTCTGAAAATCTTTCTTCAGACTTGGGCCACTTGAAAGAATGTATCAGCGTTCTCTTCAGTTTCACTCGCAGAGTTATTGAAGATCCTCAGTTTCAGAGTGACCTTCTTATGTGGCTGCAGAGACTGGTGAGGGAGTAAGCATGGATAGAGCTGTTTGATCCAACACGTGGGTTGAATTCAGGAGTTATTTCTGAAAATGTTACTGTTTTTCTTGCTGACCCACATGCAATTCATTTTTTGGGTTCTACTTGGTGAACAGAATCTCTTGGTGAATCTTTAGAATGGATTCTCTTGTTTGATGAAGTCAATGGAGGTCAGCTGCATTAACGAGGGCTGGCACCTGAGCAGCCAACAATGTTCAGACTGGACTCGTATTTTTTTTTAATGCATAGAGGGTATTTATGCTTTTGTTTTGTAAGTAAAAATATTCAGATTAGCATTTTTGAGAAAATTCTGTTCTTGCTGACTTTTAAGTAAATTATTTCTTAATATAATTGTAATTAATTCGTCGACACCCTAGAAAGTGGTTTGCACTGTGGCTCAGAAGCCAAGCAAGCAGGCTTTTAGATACTGTTCTGCTGTAACTTGCTCTGGAAACTGAGGCTTGCTAGAAAGTGTGGGAGGAGAAATGAAAAAGCAGTATTATTCTATTTAGCAAGGATATAAACGAACGAACGTTAAAATTATTTACAAGAGTCCAATACACGTTCCTTTAGGTGTCAGTGTTGCAAAGAATTGGCTGTCCAGGTGACCATCTCTTCCTCTTCAACCACATCCTTCGATGCCCAGCTGGGATCGGTGAATGGGCTGTTCCGTTCATTCAGGTGTGAATGTTTATTTCTTGATTGTTGGAAGGTTGGAGTGGGTAGACAGGTGACATTGGAAGCACCAATGTGTGTGGTGTATAAGGGATGAGGAAGAACAGATTTTACAGCTTGCCCATTAAAGTGGAACTCCCTGTGTTTCCCTGGGAAGTTTATTAGCTGGGTAATTTCAAGGGCAAGGAAAAGGGTTCACTTTGTGTAGATTGGAGGGAGTGCAGATATCCATGGGTATCAGGGCACTGTTTGAAAAAACGTGCCCTCCAAGAGGGGAAGACGCTGGAAATCTAGCCATAGGAAAAGATTGCAATTACACTAACGGGTTAAGGCGGGTGATGAAATAAAAGGGTGACTGGAAGTAGCATTGTTAGCTCAACTCTCCCATTCCTTGGTGCCTAGATGTACATGAGAAATGAAGAGGGAAGTTGTCTTTTTGTGTACCTTTTTTGATATTTTTTTTCCTCCTTTAAATTCCTTTTTATACGTACTTATAGTACCTAATATTGTGCTATAGTAACGCTTCCTCCAGGGTATTGGAACTGTCTTTTTTCACTAGCTTTTTGTTCAGACTAAAAACTATCCATAAACGTGAAACCCAGAATATGAATTTCTCTGGTAAAACTGATTTGCCCTTTGTTTTGCTTGGACTGTAACTTTACTTATATTTACTAAGATTTTTGCGTTTAATTCCAGATCAAAGTCTTGGATAACCCATCAGGTGTCTTTCATTTCATGCAATCTCTTGCCTTGCTTATGTCTCCTGTCAAGTAAGTATGGAAATATAATTTTATAAACATGTTCTGATGATTTAATAGTAGAAAACATGATATAAAATCTTATTTGTACAACCCTGAAAGCACGTTGCAGGCAAAGTCATAAAAGCAGGCACAAATAAGAGATGTGCAGTTAAACTCAAACTTTTTTTACTCATTCACCTTGAAATACAGCCTTGGCAGTACATTCGCCAACTGTGCATGGTATGATAAGGCTTGCTTTTGACTGTCAAATAGCTTGTGATGACTGACAACGTGTTTGTTTTTTTAACTGTGAATTCTGATATAGAAGTCTTGCCATGGATGATGGCCTGATCGGAATACTGTCTCTGCAACAGAGGGCCTTGAGTAAAGGGTTTGCTAAATTGATTATGCTTCTTAATTTATTTTTCATGCTTTTTTAATCTAGAAGGAATACATGGTGCTTGGAGAAGCTAGCTAATGGAATCAATCATTAGTGAAAACTCCTATTATGTGCTTCAGATAAAATACATAACTTGCCCTGAGACCCCTCTCCCCATAGATTTTAGTGTAAAAGACTCAAACTAGTGGTATCTTGATAGTCTGACCCTGAGTTAACTGGGACTTCTGTTTATTGTAGACTATTGTCTTAAAGGGCTTTGTTTCACGCTTCCTGTCTAGAGCTGCTTGGCAAAACAAATACGTTGTCCTGAGGTCACGTGAATTGCTGGTGGGTTATTTGCTTGTGCTTTGAGGACTGGTTCAGGTGTCTGCAGTGGCGCTCTCAACTGCCTATTATACAAGAATGCGGAGACTCCACATGGCTGCACTTACTGTTGTTAAAGATCTGACACTTCTGTTACAGCTGCTGTGTGTCAGGAACCGGTTTCAATTCTAAATCCTGTTCAGAACTGGATACTGGTATCTGTGAAATTTAGAATTGTGAAACTGGTATCTTAAAACCTGTATTTCGTTTCTAATATGTTTGCAGCATCAGTGTGGATTTGGACAGATCAGGAGGGTGACATGGTGCCAGAGTTTTTGTTGCAGTGTGTTCAGAGTTCTGCCAGAACATTTCTACTTAAAAGGAAGTTAGATGTTATGATTTTAACTTTGTATAACCTTTCTTCTTGTTCATTTAGCTTGCTGGTGTATGTCTGAACAGCTGAGAATTTCTGTGATTTCTGTGGTACAGAGTCTGAAAACTAGTATCCCAGACTTACGGTGGTCTAATGTATGGAATTAGAGCTGGCTTGATGTGAGACAGCTTTTTCCTGGAAGTTCTTTACTTGCGGTAGCTCAGTGTACCTAAGCCCAGATTACTGATGTTGGCATGGCATCCAGCTAATGCAGCTGTGGAAGCCGTGTAGTGGAGCTGGCCTGTGCTTGTCCTGCTAACCATTGACTCACCAGATGATAGCTTTAAATAGTTGTTCTAGAGTAATTCTGAAAAATGATATCCTTTTATTTGATTTTGTTTAAAAGAATTTTCTTGCATGTAGATAATAGTTTTATTTCTTTTATATTTAAACGTGCTTGCTGTACAGGGCTGACAGCTGTTTATGATTCTCAGAATATTACAACTTGTGAGTCTTGTAGGACATGAGGTTATTTGACATGTTTGTTCTTGAATCTGTTTTGAATATCTTCTCTGTCGTGGGTTAACCCTAGCAGGCAGCCAAGCCCCACACAACTACTTGCTTACTTCCCCCCTAGTGTGGGGGGTAAAAGGTAAAAGTGCAGAGACTTGTGAGTTGAGATAAAGACCGTTTAATAGGTAAAGCAAAAGCTGTGCATGCAAGCGAAGCAAAATAAGGAATTCATTTGATACTTTCCCATCAGCAGGAAGATGTTCAGTCGTTTCCAGGAAGGCAGGGCTCATCACCCATAACGGTTACTTGGGAAGACAAACACCATCACTACTAGTGTGTCTCCCCTCTCACCCCCAGCTTTTATTGCTGATCCTGATGTAATTATGGTATAGGATATCCCTTATGTCAGTCTGGGCCACCTGTCCTGGCTGTGTCCCCTCCCAGCTTCTTGTGTACCCCCAGCCTCCTTGCTGGCAGGAGAAGCAGAAAAGGTCTTGACACTGTAAACACTGCTCAGCACTAACTAAAACATCTGTGTGGTATCAACACTTTTTTCATCACAAATCCAAAGCATAGCACCATACAGGCTGCTGTGAAGAAAATTAACTCTACCTCAGCCAAAACCAGTGCAATGTCTTAACTAAAAGGTGATGCAATTCAAAGTTTTTAATTTTCTAACTTTTGTAAACTTGATTTTTACTTTAAATCAGAAATCGGGTGGACTTCATGTGCCATATGAAACCAAGTGAAAGGAAAAGCTCCTCTTCCTCTGGGAAAGAGTCTGGAAACTGGACACTAGTAGATGAAGGAGGAGAAGAGGTATAGTGAATGACTTTTATTTTTTCTTTTTGTGCTTTTGTTCAGGCTTATTGTATTGATCTTGTGAAATGGAGTAAGGAAAACTGACTGCTGTTCAGATTAAAAGCATCACTTGAACCTTTTTACTTTCCTTTTATCTCTGTCATATAACTGTAGATAATGGAGTTTCTAGGAATGAGTTATAACAGAGATTAAACTTAAGGGGGCTATTGCTTGCAAAAGGAGCATGAAAATAGTGCATTTGAACAGGCACTTCCCTTCAGAAGCCATGCGGGACTAGTGTAGCATTGTGTCTAGTTTCCTCGCTGATGAGTGCAGTTGTGTAGAGACGCACACAGACGGCAATTTAGAAGCTTGTGTGCATGGAAGGGAGAGTTCATTTGTATTTTCTTTGTTTTGCAAAGCAAGCTGGAATTAGTACAATGGCGAAGCCCTTCTACCATGCGTTTTATTGGAAAGCTAGTAAAGCTGACTGTTTGAATTCTTCTATAGGATGAGGATCCTGAAACAAGTTGGATTCTGCTTTTGGAAGATGACTTGATTGTCCTATTGTCACAGTTCCCATTTCATGAACTGTTTCAGCAGTTCCTTGGGTTTAAGTCTGCAGGTAATCAGTGTTACTCTTCGGTTTGCTTATGTTAATTATATTAATGACTACAAAGGCTAAGCCTGCATTATGACAGTCTCCAAGTGAACTTATAAAGAACCTGTGCAACAGCTCACAGACTAAATAGATAAGATGGAAGTATATGCTATTTGTATGGGATAACTTAAAAGATTACAGCAATACTAGCATGCAAAACACTAGCATCCCTTAGTTTGATCTGCTCAGGAGTTATGCTCATCGAGGTGCTTTCAGAACTGTTTTTTCTCTCTTGCCTGTTAGTTGTAATGTTACTGTGATTTTCTCCAATTATTTCTTCATTCTTTATTTTGTTAAATCTCTGGACAAGTACATGGAGATAAGCGTTTGTTAGAGATCTTATAACCTGGATAGATTGTGTGTACTTTCATACTTAACAGGTATTTATTGTTCATTTCATAAAGAAAAGATAAATTTCAATTCACTATCTAGCTGGCAAACAATGAAAGTTATCTTTGTTGCTCAGAGTGCTTGTGAAGTTAGTTAAGAATCCAGAATTCATGCATATTTTTGGGACTTACTTTTTCTGTCTTGGTCGTAGGTACTTATTTTCCTGAAAAAACAACTCCCCAGGAGATGATGAAGATTTTTGCTTTTGCAAACTCCTTAGTGGAACTTCTGTCCGTGGGGTTAGAAACGTTTAACAGAGCACGATACCGACAGTTTGTGAAGCGAATCGGTCAGCTGATAAAGTAAGAGTATATCTTCTCTGTGATATGGTTGAATCTTTTCCATACACTCTGGTTTAAAATTTAGAACTCCTTAATAAATAAGTAAATAAACCCAAAACAGTTCTTGAGTAGCTTTTGTTGTGAGAGTTGGTCAGTTTAGAATTAGATGATCTGTGAGTCTGAAATCCCGGAGTCCTTGACTCGCAAGCTGCCTGTGAGGTGAAGAGCTGCAGAGTCTAAACGCTGTAGCTACAGAAGAGCCAGGTGAGCTGTGGGCTCTCTCAGGGTTGTGCTTGGGGTTGTCTTGGAAGGTCACCGAAATCAGACAGTTTCTGTAATCACCCCTATTTATAACTGGTTTTACTGCTTTCTGTCTGTTGTCATCTAGAATTGTTTTATTTTTTTTTTTCCAATTTGCTCCTTGAAGATCCTCGTTGTTGCACTAAGCAAATGTAATTGCAAGCTAAAACTTGCTCTTTATTTTTAAATCTCTAGCAGTCACTTTACTTGGCCTCTGTGAGTGTGTTTTCAAGGGGGATGCAGTTAAATCAAAACCAAAATCTATTTTCCTCTGTATTAGTAGAGCAGTAACTTAGTATACTTCTTTCTGTATTGGCTTTTTGCATGTATTGCCATTTCACAATGTAGGACTGCTTTAAGGCTTGAAAGTTCATGTACAAATTAATTTGATATAACAGAATATTATGTATTGTTTGCTTGCAAAACCAGGGGAAGGTAACACAGGAATTTTAGGCTAACCCTGTCTGAAGTGGGGAAGAAAGAGTATATACTATTTATATGGCAGTCCCTGGAAACCAGAGGATAGAGAGTTAAATGTCTCTTGTGCAGCTAGGCTCTGGTCTAGTTGCATGTTTGTGTTTTTATGTGGTGATGACATACTTAATGATCCCTCTGCAACTTTGTTTTGCTGTGTAGGATGACACTTTGTCATGTGAGTGACCACTGGGCACAGTACGTTAGTGGCAATAAACAATATGGATCAATAGCACATCCGTACTCTGTGGAAAAATTGCAACTGGAGTTTGATGAGCTGTTTTTCAGAGCTGTTCTGCATGTTCTGAAGGCAAAAAGGTAGGCTGCCCAATGTGATCGATACTGGCTTCACCTTGGAGTGAGATATTTGAAACCAGGAATTGCAGTAGCTTTAAATACTTAATAGTTTAAACAAGACTGCAGTATGCAGGATTTTTCAGCACACTGGTAGTATTAAGATGGGAAGGAGCTACACTTGATGTCTAGCATCTGACAGAAGCTCTGGGGACTTCTTCAGTTCAGAAATAGGTTAACTCAAAATTAGAGGTACTAAAACACATCCTCACGTTCCTAATTCTGTCGTATAGCAGAGATGTGGGCATATGGCTCCTTTTCAAATGTTGGGTTTTATCAGAGTGAAACTTTGTCTGCCTTTTCAAACCTAACAGGCTGGGAGTCTGGCTCTTCATGTCTGAGATGCCTTATGGAACATTATCCAGCAACATGCTTTGGAAGCTCTTCTTTGTCATGCACTGTGCAGACAGCGAGCACCTGGAAAAGCTCTGCTCTTCTCTCCAACCTGCTGACTGCAAACGGAGACTCAAAGGTAGAACTCCATTCAGAACCAATTCTAATAGATTCAGCTACAGCTGCATCAGCAACAGGTTTAATTCTTTGCAGGTTCCACTGTTAAATATACCCTCTGTAGCATGAGTGGTCCATAGGCCTTAGAATTATCTTGGGCAGTTCATGGGCTTGCAGCACGTGTTTGACCAAACTCAGTTTTAACAGGAGTTGGCATATCTACTGTCCTTTTAGTTTTCTCTTTGTCAGTGACTGCTACTGGCTGCTTCAGAGAGCTTCAAGAGTGCTGTGCAGTAGGTACGTTTGTGTGTTTCGTATAGAGTTCCATCTTGACCTTCAACTGTCAAGATGACCTTCAACAGAGAGGGAATTGTTTTATAAATACAGAATTTTGTGTCACTGAGGTTTTTGTGAGCTGTTGACTATTCTTGAATCATGAGTTGTTGATAGTTGTATAAATACCCCAGTCCTCCTCCTTTTCCTAAACTTGATAGTTCTGGCTTCAGTAACTTATGTTGTTGGATATCTGCTTATCTTCCACAGTTACAGATGTTGCCCTTATCTCATGCCTTTTCTTGATGCTTATCTTGTCTTGTATGCCAGAGTTTCTTTCTGTTTTCCCTCAACTTCTTTCCTGTGTTGGTATCTGCAGCAATTGTGGTGGCTTCACCTATAGCAGAGTTATTTAGAAGCCAGTTTGAATGCTACCTTCCCTTTGCCACCTTCTTCATGGAAAACTTACTCAGACTTGACTGACAGGGAGCCAGGTAAACAAAGCAGTAACTTTGTTCCTAACCTACTTCACAACAGCTTTGCTCTCTGGAGGTTTGCTTTCTTGCTCCCTGAGAGTTTTGCTTTTCAGCTAGCCGATAGGCCGGATAGCTGTCACCACATCAACCAAGTCTTTTGATGGAAAAGCAGAAAATAGTGATCTTGAAGTTACTCAGTCTTAACTCTGTTTAAAACTCAACTAACATTTAGGGCAATGTACGCAGAGCAAGAGAGGGATATCAAGACTGTAGCTGTGTATATCTTATGAAGTGCTGGTCTGTTTTGGCTGGCTAGTGCTAATCGGTAACAGTTATGCTGTTTCATTGAGGACAGGTTTTTGCATTTTTGCAGAAACGTTTTACTGCATCTCAAACAAAGAGAGTGTAATATGATGTGGTGGGTTGCAGCTCTGACAGAAAAAAGCACTCTTTTTTTGATCAAGCTTTGTTTTGCTTCTAGCTAACTTTTTGTTTTCAAGTCCCTGGTATGCTGATGCAGGATATTTCTATCCTCTTCATTCTCCTCAATGAGTTATGTCAGCACACTGGTATTTTTCACAAATGTCTAGACAGGGAATATCAACAGTTTTTAGTGAAATCCATTTAATCTTCTGAAATAGGTTATTTTGCCTCACGCTTACCAATATAGTGCTGTCTTTATTTCCTGTAATTCGTACCCTATAGACCATGGAATTAACATTCTCTTGGAAGAGTACGCCTATTATTGATATCGCTGGAGATGTTGTTGTTGTACTCTTTTGAGATTCCATCATCTCATCATCTTTTCTTCCCTTGTTCATTGTCTGCGTTCCTCAGTCCCAAGATATGGCTTGGTGGGAGTTTGTGGGGTTGGCATGGGGGCCCACAGTGCGTTGAGCCCAGGTACAGTGCAGAGGAAGGTGTGACTCCAGCAGGAAGCCGGGAGGCTGTGGAGCTGTGGCTTGCCACAGAGAAGGTCTAGTGCACGTGTACTTGGCAGCTGGCTCCAGCTCTCTCCCTTCCACTTATGGTCTTTGTCCTTGACTTTACCAGACCCTTTCTCTCTCTTATCTCCTGTCCCTCTACAACTCCCTTCTGTCTTACTTAGCTGATCTGTGCTTAATGAAACACACAAATCGTGGCACTGATGTGACAACATTTGCTGTTACTGATTCACTTGTTACTTGCCCATTCTACCACTTCCCCAGTCTGTGGCTCATTCTGCTGTGCCTTTTTATATAGTAATGACCCAGTCTTCTTTTGTCCTTATGCATTGCCTTTAAAAAACAAAACAGCCAAACAACATAAAAAAAAAAAAACACCAGCAAAAAAACAAAAACCACAATGCTTTGTAACTTCTGCTGCTAAGGGCAAAAGGTAGCATTAAGTAAGGGAGATGAATGGGTGGGGCATCCCCTGTATGTCTATTGTGTCTGTCAGGAGTGCAGTTTCTTACTGTATGGAAAAACTCCTTACTTAAATTGCACGATCCTCCAGCACATCGTTCATGAGATGCATTGGCTGTAGAAGTCTAATCTTCTCAGATTGAAGTACAGTTGCAGGATTCTTGAAAGCACTTAACATAGAATCTAACTCTAGTGGAAGTGTTTAATCACAAGCATGCTAAATGCCTGCCTGTGCCAATTAAGTAGAGTACCACAAGTGCTTTTTCAGTATGTTCAACTGGTATGATAAGATCACTGTAAACCATTTCTGCTGATATGTATGCTTCAGAGGAAGCAGACCACTATCCAAACCATTTTACAGCTCAAGTGCAGCTTTCAATGCATGCTTTGCTTTTCCATGTAGACTGTCAAGTTTTTTGGAAGAAGTTAAAAAATATATATATTTTTAAAGTCCTATTCAGCTTTCTTTGTGCTCTTCCCTTCCCGTTGTCCTCCACCCCAAGGGATGAAATGTTTATTTGCGTTTGGCTACTTGTCACTACTGGGTTTAAAGAAGAGACCTTCTTGTGCTTCTGTGCTACTTCAGTTCTCTGTTTTCAGAAAGATTTCTCCAAACAAATGTATTCAATAATTTTGTTGTATTGAGTTTGAGGAACTGAAATTGAGCTTTCCTTGTAACTCTTGGACGTATTTTAGGCTTAGGTTAACCAATGCTAGATTGTTTCAGCATTTTTATTTGTAATCAGCATAGAATGATCAGCATAAATTGAGATCACATTATGTGGAATGGGCAGAGTCTCTTGACTTGATCAAAATCCCTCTGATCTGCTTGGGTGGGTTTAATCTTTTATTGACTGTGATGCTGATTGAAAACAGAATCCTTTCATGTAATTTGGAGTTTAATCTTTAGAGTTAATTGCTACGACGTATAATGGTAGCTGAAACCATGATAACATTTTTAAAAAAAAAACACAAAGATTCAAGCAGTTCTTCCTGTGGATGGTCAACAGTGCATAGTTGAAATAAACGTCCAGCTGTTCGTGAAGCAATTTAAGCTTTCATTATGAATTACTAGTATATTTACTGAATCACATGAGCTCACTGCATATTACGGTGTTTCTTGCACCTGTTTTTTAAATCAGCTGGTACAAGCCCCTTCTGAAGAGAGGACTACTAACTTACAGGCCTCCAGTGATGACAACTCCTTTGTCACTGATTCCTTCTCTGGGACTGAACTGTGTATAAATCTATAAATACTGATTATGTATGTCCTATAACACTTCTGCCATGTGACTTTTCTAGACCCACAGCATCTTGAAAGTTTTGAAAAGTATCTCCAATCAATGAACTGCTCAGAAGAAATTTGTCTGCTTACCACATTTGCTCAGATGGCACAAACCAAACAGGCTGATGTTGATGAGGATTTTATCAAAATCATTGTTCTGGAGATATATGAGGTGAGAAATATTACTGGTCCATTCAGGAGATGGGCGAACATGCTCTTGTTCTTTCTAACAGTGGGAAGTGTGAAACATCTATGGCTTCTGTAGTTTGTTCAACTGTGAAACTGACAGAGCGCTACCTCTGAGGTTTGTCATTTAGTACTGAATTAAAATATCCTAAAGTGCTTGGTTCTGGGGAAGAATAACAGTGTTCTTTAGACCAAGCCAGAATGAAATAAATGAACAAAAACATAGCATCTTTTTTTCCTCACTCAAGTTTAACTTGTAGCTCTGAAATTCATTGTGTGGTGTTGTTGTTTATATGTTTAGTTTTGGTCTTTATTTTTGCCACTGTGATATAGTAATTTCATTGGTTGTTAGGACAATTGGTTTTAATATTGTCATTTATCAACTTTGTTGTCCAAGATCACAAAGAGCAGTTTGGTTCTGTATTTTCAAAAACATATTTTATTGCAGAGTCAGTGAAGGTAAACCGTAATGAGTAACTTCTCTCTCCTCATCTTCTCAGGTGTCATATGTTAGTCTTTCAACAAGAGAGACATTTTCAAAAGTTGGTCGAGAACTCTTGGGAGCAATTGCTGGCGTCCATACACAGATTATTTCTGTATTGTTGGATAGAGTTAGAGAGACCATTGAGAAAGTTGGAATGGTAAGTGTTAACTTCTGTCATTTAAAGCAGACACCCAGTTAAAACTATGTAGAGGTCATACAGACCATGTACAGGCTTGGTATGAATGGATCATGTTAAAGACCTGTCTGTTTTTTTGGTTATGTCACCCTTTAAGGCATAAGGGCAAAGTGCTGATTATTGTTCCATACTAAGTATTGAATAGCCTTTTTGTTTTCTGTCCTCAAAGGTTTCTTTGTACCTGTTTAAAGAACTGCCCTTGTACCTGTGGAAGCCTTCTTCGTCTGAGATAGCACTGATTCGAGACTGGTTACTAAATTACAGTCTAACGACAGTGGAGAATAAACTAGCCTGCATTATCTTGGAAGGTCTAAACTGGGGATTCGGTGAGCATGTATGTATTAAACAGGAGGCCTCAACCTGGGCAGTTTTTCAGAGGAAAAAGTATTATTCAACCTGGGACTATAACTGAACTTGAAAACAGTTAATTATATGCTATTCACTGTACAATGTAGGGATGGGATGGGAAATTCACTATAACTTTCTAGCCTTCTGCCTGGGAACTTGTTTGTGTTTGGTTTTCTGTGGTTGTGCAGCTGAAACTGATAGAGATTTAAGCAGGAGTTTCTTCTCTCTAAATGAGAAGGAAATAGCTCATGAAACAGCTGACAGAACACTTTTTGTGAGTCACTTGATTAAGATATCTGTGACTGCAGAAATAAAGGAATCCCCCAAGTGGTGTGTGTGAGAGTGGTGTGACTGTAGTTCGCAGGATTGTTCCAGGAATTTTTTTCACAATGCGAGAAAACTCTGTGCTTGACGTAAAGAGCTTTCAAAGCCCAGAGCATTACTTAAATGACTAGAAAACATTCCGTAGAAGGGTTATTCCAGGAGTTTCATCTATTCAGCATTCAATCCAGGCTGAATGTATTTTTTGTTGTGGTTGTGAAACAGAAATAAACTGGGGAAAATCCTTCTGCCTGTGTTCAGTGATCCATTTTAGTATTGTAATCTGTGCACTTGCTCATACTGAACTCTTCCCTTTGCTGTGTTGATACTTGGAAATGAGAATTGCTTTACTCTTTCTCCCCATTTCTCGATGACACATGAAATCAGAGGAATGGTAGGGAAAATTTAACTGTGATGTCTTTGCTTTGCAATAGCAGTCATGTGAAAGCTCTTTGATATGGGGGGTGAAAAATAGTTTTTTTGAGGTGACAGTTGATAAGAGGAATCACTACGTTTTGATACAATTTGTAATAAGTTCTGATTTTTTTTGTTGTTTTTTTAAAGGCAAAGTTTCCAGTGCTTGTATCATGTAATTTAAATTTAAGTATCTATGGATCTTTGAATTAATTACTGTAAATCCACATAATGCACATGAGCTAGTGATTTTGATCACTTTCTCTGGAAGCAGTGTAGCTGTTTGGCTTTGTATTGCCCATTGTGATCTCATTATCCTTCAGTGTTGGACCAAAATTTTTCTTATTGGTGAAGGTTTTGACTAAGTCTTGCAATACTCATTCTCCTTCTGGCTGTATAAATTGAGGGTTATTTCTTTTTAGCGCAGCTGAATCATATGGTTGTAGAAACCTTTTAAATGAAGCAAAGTTTTGATGTGATTCTCGATTCTGTTTTTAGCAGGATGCTCTTCATCTGGATCCAGCTGTCCATTCTGAAGTTGCATTGATGGTCCTGGAAGCATACCTTAAATATCTCTCCCAGAAACCATATGCTGGGCTGCTTTCTGAAAGCATAAAACAGGTATTCGTTCTTCAGATTTACAGGGGATAATGTACTGCTAGTGATAGGTAGGGGAAAAACTGCAGGTGAAAACTTTTTTTTCTTTTTCCTTTCCTTCTTTTAAGAGCTATGCTCTCTTGGATACTATTGGAACATCATAATATCCCAACTCCCAGAGTATTTTTGCACCCACAGTGCTATTGAAAATAATGCTATTTTTTTGTGGAACATCTATACGAGAAATAAAAGTTTTAAATTTGTCCCCTTGTAGGTTTGCGTTGTTATGCAGTCTATAGTTGTGTGGTTACAGACTGCTCTTCCAAAGCATCCTTTATTCATGCAGAGCAGGACAGCACTTGCTTACTGAAAGGCTATTTATTACTACTGGTAAACATAAGAGACATCTTTCCTGTCTCCAGCTCTAAGTCTCACATTATTTGACGACTGAAATGTTAATCTCGTTAGGAGCTTTTTCAGTAGTGATCAGTGCTGTGTTCGCTGAACACCCTACGAACGCTTATTAGATGGATTTTTACAGCACACTGGTGACTGAGGAAGGTATGGCTCCAAATTACAGAAGGGGAATGGAAGGATAGAAAGATCACAGTTAAAAATCCCTTTTTGGCAGTTCAATTGAAGATGCTTGTACTTATTTATTCAGAGCTCTTAGCATTGTGTTGTGCTTTGTTGTTGTCTCAGTATTTCTTGTACAGTGTTTTCTCCTCTCCCACTGTTGTGTTTTTTTTCCCCAGTCTCTTCTTACCATGCTTTGACTGTTCCTTTTCTCTCTACACTTTCCTGTCATGTTACTCTGCACTGCTTAATCATAATTTGTTGTCTTGTGCTAGGTAGATGAGTTCTTTGCCTAAACCCGCTACAACCTAAGTTGTTACCTGTATTGGTGGGTCTGTCCTAACTTGCATGTGCCTGTAACTGGAGCTTGAGGGAAAATTCTGCGTGGGTTCTTGTGTCTGCACTAAGGAAGGAAGAAATGTCTGCACTGACTCACAAGTCTGAAATTTATGCTGGTCTGTCAGAGCGTGTACAGTGTGTTTTCCCAAAGATGCAAAGATTTGTAATTTCCTCTGATCTAGAGACTCTTCATGGTAACGCACGCATGTATGTGGCACAGAGACTCTGTCTGTCCATCTTACAGACATTTCTCTAAGAAGAAGCTGCCAGGTTTTAGAATTTTTGTGGACTTCTTTTTTTTTTTTTTTTTTTTTTTTTTAGTTTTAAGTAAAAGGATTTAATCTGAGACCAATATCCAGTATAGGAGACTTTAGCAAAACAGTATGGTTTGATAGCCTTTACCAAAAGGGATGGGTGGAGGGTGGGAGGAGATGGAAATCAAGGCCATAGAAACACAGATTTGAAATGAACTTAATTGATGGTGCTATAAGGTGAGTCTGAAAAATAACTGCTGTTGGTCTGATCTCGTGTCATGGTATTGTGATAGAAGAAGCAGTTCATCCAAGCTGACCAAAGTCCTAGACGACTGCAGTACATTCTGTAGCATGGCTGTGCTTCCTCTCATTCCTGTTACTTCTGTTTTGTTTCAGGTCTCCTACTTAGCCAGCATTGTTCGTTATGGAGAAACACCAGAGACTTCTTTTAACCAGTGGGCATGGAGCTTGATTTTGAGGTTAAAGCTTCACAGAAATGACCGTGGCATGCAGCATAGCTGGCCTGCAGTCCCTGTGTCTGACAGTATGCTTGACATGACGGAGTCTGTCACGCTTCACCCCCTTCTGAAGGCTGTTAAAGCAGGCATCCCTATCGGCTGTTACCTGGCACTGGCAATGACCGCACTAGGACATAGGTAAGTGTGCTTTCTGTGTTTGCTTTGAATGGGTGGCCCAGTAACTGTGTGTCCTACCTAATGGTAAGCTGAGGACTATGAACATCTTAGGTAAGCTTGAAGATGATAAATGACTTCTAATGCAAAGGATTGAGCAGTCTTCAGGGACATGTATTTTTGAACAATATGCCATTTCTTTTATTTTGCTAGTACTAACTTTGGCCTTCTCCACGTTAGGGTCAAAATAGTGATTAGAAATAATAGTGATACTGAGGTGTTATTTCTGGCTATAGCAATCAGACTAACTTTTAACCACGCTTACTGAAAGGGTTGTCCTGCAAGTAACTTTCTAGAAGGGCTGCAGGAGAACATTCAGAAAATAGTGAGGAGGAAACCACTTGTGCTGATAATAATAAATTAAGAGCTTTATAACCTTGCTACCGAACTTCACAGCCCTGTCTGTGTTCCAACAGTTGTTTCCAATGCTTTCAGCTGGTTTGTAGGTAAGGCTCTTTGACATAATCAAGTGTACTATTTGATTAAGGTACAGAGGCAGGCATAGATTGAATTAATCAATCTTTCCCAGGGCTATTTTTTGTGAATTTGTGATCTCTTTAAATATCTATTGCTCTTAGTAAAAATTCTGAATAGCTTGTTTTCTGTACTTAATATTGCTTTGATCTTCAAAGACGAATTGTCTTGGATTTCTTCTTCCTCAAGCCATTGCTTGATGCTAAGGTTATGCCATAGATGCATACATGCTTTATTAATAGTAATAGATTAATTTGAGACTAATATGAAGGTAATCTGGTTTGAGGGTGGAAGCTTTTATGTGACTGAATACAGAATGAAAACCAAGGAACCTTTTTACTTTTGGTATTTTCCAAACACCCTGTATGGCCTTTTGAAGAACCATTTCACATCTCCTATCTAAACAATAATGCTGATATTTCTCGCACAAAAGTGGAAGGCCAGTTTTGTTAATGAGCAGAAGAAATAGAAGTCTGTAATGTATGCTAGTGGCTTAATACTGTATTTCATAGAATCACAGAATATCCGTAGTTGGAAGGGACCCACAAGGATCAAGTTCAACTCCTGGCCCCACACAGGACCACCCAAAAACCAAACCCTATGTCTGAGAGCAGTGTCCAAACGCTTCTTGAACTCCAGCAGGCTCGGTACTATGCCCACTGCCCTGTGGAGCCTGTTCCAGTGCCCGACCACCCTCTCGGTGAAGAACCTTTTCCTGAAATCCAGCCTGACCCTCCCCTGTCACAGCTCCATGCCGTGCCCTCGGGTCCTGTCGCTGTCACCAGAGAGCAGAGATCAGCGCCTGCCCCTCCGCTCCCCTCGTGAGGAAGCTGCAGGCCGCCATGAGGCCTCCCCTCAGTCTGCTCTTCTCTGGGCTGAACAAACCAAGGGACCTCAGCTGCTCCTCATACATCTTGCCCTCTAGGCCCTACACCATCTTTGTAGCCCTCCTTTGGATGCTCTCTAATAGCTTTATGTCCTTCTTATACTGTGGTGCCCAAAACTGCACACAGTGCTCGAGGTGAGGCCACACCAGCACAGAGCGGGACAGTCCCTTCCCTCGACCGGCTAGCAGTGCCGTGCCTGATGCACCCCAGGGTACGGTTCAGCCTTTTGGCTGCCAGGGCATGCTGCTGGCTCATGTTCAACTTGCCATCGACCAGAACCCCCAGATCCCTTTCTGCGGGGCTGCTCTCCAGCCTCTCATCCCCAGTCTCTCTGTGTATCCAGTATTGCTCTGCCCCAGGTGCAGAATCTGGCACTTGTTCTTGTTAAACTTCATGAGGCTGGTGATTGCCCAGCCCTCTGATTTATCCAGATCTCTGTGCAAGTCCTCTCTACCCTCCAGGGAGTCAACAGCTCCTCCAAATTTAGTCTGGACATTTAGAGAGGACACAAATCCCCCAAAAGACAGGAAATACTTAAGGAATCTGTCAAGTATTGAATTACTCCTGCAGCTGAAGAAAAATCCTCTGGATTTAGCTCTTTAGGATATCAAAGATTGTGTAAATGTATGAATGTCTTTACATCTCAGTTCACAAAAAAGGCTAGCATCTGATGTCACTCCTTACTAATAGTCTGCATGCTCTTCCTTATTTCTTTTGCTTTTGTTTTGACAGCATTGAGAAGTTCTGTGCTGAAGGGATCCCTCTTTTGGGTGTGCTCGTCCAGTCTAGATATCTGAGAACAGTAGTCCATGTACTGGATAAAATTTTACCCGTGTTTTACTCTTGCCAGTATTATCTCCTGAAGAATGAACAGTGAGTATATGTTCCTAATATGTTTATTGCTAAAGAACCATGAAAGTTAACTGTTAAATATGTCATGTTTCATTCTGGGGTTTGTGTTTAGTGAGAATGTGACACATGATGGGGACGAATATCTGGTTAATTTGCCAAGTTACTTTTTGGTTGAAGGGGCAGTTGTGGACATGTCTCCTACAAACATCATGTACAAACACTGCTAACTGCTACTGTGCCATAGAAGTGGTCTTTGAACAGCTGTGTTGACAAGAGCTGTTGTGTTTAGATGAGTGAGAAAGATAAGCAGGCAGTACTACTTAACTGTATCCTTTCTGCTAGGTTAAGCAAGAGATGGGAGTGTTCTCAAGTGCTGGACTTCAACTGTTTGTCCTGGTAAATTAGTAATGTGGTTCCTCATGTACTTTTGGTTTGGACCACCTGGAAGTCTCTCGGACAATTCCCAGGCTAGATTTGTATGTGCTTACGTGGATCAAGAACTATTCCCAAAAGGCAGCCTTGGTGTGATCCTCCTTCGGAGGGTAGGAGAATTAATGGTTGATGCAAAGGTTGCTCTGCTGCTTGGTTTTAGTGCCAGAGAATGGTCTGAGATGTGTTTAACTTAATAGATTGACAGAGTCTCTTTCAATCAGTGCAGTGCTCTTCTGTTGAATGTGCTGCAGCTGTGAAATACTGATAGGATATGCTTTTTGACTTATCACTGGAACATCTGGTGGAACCCATCTGATGTTTCTGAGGAACATTGCCTTTTCCAAAAAGCTGGGTAGCAAATACAAGCTACTGTTAGCTATCTGGAAACTCAAGGTATATTGCTGTGCAGGTTGGCCATGCTTCAAGGCTCATTATTCAGTGTCACCTACTGTTCAATTCTCAAATTTTGAGAGCGCCCTACAATTCCAAATACTTTCACTCCTGATAAGCTGCCTTGAATTAGTGTGCCTTGAACTGTTCATAATACGCATATGATATGGTTAAAGTGGAGCAATTAATTCTGCAGCATCATTGTGAAGCAAAATTCTTGTATATGGGTGTCAGGCAGTGCTGTTGTGCTTCATGCTAAAGTTTTAAGTTCTCTAGAAGCAGCTCTTCTGTTTGTTAAGCTGTAAAATAAATTTTAAAATTAATTGAATTTAATTTGTTGATATCACTAGGTTTTTATCACATGTTCAACTATTCCTTCACTTGGATAGCGGAGTCCTTCAAGGCATGACCCAGCAGGTTACCCATAAGGTAACACAGCACTTGACAGGAGTGAGCTATGGAGAAAATGTTAAGCTGCTCAGTAGTATGATACAGGTAAGAAGATAACAAAAAAAAGGAAGAAAAGAAAAAAAAAAAAAAGGCAGAGGGGATGCTTAAAAACGGGTAGTGTTCTTCTTGACTGAGTTCATGCTTAAAGTTAGAAAGGATACTGAATCTGGCAGTTCTGCATCCATTGAGTATTCTGTATTAAGCTTGAAAAGTTGGGTTTGGTTTCCTGAAATACTTTGGCTTAAACTTGCCTAAATCTGGCAGTGCATGTAACACTGAACATATCAACAAGACGCACCTTCCAGCCTTCTTGGAAGATGGATTTTCTAATATGAAAACTCTCCCTATAAAGGGAATGTGATACACAGCACTTGTGTTAGTTGAGGAATGGAGCAGATATATTAAATGTCTGAAAACTTTGCTTTTGACCATTGATTTATGGATATGGTATGAAAAAATATTCCTGTGATAGAAAACTGCAGTATTCTTTACTAGTGTTTAAGAACCAAGACCCACAGCCATCAGAGATGGGTATGGACTAAAGAGATGCATACCTACTCTGGGAGGTCCTTTTGCAGGAACAGCAGGTAACACTTCAGACTTAAGTGCTATTTATGCCTGCAGCTTGCAGGGGGTCCTGCTTAGGGCCTTTGTATCTGTTTCTGCTGATTGCAGATCTGATGTGCAGATCTCCAGGCTACAGAATCTCTTTTGGAGGTTGGAGATGACAAAGCTATTTTTACATAAGTATAGAGAGCATTGTTGTGTATTATTTTAAGAGCAGGCCCGCAGCCTCATGCAACAGCTCTTCATAAAATTCTTATGCTTTAATTCAAGCTGAAAACTCTTGAATAATTCTACCCTTTAATTTGGCAGACTCACATTTTCGTAAGCAGCCAGCCAAATGGAGTGGGGCCAGCTGCAGTACTGGAGTTCTGGGTTCAGGTGCTCACCAGCCAGCAGCTGTGGCACAGGGACCGTGCAACACTCTTCTTGCTGGATCACTTATGTAAAGCTGCTTTTCAGTACAGTCAGGAAGACTGTGTACAAAAGCTGCTTTACCAACAGCACAAGGTAAGGGGGTGTGGTGTGTTTGTGTGGCTATTGAGTAAATAGTCAATTTTTGAGTTACTTATTCTCATTTTGATGTGAATCTGTTTTCCTGAAAGGCAGCCAGGGCAATTGTGATGATGAGTGATAACGTGGTTATGCTGTCTGGTTTGGTTCTGAATAGCTCAAGATTAGTGGAATAAATGATATTTGAATAATAATTGAAACTATTTGAAACTCAAATTTCATTCAGAGGAGTTCTATCATAGTATTTTAGTTTGTGGTCTTTGCATTTCATATGTTCAATAGTATATTTAGAACAACAATAGAACATTCTCTCTTGAGAAAACAAACAGTCACTATAAAACAATCTTTTCACTGATGAGAAATGAGGTACAAGCAAGGGATTCAGTGGTGGCTGGCTGAGCTAAGGTTGGGGAGTAGTCATAAGGCAGAAAGGAACCTGGATAAAAACAGCATGATGTCTCTGTAGCTTGTACATAATCTGTTAGGCTCCTTACAAAAAGAAAAAAAAAAACCAAAAACTTTTGTTTCCTTACAGAATGCTTTAGGCTATCATTGTGACAAAGGTCTGCTGTCTTCACTTGTAAGCTGGATCGTGGCAGGCAATGTGACGCCCTCCTTTGTTGAGGGAAATGCCAACTCCTCTCAGGTAAGTGGTATGATGGTGCCATATGAACAGCCCTGGGATAAGCAATACGCAGGTGTTTTTTTCCTGCTTTCACAGGTTGCTTCCTCGTTTTCCCTGTCCCTCTTTCTGTGGGTGGTCTTGTGATAAAATCCTAATTTAGCTTAAGAGAATGTTGCAGATTTATTACACTAAAGAGAACATGGACATTTTTTCAGAGGAAGTTTGTCTGATCTGTGTCCAAGAATTCATATAATAGGATTTGTTAGTTAATATGAATCTTCAGTTGTTCTTGATTACATATTTTCTTGATAAATTCAAGACTGACTCTTCTACTAGATCAGCCCATTTCTGATGAATATTTTGCTTTCTCTCTGCTTAAAGTTCCTCATTCAAGCAAAAAGAAAAAACAGAATACCTTCAGTAACCATGCTGGAAATGTAGTACAGGTGGGAAAGAAGAGATCTTGTTTTACTGTGTTCCTGTGAAACTCTCAGCATAATTCTGTCAATGGTCCCTGGTTTCCTCTTTCTTTCTCAAAATTATTCAGTATACAAAAAGGATGTGTGCATGTAGGTTAAGAAGAAACTGTTTTTCTTGTCTTGATGTGACGCTACTTTTGCAGATTTGTAATGAGAATCTGGAAAAGACATACTCTTAAGAAAACAGCAAGCTTCCTGATCCTGCACCCACAATTTTGTTATCAATATTTCCATTATTACTGTGCTGTACAGGTTTGGTTCTCATGGATGGTGTTAAATATGGAGTCGATATTTGAAGAAGATTCACAGCTTCGCAGAGTTGTGGAGGGGGAATTACTTATTAATGATTTAACTCCTGATCAAGCTTTGAAGGTGAGAGAACTGTTTATTCTCTTTTCTTAGAGGACTACTGTAGAAAAGTGTTGTCTTGCATTGTGTGGCTTTTATCTCCTGTGCTTTTTCCTACTGGTACAAAAGCATAACTGATACCTTATCTGCTTGGCTTTCCAGGAGAAAATCTATCTCGGGGAAGCTTTCCTTCACATTTTGAGTTGAGCATTTAAAGATTACTGTATAAATCTGTTCTTAATACATAATTGTTTACAGAAAACTTCATTCAGTAACTAGGGTTTTTACATGACTTCCTGGGTTATCTGAATACCTTACAGTCTTCGGTGAATTTATTCTCTACCACTGAGATGGGTAGTGCAGATACTCTTCTTTTACAGGTAGGGATAATGTCCCTGTATGTCAAAGAGCATTTTTTCAGATGATCTGAATTTTGCAAAAAGTCTGGGCTTTAGAGTTTTACATTTGTTTCCCTGTTTACTCGCTGAAGTATTTTCCAAAACTTGCAAAACTGTTTGTCTCTCCGTTAACAAAGCACAAAGTCAGGTGTGCTTTAAGCCATAGTGCAGTGTTTTGCAGATTCTTTGCCCAAATTCAGTGAGAAATTCTGAAATGAAGCAAGTTGAAACCAAAGCTGTCCAGTCTAGAAGTGTAAATTCTAGACTCTCCTTCACTTCAACTGTTGCAGTGTGTTTTAATGAAGAAGTTACTCTAGAAGTCCTATGGGAGTAGGTTTGTTTAGCTATAGCCAGACTGCTACATGGCTTGGATACTTGGAGACGAGACTGGAGAACGTTTGTCCCTTGGCTTACATGTCTTGATTTCCCTGGTAAGCAGTGAGATAGTGTGTGGGGACTGTGTGGAAAAGGGTGCTGCAGGTTTCTGAGGTCTGGCACGACCTCATCCCCAGCACCAGGATCTGCACTGAGACCCGGGAACTCAAACCAAGTATGGAAAAATGCTAAAATTGGTAGCGTGCTGTAGGACTTTACCTCCTCATGTGGCTCAGGACTTATTTTTAGTGGTAGGAACATGCCATGTACTTCACTGCTGCTGCTTTGTTCTCTCACACCAGCAGTCTTCTGGAAGCCTAAAACAGGAACCTACACCTCTGTGAGGAGGAACTGTAATTAACACCAGTGGCCCTTATGTTAGCATGAATGGAGGGATTACTGTGATGCAAGGCTATTTTTTATAAGTGTCGGAGGTGTAGCACTGCTCTCTAACAGCTGTCCAACACAACTGTTAGTTGGGCAGATTTCCTAAGACCTGGAACAGATGCATGAACGTATCCAAAGTTTTCTCCTTTGTAGTTGCTGAGTTTTCATGCTGTGTTGATCTGTTGGGTTAAGCTGTTGCAACCTGTTACAGGGAACTGCAGTAGGGCACTTGACTGAAAACATTATTTTTGCAGAAAGCCTAGACTGAAAACTTTGTTTTTGCAGAAAGCCCAGATCCAGTTGAAGCTGCCCATTGTACCTTCCCTTCAGAGGCTGATGATTTACCGCTGGGCTCACCAGGCCCTTGCTACACCTGCAGATCACCCTCTCATGCCACTAATCTGGCAGAAATTCTTCCTGCTTTACCTTCACCGACCAGGACCACAATATGGGTGAGTCTGATCATAAAGGCTTCAGCAAAATAGCAAGCGCTAATATGCTTGTACTGTAAATGTGCCTAAGTGCCTCACGCTAAGAGCTCATCTGAAAGCAGTGGGTATTGGTTACTTTTCCAGAGTCAATTTATTTGCAGACATGCTGATCTGACACTTGCAACAAGGCTTTGTTTCACTTTTTTGTTTGTTTTTAGGTTGCCTGTAGATGGCTGTATTGGAAGACGATTTTTCCAGAGTGCAGCTCATATTAACTTATTAAATGAAATGAAGCAGCGCTTAATAGAGGTAGCAGACTTCCACCATGCTGCCAGTAAAGCTCTTAAAGTGGAGAGTCCTGCAGAAGGCAGTGAAAGATCACCGGAGAAGGCAAGCTGCTCATCAGATCACCTGACTTCACCAGAATTGCATAAGGAACTTGTCAGGTAAAGAAAGCCTGCTCAGTTCAGTCTTATTCAAGACAACCACCTGAGCTACTAGGCTGCTGTGCTACCAGAGCACAGTCTTAGCCATGGGAGATGTGAAGGGATGTGATCCTTGGCTGACCTAGGTCTACCTAAGCACTTGATGTGACCATGGCTAGGTATATAACTGTTCCTCTGTTGATACAAGTGGTTTTGTTAAGTAGGTTGATTTTACTACTAAAATTAATACATTGTTGAGTTGTCACTCTCCTTAGGGGAGAGCTTTGTTTTTTTAATTAATGGCATCCCCACACTGTTAAAATACTTGCTGTATAGACTCATTTATAGTCACTGATGTACACACAAGTAGCAGCTGTAAGTGCCGATTTGCGTGTATACATGTTTGGCACAGACTGGGACCTCAATTTATGTCTCAGTACAGCAGGGAATTCAGTAGGGACTTCAGCACATGATTCAGTTAGTGCAGTTTACTCAGTGTGCTGAAGCTGAGCTGCAATAAGTGTGTTCTGTGCTAGCTGGAAAGTGGTACATCTCCTTAACCAAAACCTTAATGAAGAGTGTCTCCTCATGCTGGAGTAGGCTATGGAGATGTTTGTGGTCAGTTACTGCAACTCAGCTGATGAATACTTATTTTTGTAAGCAGCGGCAACTAGGTTGTTTCTAGGAGCCACGGATCTCATGCACAATGAAACCATAACTATGCTGTTCAGAAGGCCACGTTTCTTTAGGCAGACTTCTAGTTTTGAGAAATCTACCTTCAGAAATATTTGCACTGTTACAGCATCTGTATTTTCCTAGAAACTATAGTTGAAAAGATTACTTGGAAAGAGCCCATTGCTCAGGGGGTTTGGGCATGCAGAATCTAAGCTGCTTTTGAGTGTTTCTGCCAGCAATCAATATGTACTATACAAACAAACAAGGGATGTTATAACTCCTTCTCAGTCATATAATTTAATACTACAGTGCAAAGATCTGGTGACATTCTAGTTCTCCCCTGTATTCAATCAAGAAAACTTGGATGGTATGATTAAAAAAAAATTAAAAAAAAAAAAAATAGCCCTTAGTAGAGTGATGCCAGTGAAGGAAGAAGTATATTTTTATTAAAGTACAGAGTTAGGAGAAGAAGAAATGGGAACAAACTAGGTGTGAATTTTGAGTCTGAAAAGAAATTGGAGGATATAACTCAACTCAGGTGTAAACTTTCAGAGCAGGCTCCCTGGATAAGTTATGGGGTGAGAAGCTAAGATTGCTCAAATATATATATAAAAATTTTTTGTTTTCTTTTTTGGTCTTTTGAATGGGGTTACGGATGTAACCCTGACATAAACACTTGTAGTTCTGGGTCCTGTGCGACTATTTAGCATATATGTCTTCCTTTTCAAAATTTTTCCTGTTACTCTTGGTTATTGCACTTCATGTTTTTGTAAGTAGTTTCTTTCCACTGCTGGTCTTTGAACTGACACTTGGTAAACTAATCACAAAGCATCTGAGAAGTCTGAATTTTTAGCCATTCAACTTGTAGCATGACTTGTTGCCTTGGTTTCATTCTGGGGTTTAAAGTTACTGTGTAATCTCTGCTGTGCATGTGCATGCAATTAAAACTTGTATTGACTTTTTTCCTTTTTTGTTTTTCTTCTCAGGCTTTGTAATGTTTTTGTTTTGTGGTTGGAAGAAGAGAGCTTTCAGAAAGGAGACACATACATTCCTTCTTTGCCGAAGCAATATGATGCATACAGACTTGCTAAAATCATGCAGAATCAACAGGTGAAGTACTAATGACGCTGGCAACATGAGATCCAAAATTCACTTCATTTCTTAAAGTGGGTCCTCTAAAGTAGCAAGAGTCTTGGTGTCACTGGTCTTTAGTACACCTGTGGCATGTGTGGTAGCTTTACAGTTCTAAATTTTTTCCTAAAAATAGTGTGCTATCCCAAGCTGCCTTCCATTATGTTTGAGCCAGGACTCGTGTAGATTTTTTGCATGTCTTAGTGAGAACACAGGCCTTACTCTGTACTGTTCTGTAATTCTTATGTTGTAAGGCAACTTTAAGGAAATATCTAAATTGTATCTTTGAATTACAAATACTGGAAGCCCAAATCTGCTCATAGTGGTAGTCTATAATAAATCAGGTTCAAATTTAAGTTAGTGATTTGGAAATGTATCTTACTCTGTCCTAAAGAGTTATCAGAGTTAAAAGGCCCGCAAGAGAGAGATTTTGGAAGAGCATTTCCTGGTGCCTGCCTTGTTCTTATTCCTCTAGTGTATGTGACTATTGCAAATGCAGCCTACTTTAACCTTATTTCAGTTAATTGTGCCATGATGTTTTAGACAATTTTGGTTTCCTTTGTGTTCCTTTTTCAGGAACTGAATCATAATCATCCCTGCCCTTTCTCTCTCTAACTTGTTAGTAATTATACTATGTGTGTTTGTCAGATTTCTTCTCTAAGTGTCATGAATACTTTTCAGTGGCTTATCTGTATATGTGATAAAAATTATGCAGCATTTTTCTTCAGTTTAGTTTTTTCTTCATAATGTTTTCCTATAAGTTTAAACTGTGGGGTCTAGTTTTAATTATTTTAGCTCCCCAGCTACTGGGATGGATGCACAATATATGGTAATATCCAAAATTGTAGCGATTAAATTAATTCTTCTGTGCATTAGGAATTGTGGATGGAGTATGTCAATGTTGAACTCATCCACCATGAGTTTCAGGAAACTATAAACCTTTGGATGCAGACTCAGCTTGAATCACATACAACATCTAGTATTTCTGCAGGGCAAACAGATTTCACCAATCCTTTGTCAGGTAAGAGAAGAATATTATTAATGAAACTGGGACAGAAAGAATTATCACCATATTGAAGCCCTGGTTTCTTTAAGAACATAATGATGTCTGTGACTGAAAATGTTAATACAGTTTGGTTTCTATTGGTACAGTATTTTACACAAAACTTTCATGGTGTTCTCACTGAGTTGCCCGTATAAGAGGCTAACATTAATGGTTTTTGGTTTAAAGCATGCCACATCACAGAACAGCATGTCATGTGGTGCCGAGAGTTTTATGGGTGAACTCCCCAAAGGTTCCTCCACACAGAGCATGTACCAGACAGGCTGAATTTTCCTGAAGTTTAGATAGACAGCTGCAAGCAAAGGCAAAAACCACTATAACTAAAACCAGAAAGATTGTCTCTGATTTTTTTTGTTACTAGTACATTTCCTTGCTGTTTACTTGGAGTTTTGGCACAGTGAAAGGGTTGTTTTAGCACGGAAAGGGATAATGATCATGGTAGGTATACTAAGGATATGGTGAGATAAGATTTTTTGTTTGTTTGGTTTTGGTGGGCTGATTAAAAAAGGGGAGGGAGGGAATAGAAGGAAACTGGGATATTTTTATAGGTGTATTTGCACTGTTTGGGCAAAGAAACTGAGTGGGAATCAGCAGGAAGAGAGAGCTGACCTGGAAAGAGGCTGTGCTTTGGGAATGAATTATATCTGATGAGACTAGAGATGAGGATGAATTGTAGGTAAAGAAAGATGAATTTGGCTTAGGAGGAACTAGGAGTATCTGTCAGATGAGGAGAATAAATGGGGTGATAAGAGGAGAATGGAAAGGATAGAAGGTAGGAGTGGCTGGGGGAAGTGAGGAAAATTGTGGCACCTTGGATCTTAATGGTGTGTGATGGAGCTGGTCATGAAAATCAGCTGTGTGAAATAAACATTGTCAACAAAAAAAGGAAGATTAATTAAATGATTATAAAAGGGGGGGAATCCTGAGAATGTCTGCTGCTAAAAATGTTTTATGTGGTTGAAAAAAAAAATCGGATTGAAATAGTATTTTTGTTCAATTTATTCTAAAGTTTTCTTACTGACAAAACTTGTTTCTGCTTTCTTTTCTAGCCAAAGAGAGGATAATGAATAATTTGAAGAAGTTTGATACTCCCAAGCCCCCTCTTCCACTCCAGCTGATGAAAGCTCCTGTGCCAGTTATTTCCTCTGCCAGTCTGATAAGTCAGAAAGAAGCAATTCAGCTCACACGCACAGACCTTAATGTCTTGCAACGACATGCCAAGTAAGACTTAGCTGTTGTCCTTTAGCCTCCCTAGTGTCTGACAGCATCTTCAGGTGCCCTTTACAGCAGCCTCGTTGATGGTGTTAGCACAAGACTGGCAGTACTTGACATCTGCCTCTTGGCCCAGTTTTTTTTTCTTTTCTTGGCTCTCATGTCATTTGTTATTCCACCTCTTTAACTGACTACACAAGTCTTATCTAATGACCTGAGAGTAAATCAGTTGATATCTAACAGCAATGGTTTCTTTTCTCAGTTGGCATACTTCTTTGAATAAAGCTTCCCTTTAGCCTAGACTTATTGACAATTAGCTTTTGCACTGATTTAGTGGTGATAATTTGAAGCACTGGAACCCTTCAGAGAGAAACCTGATTTCTGGAGCTGTTAGGTTTGTGTATGAAAGAAAAGAAACTTTGTTTATTAATATTCCTGCTAAGAGAATTCAGCTGAAATATTTTTGAAGTTTCAAGCACAGCTGATAGATGTATAGCTATTCTCACCAAATGTAGTCATTTAGTAATATTATTTAAAGTAAATAAAAAATGTTCATTAAGGCCAAGAGGGGGTGTGCCTAAATGATTCCAGCAGCAATTTCAGGTGGCCTTTTTTCTGTTGACGGAATCCAGCTTTTTTTGTCTGGTGGAAAATTGCATCTCCTACAGTGGGTGATCTATTTAATTTCCAATCAGGTTGTCATAGGGAATAATTTCAAANAAAAAAAAAAAACTTATGCAAAACTTCAGTAGTTTTGTTCTTCTTATGAAGCTATTTCTGTTAGTACTTTGAAGAGCTATCACTCTGGAGTTAACAGGTTATGAAATGGAGTTACTGTTTTCTCAAAGTGTCATGAGTCTTTGTACAGCACATTAAATTGAAGTCTCAGCTCATCCTTTTGAATTCTTGGCACTAAAGATTTTGATAACTGCATTAATAAATGCATTTCAGAACTGCAGCTCTTTGGGAATCCCAGCATGTTGCTCTCAACGGTGAAATATTGGACACTATACCTAAGCTGTATGTCAATCGGGAAGAGCAGATCACCCTCCATTTGGAGTGCCGGGGAACTTCAAATAAAGGCTGCCAGGGGGCAGCTCTTCTGACAATCCAGGTTAGACACATGACATCACTTCTGTTTTGGGTTTGTTGGACATGGTTAATGAAAATGAAATGATTAAATGGTTTTATTTGGTGAAGAATGGATTTATTTGAAGTGCTGCCCTATACCTGTAAAAGTAAATAAATTAAAAAAATCCTGAAATGCTTAATATGTAATTCTCTAAAGGAGATGCAGATCAACGGCTAAAGAATAAATGTTGTGTAAAGTTTTGGATTACTCATAGCGTTTGTGCTAAACTGTTTCCCAATTTGTGAATGTAGCAATATACTCACTGATAGGAATGAAATTATGAAAATGTTCACAGAAAAATTCCTGTGTTGCCTGGTATATCAATTTCTTGATCCCATTCAAGTTTCAGTCACTGTGGATTAAGTCTTATGTAGAAGACAAAGATTATGTTAGTGTGTCATAAGGATGTGTGCTTGGGCAGCATGCACTAAATTTGATCAAAACTATCAGGGGAAAGCTTTCTGTACTCAGTTCTCTTACTGTGCTCTGCTTCATTTTTACAATTAGTTGCAACATTGAAGAATTTTAGTAAAAGATATTATTCTGAAATTAATGTGTGTCTTTTTGTCATTTAGTTTGAGGGGAAACATAAAAATGAAGCAGTGAGCCAGCAGCTTCATGCTTTGCGTAAAGAAGTGAGACAACTGCAAGCAGAAGCTATGAAGCCACCTTCTCTGGGTGTTGTGGAAGCAGCAGTACATGTGGAAAATTTTATAACGTAGGTTGTTCAGACACTGTTTTAGGTAGTGGTGTTTTATATTTCTTTTTCTGTGTATTAGAGTTAAAATATGGAACCTATTTGCGTGCTTTTCATAGTGTTTATCAGTTTGGGTCAACAACACAGCTGGAACCCTGAGACTTACATGTTTATGATAGACCTCTAAAGGAATAACTCTGTGTATTATCAGAAGAGCTAACTCATTCAGCCTTAACAGGGCACACAATGTGTTCTCTACTTCAATTTATTGTGTTCAGCAATTAGAATACCCATTTTAATCGTGCAAGAGCAGCTTGAGTGAAGACAGGGATGCTATGTTAAGCTTTAAAAATGGCAATGTTGTAACACTGTTTCAGCCATAAGCTAAACAAGATGCTTTTAATATCTGCCTCCTCTGCAGGACATAGTTCTGTAATAGAAAGTTATGATTTGAAGTAACTTTTCAATATGTGAAATGAAATCCTTCACTGGAAGAGGACTATTAAATCTGAATTTTTGGGTGAATCAGTGAATTAGTCCAAGGGTCACCTGCTCTTGAAGGCCTTTTAGAGTTCGTCCCAGAGATTCAGTTTCTCAACACCATTCTTCTCAATTGTCTAGATTTCAGCTAGGAAACCAAATACAGTTTAAAAAACAAAAAACTACAGGGTATACTCACTCTACAAGTAAAGTATTTGATTATTTTTTCTAGATTTTTATCTGAAAAGTTCTGTAGATGAGCTATCTGTTGGATTTACATCTGTGGAACTGCATGTTCTTCAGATGTTTTAATTCGGACTCAGTGAAGATGGGATTTGATTTGACCTCAAACATTTACTTGGCAATCTGCAAGAGAACATTAATGAAAGAATTAAAACAAAATCACTGAGTCTTCTAAGTAAAATAAGGTAAATTTTTTTGCAGTGCAAATGTAGTTGGTATGGCCTAAGAACGTGAGAAACATCATTCCAAGAGTAATCTTTTGGAACTATATTGTGAAAAATCTTTTCATGATTACTTTCTGACTCTGATTTGGGTGACTATAAGGTTTGGAGGTACCCATGTCAGGCAGTGAAATTGCTTAAGCTAATCTTGGGACGATTTAGCTTGGAGAAGAGAAGGCCTGGGGGGGATCTTATGAATGTGTATAAATACCTGAAGGCTGCAAAGAAGATAGAGCCAGGCTCTCTTCAGTGGTGCATAGTGATAGAACAAGGGGCAATGGACACAAACTGAAACACAGCAGGCTCTGTCTGAGCATCAGGAAACAATTTATTTTTTTTACTCTGAGGATAAAAGGGCAGTGGCACAGGTTGCTCAGTGAGGTGGTGGAGTCCTTGGAGATCTTCAGAAGCTGCCTAGACATGGTCCTTGGCAAGCTGCACTAGGTGTCCCTGCTTGAGCAGGGGTTGGACCAGATGGCCTCCAGAGGTCCCTTCCAACCTCAGCCATTCTGTGATTCTGTGAAACCACGCTTGATTATCATGTAAGCCAGAAACGTTTATCTTAATTCTATATGTTGACAAGAAACCTTTCATTAGTATCATAGATTATTTTCCATATGTAAACTTAATCTGCTTTTTTTCTTTTTGCAGGGCCTTAATAAATATCTACAAGGTGCAGCCTATGCCTGCAATTAAGAAAGTTGGAATTAGTTTGTTTTTTATAGTAGTGGAATATGTGTGTGATGAAACTCAACGCAATCCTCCCACAAGGCAGTTCTTCACTTCCTGCATTGAGATTCTAGGCCAAGTGAGTTTATTCTCTAGTATTGTATGCGTAATACTTATCCCAATTGCCTCCTGATATTGGGGGTCTAAAACCTTCAGAAGCCTGAAAATTAACTTTTAAGCTTCTATCCCATTCTTCTCTCAGCTAATTGTATAATATATGTAGTATATAGGAGAGTTTAAGCTTGCATCTGAGCAAAATAAAAACTGTTGCTCTGAGATGCCTGCTCAGCACTAATAAATGCTCCCTGTGTACGTTAAATGCTGAAGTAAGCTGGATTTTTGGGGGGATGCTTAAAGTTCTGGGTATGGTATATTAAGTTTTGGGTATGGTATATTAAAAAGATATTTTGGCATATGTTTCTTTGTTATTGATCATTTTCTAGCTTTCACATATCTTGTCAACCTCTGTGTTTAGTCACCTCTCTTCTAAAGCCTTGCAATATCCTTTGTGTAGTGAGTTGGCCAGAAGTTTGCTGGTAGAGGAAATACAAGTTCCTTGTTTGTGGTAGTGTTTGCTGTGGGGATCACGTTACATGGATGCTCTGAGAAAAAGCATTAGCTTCTGCTTTGTGTCCAGGTATTTATTTTGATCTCTTAGATGCAGTTTTTTTGTCCCCATGTCCAGCTGTCCTTAAGCCCCTCTAACAGCTGGGGTGCAGAAGAACTTTCCGTAGCCATAGTTTTGTTTAAATTTTTATTAATGTCAGGTAGAGCTGCTGAAGTCTGGATTCACTTTCTTTTGTTAGCCTGTTACAAAAACTGTATTTCTGGGTATTTTTATGTGGTGTGTGTGATCACAAGTTCTGTTTGTCAGTGTGCTAGGGAAACATGTTTACTTTACAGTTACATTTTGTGGAACAGTAGTATTTAGTTGAAGTTGATCTCATACAGTTGATCTCATCTTTTACTTTTTAGAAAACTTTAAAAGCAAAACAAGCACAGTTGTGCTTGTCTCAACAAAAAGTTTTAAGAGGTGTTTTTTCCAGTAGATTCATACTGGACCATTTTTCTCACTATTCCTGATTTCCTCAGGTGTTCATCAGTGGGACCAAGTCAGAGTGCAAACGTCTCCTCCAGACAATCCTGCAGAATCGAAGGCTCTGTACGCTCCTTTCTCCTTACTTCACTCCTGTTGCTTCTCCTGATGAGTTTGTGACTTTATATGAAAAAGTTGTGACCTTTCTGAGTGAGGATAACAGTGATGTTGTCTTCATGCTGTTGACAAAGGTAAAATACTCATGAATACTTCATCTGTTCTGTGGGTTGCTTATGTGGGTGTTATTTCCCTTAATGACTGTACCTTTAAGCTATGGAAGAAAGATACAAACTTAGTACTTCAAAATAACATTGACAGGTTTTGTTAATCTGTGTTGCTCGTACTAAATGCTGTTTGTTATATTTAAGCTAAAGAAGGGCTGGAGGCAAAACCAACTGGGAAGCTTGAACTACCATTTCCTAGCCCAGATAGTATTAGTGTGTGCTTCCTAGGGCTTTCTCCTCAGTACACTCTTATTCTTGAGATGAAGTCAAAGCAGGCTATTTATGGCTTTCTACCTGATACCTCTGTGGAGACATTCATCAAAAATAGACAGTGAATCCCAGCAACCTTAAAAACAAACAAAAAAAACAGGAACAGTGATGGAATCTTCCACCTCTGTTAGCTGGGAATGACACAAGTGCCACAAATGTAATCTTTAAATACATAGAATTAGGTAAGAGCAAATGATTCGCAAATCTGTTGTATCGGGGATTCATGATATTGTCTACCTGCGAAGAAATTACTATTACACATAGTCTTTGATATTGTTCTAATTCTCTGCATTTGTTAAACAGAGACAGGGCTCGACAGCTGCGAATAGCAGGTGGTCTGGTTTGGGCATGACTCTGAACTGCCCTTAGTGGCAAAAATCAGTGTTGTCCTTGTTAACTTAGTTCTGAACAGATGGCCTGGAGGCTACAAAAGCTTTGCATCTCCATATGAAAATCTAGGGACTACAGAGACTAGCCCAGTCTAATGCATTTAAGTGTTTGTTTGGCAGCGGTACTGAAGCATGGAAGCTCACATGCATATTTATGAACTGGAGAACCCCTGCTAAGAGTTGTTTCATAAATTCAGGGACTTCTGTAATATGCTGAATTGTAACCTTTAGAGAGAGTTACTAACCCTAGCCCAAAACCAAGGTAAGATGAAAAGTTTTTAGGTTTTCCTTAAGTATGCAAAATCTTAGGGAAGCTCTTTCCCGTGACAGTTTCTCCCTTATCCTGGAGGTGTTGTGGCCATTAAAGCTTCTACTTACAAATGCTTCCTGTCCTCTGTTCTAGTTTGACCTTACGCAATGGTTAAGTGTTACTAAGCCACCTCTGTCTGAACGTACCAGGCTTCTGGAATCTATTCACTTGGCTCTCAATGCATGTGGCCTTGAACCCGAGGAAGATATTTTGATGCCATTCAATATCTTCTGCAAGCATTGGACTAACCTTCTCCAGTATCAGTTCCCTGATCACTACAGTGATTTTCTAAGATTGTTCGTGCAAAGTGAGTATCTGAGTTGATGCATACTAAGCCTTTTGTACAGAACTATTCTGGCTTAAAAACGTGAACTGCATGCAGTAGAGTTAGATAGTAACAAATACAGAATGATCTAAACTTTTTTGCTTTCTAAGAAGAGAGCATGTAGATGCCAAATGGGAAAGTTAAATTACTTTTGCTAGGGAATTAGAGATTTCTCACCCTTAAACCTGGAGCTTTCAAACTCATGCCTTACCTAATTTTTTTTTTAATGTAGGAGGGAGCTCTAATTTCAGTCTTTTCTGACTTGTAATGAGAACAAGGATTCATATCCTTCTGATTTTTCACAAATGTATTCCCTTCTATTTCTTCTAAGGTTCTTCAGAGCAGCTTCTAAGCCCTGACTGTTGGAAGGCATCGCTTAAAGCTTTGGGATGTGGTTCATCAGTGACTGAACAGGGAAGCTTCAAGAAAAGTGATTGTACTGAAAGTCCTGCATTGCGGGACGCTGCAGAAATTCTCCTGTCTGCAGAACAGGTGGGTGCCTCGTTGATTTACTGTGTTCTGCAGCTGAAACAGATGCCCACCAGTGACAAATAACACTGCTGTACAGTCTTTCTTTAGTTGATTAATAGTTTCTTTCTTTTTTCAGGTTACAGAGACAATAGAATGGCTTTCCACATCTTTCTGCAAACTCCGGCTGGCTTCAGTGGACTTCAGGACCTTTGGCCTGTTTTCAAAGTGGAGTCCTTATGTGGCTGAAGTGAATACATTTCTGGAGTATCTTACTAAACGGCTTATTGAAACTGAAGTTGTCAATTTAGCCCAAGAGCCTGTTGGCAGTAACAGAATTTTAGCAGGTAATATGTCTTAAAAGCAAATGACTTAAAGAAACTGAGTGCCTGTGCTTAATTTCTCCTGTTGAAGACCATTTCATTTGCTCTGTGTTTGTACAATGATGACAGCGTTAAAATACAGACAAGCTATGTAGGTGGCTACTTTGTGGCCATGTAGAACTTCCTTCTTTTTTATATTCATTGGAGGAAGCTTTTTTACACTTCCCAATCCAGAGTTTACTTTCAAATTATTTTATGGAGAGATCCTACTTTCTTCAAAGAAAAATATGATTTTTTTCACTGAGCACAGGTCTGGGAACAAGGTACTACTGAATTTCATCATGGTATGATTTTAATTTGGAAAAAATTGCCTAAGCATCTTTTATTTTAGTATATGGAGCTTTAAAGTGTGAATTATCATTGCACATACAATCTGAAAGATGTGTTAAGGTAATATTAATAAAACATCTAAACAATGCAAAATGCTTGTGATTGTTGTTAAAACAATCATATTACTAATCAAAGTTACTAACAAGCATATTGTATGTCCAATTTTTATATGACCATGGAGAACTGATTTAATGTTGGAATAAGCAGAGGACATTTTATCCAAGTTTGGAAAAGTAACTTGTTCAGTGTTGCTAATCTGAGACGTGAACTTCTTCACTTTGTTTTCTTCTAGCATTGCAGTCCTTGTATTCGGTCATTGCTGGACTCTTTAAACCATGGATACTGGTCTTAGAAAAGGAAGATGCAAGGTATGCATTGTAGTGCAAAATTAAACGGATTTTTGCTAAAGAAAGAACGTTAACCTTTTGGCTTTTATTATGTGATTTTTTTTTTCTAACTCATGATTGCACTGTGGCCTTCCATTTAAATCGTTATGTGTGTCATAGTTAATAATTATGCAACTAGTTCACAAATTCCCTAAGGAAATTTTACAAGACTTTGGTTGAATAACTTTTAGGTACAAGAAATAATACCAAGCACTAGTCGGGAAGCAGAGATGAGAAAAATACAGATTGCAATTAGTTCTGAAAACATACTCAAATTTGATTTTTTTTTTTTTTAATTCATTTGTTTGATATCAATGACTCATTAGTTTAAAACAAAACAATACAAACTAATACAACCTCAAATGCCAGTGCTGTGTAAAGAAACCATGGACAAATTAGTCCTATGATGATCTATTGTCTTGTGTGCCTCTGTTTTCACACAGAGGATTATTTGTAGTGCTGTGCATTTAAATTTGACTTTCTTTTGAAGCCAAAAGCTTTTTGAGCTGTGAGTGCATCTCTAGTATTTAATTTGAAGGTTGACTGCTGGTGATATGTGCTGTCATTCAAAAATGACTGCATTTGGGTCTTTAATACAGTTATGAAATACCAAACAAGTAATCTCCACTTACTCAATGGTATCATGGATCTTCAGTGTGACGTTAACGTATACACCTATTTTAAAGAAGAAAAGAACAAGTGTAAAGAGTTCAGTTGGAGTGAAAGGACTGCTGATACCTGTATTATATTGAGTTCCTGTACTTTAGAATATTTAAATCCTCTGCGTGTTTATGATATGTAGTAATTCAGCACTGAAATTTTTGTTGCTTCACTTCTGCTTATTTTAAGTAACCAGCCGTGCTACCCTTGGTTAGAGAGTGACACTCCTGTAGCATCCAGCATGGTCCGTTTGTTTACAGATTGCATCAAGCTTTTGCACGAGAGCTTTAAAGGTAGGCGAAGTCCATGTTGCTTTAATGTAGTGGCACTTCTGCCACTAACGTGGGGTGTGAGGGGATTTTTTTGTTATGAACTTCTAGCTAATGTGATCACTGTATTGGTACCAGTGGCATGTTTCTTTATTTCATCCTTAAAAGACAGCTTTTTTCCTTGGCAAGGACAGAGAAAATGTGGTTGATTAACTTTGTCATCTGATAGATATGTGTTTATATGAAGAAAAGTGAAACACAGTGAGCTGTCGTGAAAATTGCATGACTTCACTCCAGGTCTTAGTTCCCATACAACATACACAGCAGTAGCATGTCACGATGACCAGTGCATGTGTCTCAGCAGCTAGCCTTGGGGATAATTTAGTCTCCAGGTCTGATCATTTTGAACTGTTATTTAGCGTTGCTTACTGTGCCTAATAGACATAGGAATGGAAAAATTAATTTCATAAATACCTCTTAACAACTTCTAGTGATGAGCTGGATTCAGGATTAGTTGTAGAAATAAAAATAACATCACACGTTTTATAAGATTCATAAGATTTTTTTTTTAAGAACACACCCACACACCCACCAGCAACATAAAAACAGGGAAGTTCTACATGGAAGGAGTTTTTTTATAACTTCGATTACTGTCCAGCAACTGCTCAAAAGAATAAGGAAGGGCATAAAGTCATATGCTGCCCAACTGGTTGATTTAGGGGGGGAAAAAAAACAGCAACAATAACAATAAGAAAACAGACCAACAACAACAACAACAAAACATGAAAAGCCTAAAAATGTTTTTTTTTTTTTTTTTTGACACATACTTTGGTGCAACTTGCATTTATGGCTTTTCACCTTCAAAACTAGATTTTCTTTTGTAATCATGCTTCCCTCAATTTTTTCTGTTGTTAATTCAACTCTTCCTTTGGATCTAGATAAGCTGTTGCCAAGCCACCATGGGGCTCTCTGGTTACATCTAATGTATTACTGTGAATGTTGCACAGCCCCCAAAATGCCGGAGTTTATTCTCTATACTTTCCATACTGAGTTCAAAAGGCTTCCATGGAAGGAAATGCATCCAGACCAGATGCTTATGGAAGAGTTCTTTAAAGTGAGTACATAGCATCAGTTGAATTAAGTTCATAATCAGTGTTCCACTTGAAAATAACTGGAGAGCTGGATACAGTTCTTCAAGAAGTAAGCTTTTAAAGTTTTTTGTAGCTTTCACAGCAACTCACTTTGTATTTCGTGATATTTTAGAAGGAGTGGTACTGAGTTTCATACGAAGTTGTGGGGAGCTGTAAAGCTGGCAGGCTGTAATCTGTCACTGCTCTAGCTGATATATGGAGACTTTATGTATTTTACTATTGCAATGTTCTTCTTTCCCAGTCATCTGAGACAATGTAAAGTTGTGGATAGGTGTGGAAGTGCTGCTGGATTTACTGCTTACCTGTTTGGGATCATGCAATTCTAAACCAGCTCAGAGTTTCTCTTACAATGAAGAGAAATAGTTGCAATCATGCAGCTAAGAGTTTATAATAGATTCCTTGTTTTGTGGTAGTTTGGTATTCTGTACCAGGTGTTTGAGAAAGTTGTGTGTGCAACTCTTCTGGTGGGGAGCAAAATGGTGCACACTTGGTGCCTGTCTGCTCCTCTGTTGACCTAAAATGCTGCTGTGGTTTTATGGTTGGATAAGGATCTGTGAAGTGCAAACGTATGTGTGTCTTACACTGTTTTATGTGTCTCTTTTTTTTAATTTTTTTTCCTTTTTTTTTTTTTCCTCTCTAGGTTGAAAGAGGCAGCCCCAAGAGTTGTTTCTTATTCTTGGGTTATGTTTTATGTGAAATAAACTGGGTCAGTGTCCTCTCTGATGCCTGGAATCCCAACCCCCAGCCTCAGACTCACAACATGATTGTCTGTTTGCTGTATATGATGGTCCTGTTGGCAAAGGAGGAACAACTTATAGGCAAAGAGGTAATTTTTGAAAAGGTTTGTACCTGTCTGTCTTTGAAGAAGAAGAATTCTTTGCTGGCAAGGAGACAGGCTGTGAATTCTCCCTCACCTGCAGAATGATTAATTCAGAAGTGTTTCATGTCTAGGTAAAATACCCAAAGCAGTATGCCAGAGGTAGCTCAGACTAAATCCTTATGTGAGGCATTTTGTGTAAGCTGTGTGAAAAAGGAAGAGCTGCTGTTTGTTTTGAGAAGCTTCTGTAGGAGCTGTGATCCAGTAATGTCATAAAGAGTAAACAAATACATACAGATGGTTTCCTGGAGTTACAAAATGACTCTCTGGGTTTTGGAAAGAACAAATACATTTGTTGNAGTAGTTGTTATATAAGGCTGCTGTACAGTTATCTTCCTTTCCATAGTTAAGTATGGGATACTGCATAGTACATCTTTCTTGTCTCTTAAGTTAATCCTTAATTAAAATGTCTGTTTCCTTCTCTCTTTCCTGGTTTTGGAGAGCCTTAGTTATACGCACACGGGAAATGGAGGTAGCACTAGCAAGAATTTACATATATGCCTATAATACATGTGCGCATATATATATAGCAATATTATATATACTTTAAAGCAAAGCTTCTTCTGAAAGGCTGAGTGAAAATGGGTGTCTAGCATCAGTCTGCTTTGATTCAGGCAGCCTGCTGAAGTAGGTGCAGGAGCAGCTTTGTGTGGCATCCATGCCTGTAGCACCTGCAGCGCTGTGAGAGTCAGGAGACTGAGTCACGTTCATTCTGTCACGGCCAGTCAAGTAAACTGAGCTGTGGTTTGCTTAGTTTTAGTTTTAGCACACAGGAGTATCTGCAGGGGATGGTAGAGAATCAATAACTTGTAAAAAGCTTATGCCTGGCTCTGTCTTTCCTGTGCATGTTCATGTTTTCCAGCTTGATCTTCAGTACTGGCCACAACGCAAGTTATTTGTGTTAAACACAGTGCAGCAATAGGATTAGTCTGTGGGAGTTTCGGAGCAGCACTTGATCCGAGTGTAGCTTTCCTATGTAAAAATGCTGAGGAACTTGCATCTCTGTATATCACTGGGCTTCACAAACAAGCTGGTCACCTGTGCTTTTTCAGGTTTTGCAGTAGCCTTTAGCTCTCTTCAAGAACACGTCAATCTTACTTCTGTCCCTGTGTTTTAAGTGCAATGAGTCTGATGCTGCCCTTGCTGGTTTTTGTGGCAGGGTCAGGATAGCTGTTCATTTAACTAAGGACCTAAAGCTGAGCTAGCTTCCACTGGTGCAGGCTTTCAGCTCTAATCACTCAGGACTGTAAACCAAGAAACATGTACATATGTGTCCTTCAGTCTAACGCAGTAGAAAGCACACTTTATACTTTCATAGCTAAGATGAAAGATATTTATTCATCTGCTTGAACATGTTTTTGTAGAAATTATTTATAACTGTTGTTTAGGCCTTACAGCTGCTTTTGTGAACACTTACTTCTTAGCATAAAATTCCCCCCTCCTAACTCAATATGATGTGATGATGTTGCAATGATCTTGAAGACTAGATGTATCTTTAAGAAGCTTGTCACTATCTGCTTCTGATGAGTTATTGGGCAGAGATTACTTCATCTTTTGAATCTTAGGTTGAGTTTTCTTGCTCTCTTACTCTGAAGGGCGATTTCATCATCTCGGATTTTCTCAGCACTTTTCCCATTTATGTTTTCATTCCAGCACTTCTGAGTTGTCAGAATAAGAAAGAGAAACAGCAGGTATTAGGATGAACTTTCCAACCCCTGCTTTTGCTAAGAGCTGTGTGTGGGTAAATCTTGCACAGTACAGTCCGATTCAGTGCATTCTTCTGGGAGACTATTCCAGGGAAGCTGGGAAATCTTCAAGAAGTCCCATTTAACATCATGCAATGCCTCAGAAGTGGCAAATGGAGATGCTACAAGTGGGAGAAAGCTGGCAGATGTGATGTCAAGATGTCACTGGCAGTCTTTGATTAAAATTGTATTCCAGTTTAGGAAAATTACTGGAGTTCACATGCTTTGACCTGAATGTATTTGCTTATCAGAATCTTCTCAAGATTCAAAAGATACCTGCTTGTACATTGTGTGAGTCAACCTCAGGAATTCCCTCCTAGCCTCCAGCAGTGCATTTATCTGACACGTAGTTGTGCTGTTTTTATCTCCCAGAACACTCCTGGGACACCTTGACCTAAATCTCAAATTCTTATTTCTGAGCCCTGTGTTCAGTGCACGCACAACTTCAGAAGTACTTGATATAACCACCATGACATCCTTGTTGGTATGGTTTAATTTGAGTTAGTTCTGGATCCTTAAAATAGTTTGTGTTTGGCTGTCAGCACAATTCCAGTATTTATTCAATCTATAGCTTGTAGAAATTTGATGCTTTTTAGTGTCCAGGTGGTGCCCTTTTGTATTGCAGATCTGGAAGAACTCCCGAGAGTAGGATGGCAGTAGCTGAGGCTAGTCTCTCTGCTGCTTCTTGACAGAGAGACTTTTCCATCTGCATACTCACACTGGCTGTGTCAGCTGTGGGCACTCTAGGCTGCTGTACTATCCAGGATGTTTTTTATAGGAATAAGCAATTGAGGAGACCCCCAAGTTAGCAGATAATTCACTGAATGGAAAACTGAGGGACCTGGCTTTTGTCCCTGGACCTACTGTGAAGTCTGAACTTTTTTTTTTTGTTTAAAACAAACAAAAAACCTCTGAGGTGGCTTTACCTTGTAGGGTTTCCATTTCTTTCTAATTGTATTTACATGTTTATACATCAAATATCAATGGCTCTCTGACTGCAGTGCTTGGTTATAGCTGCTGCAGCAGTCTAAATACTATTACGTGAATGCTGGAGGTGGAATATATGGTGGCTTGCTGCTTGTATGAGGAGTTGCTTTTCAGCCAACTCCCGGTAGTCATCTATTCTGTGGGATTTTTGCTCTGTCTACATAAAGTTTGGAGACTAAGCTTACTTCTGTTATTGGGTATTCTGAACTTTTAATTTAAAATAGAAAAGAAAGTAGAGCTTAGGCTCATGTCTTTAAATCTTCAGGAATCGCCACTCATAAATCTTCTTGGACAGACCAGCTCCCTTCCTTGGCAACTTGTGGGCATTTCATCTTACCAAAGCATCATCAGCTATTGTAACAGCCACTACCCTCCCTCTGTTATCCTTGCTAAGGATGCTGCAGCTGAACTGATAATGAAGCTCCTGAAAATCTCAGCAGGCTTTGGCACATCTTCGGATAGTCACGTCCACCTGGTAAGTTGAATTGGTTTTGCATTGTCTCTAAGCTGTTCCTTGTCATTTGCAGCGTTCTCCTTTTGTATATCATACGTAGCGTGGAAAGAATTTTAGGTATCATTTTTTTCTAATTCATTTTAATTTTGATTAACAGGATGCAACACTGAAGTGCCGAGCATACATTCGCCAGGTGGTTCAATTTCTCAGCACCTTAGAACAAAGCGGAAAGATTACTCTTGCAGTTTTAGAACAAGAAATGTCCAAGTTGCTAGATGATATAGTCATCTTTAATCCTCCAGGTTTGTGTTAAAGAAATGCAAATTACTTAAAAGATGTCAAGATCCTTTATTCGAGTACATGGATTTTCAAACTTCTGTGACTATGTAATTACTTGCATTACTGTGATGTCTCCCTTACGGGTAGGGCATGTTGTTCTGATGGGGATATGTGTGTGTATGTGTGTGTGATAAGTTAACATAAAACAAAAATAAGATTGTTACCCACAAAGAACTGTCAAGAGTGATAGTACAAACAGAAAAAACAGGGGTTATGTTGTAAGTAAAACTGACTGAAATAGAGGAGTTTTGGGGAAGGTGGGGCTGTCTTTTCTTTGTCTAGTTTCTGAATCTCTTTTATTTGACACTGCCATCTTTTTTTAAAAGTAAAGATGGCATGAATACACATGCTGAGTCCTGAGGGATGGGGTTTTAAGAATGGATTCTAAAACGTTGCACCATCAGGGTAACTCGCGGTATTGAAGTAGGGATATTACACTGGTAGTATGGTGTGTCTGCATCCCCAGCACTCATATTGATCTTGTTTTTTTGTACTAGTACCACTCTGACCTTCCTTTGTCAAAATAAAATTTCAGGTGACATCAGTTGTCTCGCTGTATTACACTGACATACTTGTCGGGAGTCGTGTCTCTTCTGGTCCAGGACCCCCACATGGTATTCTAGTAAAAGTGCACAGAAATTATCCAAAAGTTTGTGACATTGATAACCATTTCTCAATATTTGTATTGCTACCTGGGGAAGCTCTGTAGGACAGCTTCATAGTCAGAAAAGTTCTTTGTGACTTGCAGTAAAATGAAGGTTTGTCTGTCCCTGCTGACACTCCTTATAGCTGAGAAATTTTGGATGCAGGAGTGCTGCTATAAGAGGAGCAGCTCTGTTTCGTGGACTGCTGTGCAAGTTTGTGTGTGTTATGTGGCTGAAAGAGAAAATGCTCCCTGTTGCTCACCAGGCTCAAGCAGGCCGTGGAGTGTGGTAGGATCAGTGATGGAGGGTGGCCGGAAAGGGGTGGTGTGTATCAGATCCAGCATCTGTGTTAGGCTTGCAGGGGGCTGGGGAAGGTTCCAGGAACACGGTCCTGGATGGCACATCCTGTTGACAGCAGCTGGAGAAGAGAAAGCTGGGCTTCTCACAAGGGCAGTGCCCAAAGGGATCTGGCAGGCCCTGGTGTTAGGTGTCTGCAGCCTGTCAAGTAGGACTTGGCTGTAAAACTAGTTGTGACCACAGGCAAGTCAGTTAACCTCCTGGCATCACTGTTTTCAGTCTGTGATAAGAGATGTCTGCCTTACTGGAGAGTTGTGCAGTGACAGGTGATTTTGGGGGGCTTATTTTTTTTCATAAAAGGTAGGTCTGGACAGAATCCCTTCGTTTGAGAGCGGTCTCTGGAGGCCTCCTCCTCAAAACAGGGCTAGCTTCCTGATCTAACTTTTGTTGTTCAGGGCCTTGTCCGGTCAGCTTCTACATGTCTTCAAGTGTGGAGGCCTCATTTTTTTTTTTTGGCAGTGTTTCTTCCAGTGATTAATCCCTCTTTGTGCATAACTCTTCATCATATCTGGTTGAAATTTTTCCTTCCTAAAATGCCTGATGTTGATTGAAAAGTTTCTTTTGTAACAGTGGTGGCTTTTTTCACAAAATATAGTCTGTTCTGCAGTTAGACTTTTGGCCTCATTTTGCAGGAGAGGTTTGTGTTTTGAGGTTAGTGTTTCAAGTGGCCCTTGATAACATGCTCAGGCAATGGCAAGAGATGGTTTCAAAAAAAATACTTAGGGGTTGAATGCAGCAATTAGCAGGAAATCTAGAGTCCTGGAAAATGCTTGAGGGGATTGCAACATTTCAGGGCTCATCTTGATCGTATTTCAAATTGAATAGTTCAAAATCTCGGTTACTTCACTCTAATCTGTGCTTTAAAGTGTGTTTTGGAGATTATAAACGTGCTTTACCATTCAATTTATTTGCCCATAGCCCTGGTAAAAGCCTCTAAATGAAAGATGGGCTCCCCTGTACTCTGCTGTACAGACTTATCAGCTGTTTCTCTGTTTTAATAAATTATGAATTAATTTATCAAGGGAAGAGGTGAGGAATGAGTGTCTTTTTGTAGTTTCATAGGTACAGACAAGGAAATAAGGTGTCTAATGAACAAGACACTTTTCCCACTATCTACAGGAAGTGTTCAGTGATGAAGCTGAATCCAAGTCACTTAGGTTCTAGTATCTATTTACTGAAATAATTCTCTCATATTTCTGTCTTCCAGATATGGATCTGCAAACACGTCATATGGCCCTCAGCAGTCTTTTTACAGAAACACTGATGATGATGAACAATTCCAGCGTTACAACAGCTGAGTCGCTACGGGGGAGCTTACGAAAGTGGATTGACAGCAAAGTGCACGGCTTGCTAGCAATGCCCCTTCTCACAGCAGCGTGTCAGAGCCTGGCCTCTGTGCGACACATGGCAGAGACAACAGAAGCCTGTATCACCTCTTACTTCAATGAAGGTAGGAGTGTGTCTTGATATGCTGCTTATGTTGAAAACATTGATCGGTCTTTGGGTGCCCATTAAACATGAATCATCTGGAATCCTAATAGCTTCACGCTGCGCAGTACTGGAACTGGGTTTTAATCTGGTTTTCGTAATCAGGTCTCCATTCTTTGTATTTGATGGCTCCCAACTGTCACATATGTATGTGCAGTAGCAATTGGGTGTAGAAAAGTTATGCTGTTGTGGTTTGGGGTGTAACTGCTCTAATTGTGTATCTTCTTAAGAAGTGTATGCGACTATGTGAAGACTCACTTGCTGTGCATAATGGTTACCATTTTTCCAGTTAAAGGGGAGGATAATTTTTGGATTTTTTTTTTTTTTTTAAAAAATCATCCTAAGAGAATGAAACAGGTGTTTGTGTTCCATTCTACAGAATTGGCTAAATGGCTAATTTAGGGAAAATGTTTTTTTCTGTTTACATAAATCAATATGTAGTTCCACAAGGATTTCTTTCATGTTCTGTCATCAGATTTCAGTATACCTAACACAAATATATAAAATTCCATGGCTAAAATCATAGAATTTCATCGTTACTTAATACTGGGAAAATGTTTTTTGCCTTGACCTCAAGGAGATGTCCTGTGAAATTGGAGTTTTTCTTGTCATCAGAGTTGTAGAACAAACTACTAACCTGGAAAAAAGCTAATACAGCCTGAGTTCTGTAAATTAAAGGAACGCAGTGAGGTGGTTTCAGTTAGGTTTTGCGAAATGCTGCTTACTCATACAGTTTTGTTTTCTTTATAGATTTTCCTCACCACCAGGATTTGGGCTGGGGCCCTATACTCGCATCCCTCCAAGTTCCTGAGCTAACCATGGAAGAATTCTTGCAGGAGTGTTTGTCTTTAGGAAGCTACTTGACCCTGTATGTCTACCTGCTGCAATGCCTAAATACTGACCAAACTCTTACCAATGAAATGAAAACCCTGATAACCATCAGCAAGTGGCTGGAGCAAGTGTATCCAAGGTATGGACCTCAAGGCTTCTGAATGTGCCCTGACTTTTAAATAAGGCTGTGGTTGTATAGACAGTATAATTGGGCTGCTGAGTGAAATGGCCAATCCTTCTGTGTCCACTGTTAGTCTGCCCACCCCGTGGTGCCAACACTAGTACTCTTTGTGGTGAAACAAAAGAGGGAATTTTACTTGGCTGAGCATGTCTTGCTCGGTTTCCAGTTGGAGAAGCTCGATTTCAATGGCAGCCTGGATTTGTGTTCAGTGCAAATTATTTCAACTGAATTCTAAATCACTGTGGGTTGCACTTTCCAGGATGTCCACTAGGTGGGATAAGTTATATGCTAAATATTCAGTTGAGCGCTCAAAGCTTGGTGTTCAAAGCTGCATGGTGGGGAATGTCAGCAGCTCTGAACCAAATATGAACCCAGTGGATCTGGTGGGGTGCCCACAATTAGGGGGCTGTATTGGTGTAAAACAGCTTACTAGGTAATTGGGTTCTGGTGAGAAAAGACAGATGGCTCTAAGTAACTGCGGGGTTAAAACAATAACACTTTGTACTTAAAGTATGTATCAACTGTATTTACAGTTGCTGATGAAATTACCAGAATTTAGCAAATGTGATGAATATTTTTTATATTAATGTTGATAATGTTTATATATCTGTGAAAGAACATATTGGGAAAGTACATATTCCCTCTGTTTCTTGAAATTCAAAGAATACTTTGACTGTTGCAGGTACCATATAGTTGTAGTAATTTTATTGCCAAAGTGGGAAGAAGGCGGCAAAGCCACCTTACACAGCAAATTAAAACTTGTTCTAAACATCAAAGCTGAGGGTGTCTGGGATGGGAAATGACTGGGTGGAGTGGTTTGAGGATAGTCTGATGCAGAAAACTCGTGCCAGTGCTATATGTGGAAAATCTGAGCTTAACTTAAACTGCAACTGCAAATTGTTTGGGGAAAGATTAAAAAATACCACAGGGGAAACGACTTTGTGCTTTGCTCAACAGAAGACTTCAGTGTTTCCTTTTTGAGAAGAGTCTAAATTGTTGTGCTAGTGCTTCCTAAATTTTTTTTTTTTGCAGGTAAACAAATGAAAGAAAGACCAGAAGTACAGCTTCATTCCTTTTTATACTAAGTTTTAGACAGATTTAAATCCACTTATGTCTGCAGTATCTTTATTCTTAAATTTAAAGCCTAAAAGGAAGCATTGTTCTCTTACAGGCAATGGAAACCTGCTAGCAGATGTTGGCATTGAGTCCATTACAGTAACGGTTACATGAGTTTTTAGTAACTGGGGGTCATATAGTTATGTTGGCCTGATATAGTAAGATTAGCTGTCATTAATTTACCATCTGAATTCTTCATAAACCTAATGGGGAGAGACACTAACTTCTGACTTTTTTAAATCTATATTTTATTTTTTAAATCTTACAGCTCAGCAAAGGAAGAGGCAAAGCTGTTCCTTTGGTGGCATAAAGCTATGCAGTTATCCTTAATTCAGATGGAGCAAGATGATGCCATTCTGATCGAATCTGTCATTCGGACACTGCTGTCCATTCAGGGCAGGCAAAGTCAGCTGGCTGAGGAGAGACTGACGTCTGGAATACTTGGTGCTATTGGGCTAGGCAGGAGGTCTCCTTTGTCACCCAGGTAAGGGTTGGAGGTGCAGTAAATTAGGTGACGCATGATGATTTGTCATATTAAAAACAAAACAAAACAAAACTGCAGTCTGGATCCAGACAGCACAGGGCAATGTCAAAAGATGTTCTGAATTCCTGCTGTCCCCACATCTGTAAAGCTGTTTGGGCCCACCACAGAAAAACTGTAGTGAGTGTTCGAATGTGGTTAAGAAGTGCATGTGAACTTCTGTAAAGTTTGTAGTGGAAAAGGGAAGAAAGTGCAGTTGTGATTCTGGCTTAATGTCCATTTCTAGTGAAGTTCTGGTTGGCATCACAAGAATTTTGTATGATCACATGCACACTGCCTTTTCTATCTGAAGCTTGAGGTGCTGCAAAATGTTAAGAGAAATTCAAAGAAACGTATGCTTGCTTGTTACTTTTTCCTTTCTGAAGAGAGACATGAACTTTGGTTGTTAGGTATCAAAATGAAGTTCAACATGGACAGAAAGCCAAGAAAAAAATACGTAAATGTTTGTGGAACACCAGTTCAGCACAGTACTTTGTAAACAAAAAGTTGTTTAAGACCTTCTGGGATGCCATCCTGTTGAAATGGCTCTGGAATCTTAATCCTGTTCAATTCAACTTCTGGTTTGGATGATGTGGATGTTCCAAAGGCTGTAAAATGAAGGAGCATTTTGGATGTGATCTCAAGGCTGCATATAAGTTTGGGACACATGTAACATTTCATGTGTACGGTAGCATATTATCTGCTAGCATACATGATGATATGCTATAAAGTATATATTACAGTGATATTGTTTTCTTAATGCGTTGAAAGCGATCTTCTAAAACCTTTACTATGTTCCTCATGCAAGAGATCTCTCATGGGACAGAACTTCCAGTTTATCTGCTGTTGAGGACTTACAAATATGATGCCACCTTCTCTCTGTCCTTTTTCCCTATGCAAGGTTTCGGGTGGTTGCCCGCAGTTTGTCTGCCTTCCTCTTGGTGCAGATTCCTGCAGAGAGTCAAGTTCGCCTGAAAGCGGGGTCAGAACCAAAGCTGTCGCAGAAGGCCCAGCAGGTAAGTTGTGCCAGTCATTGGCTTCTTGATGTCCTCTTTCTGTGCTAGTTCAGCTTGTGGGGGGAGGCTTTTGAGAGTCACTGCAGGCATTGCTTCAACCTAAATCCTGCTCTCAACTTGTTGATTTTATTTGGTGCTAAATGCTCCCAGTCTCTTCTTGCTGCTGCTTTACGTTTGAAATTCTGAATTTCAGAAATAGTGCATTGCTCTCATTTGTGTTTTCAAGGAAAGGAATGTGTCACAAATGCATGTAATGTTTTGCTTTATTTTAAACACCATCTTGGAATTTGCCAGAGACAAGGCCAGGTGCAGCTTAGACCAGGCCATGATCCAAGTTTTTAGCAGTTTGCACCCACAAAGGGGTCCAAGAGCATTCCTGGGGCCTACCTGTGCTGCTGTGGGTGATAGTGCATACATACCAGTTCACCTCTAGGGCAAGGAAAAATGTGATGTCTTGAAACATCATCGTGTGGAATCTGAACCACTGTGCTCTACCTTGCTGGTTGCCATGGACCTGGGAGCAGGCACAACGGTGTGCAGCTGATGGGTAGCAACTTATTGAACTGTAAAACAAATGAAAAAAGTAATGCTGCTGTGATTGTCCTGCTTTTCAATGGTGAAGCAGGAGTACATTCGTGCTAACATTTGGTTGTGAAAGCTGGGCTTAAAAGCCCTGTCGCAAATAAACATTCGTCCTTCAGCATGTGCACTGACTGTGTTATTGTTTCAGTAAGTGCATAAGAAGAAGAACAGGAGTTGATTAGAAACAAAAACAAAGTAACTTATTTGGTATAACTTGTTCTTTTTCTCTAAGAAATAAATGGAATTTGTTCAGTGGTTCTTCCAAAATTTGCCCTGGGCGGTACTGCCAGCATAGGTTCTTTTACATATAATTTCCAACTTGATGTTGTCTCTAATATTATTAATGGGAGCAAAATAATACTTTCATAAAAATCAAAGATTTTAATAAGAATAACTTGAAAAGAATAGTTGTGTTGGAGTTTGTATTTTGGTGTGGTTTCCCTAAAGCTATGTCTTGAGTTTATGAAGTAACTATAGGACAATACTTATAGCAATCAGAGCAAGCCTTGATAGAACATTTTGTTTATCGTGGGGCGGGAACACCTTGAAAAACATGATGTGGTTTGAAACAATATTACATGACCATATTTTACAAATGTTTCGTTCAGAATACACTAGGATCTCTAGTAGATAAGGATCTTCCAGTGGGGTCGTTCTTGTGGTGGCTCATGAGCTGATTTGTTGTGGACCAAAATACACACAGCTAACAGAATTTTCCCTTGTGTCTATAGGCACTGAATGCTCTTGAATCTATGGCATCAAACAAACAATATATGGATTATCAAGAGCAGCTCTCCCAGGCTTCTCAGTTCATCAAGCATCCAGAACATTGTCTTCGAGATGGCAATAATCTCTTGTCTCTCCTTGTTAACACTCTGTACCCGGAATTGCATTATTTGGACTGTATACGATAGCAGCACTGAGCTCGCAAAATCATCATGCGATGTTGATTACTCTGGTTTACACTTAGTTGTTATTGCACAAGTAATTCTTACCTTCAGAGTTCCACTCTGAAGTGTGTCAGAAGTGTGAATGGGAACTGCACGCTGGCAAGTTTTATCCTCTTTGCAGTTTTCTTTCCTTTAAAGCTCTTATGATATATAGGCCTACGGAATTGCTCAGTTTTTGTCGACTGAAAGCAGTTGAATACCTTCCTGTGTATGGTGCCCATCTGAGAGGAGGATGCCTGAGAACAGACGTTCAAATCATTAGACAGCAAAGCTCATCCTTATTTCTTGTAGCATCTTACATTTTTGCTTTGTGCCTTTTTCATTTTCCAGTGTGTCATTATTAAGCCAGTGCAAAGCGAATGGAGGGTTGTGTGTAAAAGAGGTTTCGACTCTCTTAGCCAGGATACCTCTAAATCTTACGTGAGTGTGTGCGTTGGGAGACTTGTGAAGTCCTTGCATTTGAAAAGATAGTATTTTAAGTTTTGACTTCTTTTTTGATATTCCACAGAACTCTAGTTAAAAGGCATGCCTACAATCTTCTCCCACATCTGTAAATACAAACTCAAATTTGGACTAAAGAACTTTTGCTTTTTCATATTTTCTAAATATTAGTGAGTCTGCCTCCATACTGCTTGATTAAACACAAGTAATGTCTGGCCATGTTGTTTTAAGTCAGATGATGTCTAGAGNTTTTTTTTTTTTTTTCTGGATCCCCAGAGTCTGTGTGGGAAACAGTTATGTTCTTGTTGGATAATAATCCATAATTTTGAAAGTCTAGTGGTTTAGGAAATAGTGGTTTAGTAAGTGGACACCACTTAAGTTTATTCTTTTCTTCCTAGCTGGGCATAACATGGCAGGATTTTGGATGACACTGTGAAAAGCTATTTAGCTTGTATTTAATTAGGTGGTTGCTTGTTAAAATTCTATTACCAAAGCACGAACCATGAGCCTGTAAATCTATTGTTTCAGCTGAATGATCACTGGTTTGGGTTGTCTGTTGCCCCTTTGCTCAGGGAAAGCAGAAGTGAATTTCCCTAGTTGCTTGTCTAACACTGGCCATTTCATCACTGATCTCTTTGAGGTGCCCAAGGTCCTGCAGTCTCAATCTGTACACCTCTGTGAAGGATCAACAATAGCTGCTTCTCTCCTGCATTAATTGTGCCTTTATGTTTAGAACATGATTACGTGTTAAGACATTTGTTCGGGTTACTAGGGGAAGGAAGTGTGCTACCTACTCTGTTCAATAATGGATTGCTTTGCAGTGTTGCTCTTAACTGTGATTTTGGTGCTGGAGAACAAACCACCTTTTTCTTGACAAATTCTGCTAACTATGTCAGTTGGGTCATTAGATCACCGTCATCTTCATGTGGTCTTAGTTCTTTGCTCTATCTGCGAGCCTATATATATTTATATATATATATATGTACATCCTATGTATATTAACCAGATAATGATGCAGCTTGGTTTTTAACAGACTCTTGGAAAATTCACACCTGGAAGAATACATTCTGCTGCTTTCCACCCCTCCCCAAAGACTTAAAAGCACTGGTTTTATTAGATACGTTATTGGTCAGTTGTATAAAAATGTGAAGAAGTCAGAGGTACATGTACTTGACATGCACTTTTAAAAGAAGATATTGTTTCAGCTGTTGAGTTTTTACAAATGTGTTTATAACATGCTATGTCTGCAAAGACCATGCAAAATAAAAATGAAAAATCAGTAATTTGTGACAAATGCCATGATATTTTCAACTTGCTGGAAGAGACTATATCTGGTAAAACATGCTTGTTCTTGGAGATTAAAGTATGATGGAGCAGTTGCTCAGTTGATGGAGGTTTGGAGAGTCTTGTCTTCGACATCCTGGATTTAATGTGTACATGAGACAACAGTCTGTTTTTGTGGCTGGAGCCCATGAGAAAGCTCATCTATGTAATGGCAGAAATAATGCTTCTCTGTCTTAACACAGTTTCACAGACCTCTGTGGCAATGTGGATCAGGCACTGGTTCTGTTCTTTTAGCACCCACAAGTGACCCAGATGATAGAATTTGGTATTTATCCCAAATGAGGAGGAAGCTGGTAGTGTAGAGGGAAGTAGAGGAAAACCCAGCCTTCAGGGCTGGTGGTACAGCATCCTTGCTGGGGGCTTTGCTGTCAGCAAACACCGTTGACACAAACATCATGCCAACCTGTCCTGACCATTGAAACAACTTCTTTAATAACTTACTGCTTGAATGTATTACAGGCGGTGATGGTGGGTGGGTGTTTTTTTTTCCCCATATCTCAATCCAGTGATTCTGATGGAAATGATTTCTTTCAGTGCACATCGTGGTTAAAACACTGAATAATTCTGTGGTAGGTTTTTAGAAGCATGGAGAATTCACACTGAGCTGATGCTTTTGCTGTCCGTGTCAGTGACAAACCAATTTGCTGGCTTCCCAGTGAACATTTTAGTGGTGAAAGTCTAAACGTGTGCTTTGCTCAAATACAGGGTTGCATTTTTATCAACTAACACTATCCACTGTCACAAATGTGCGCTTCAGGGCTTGGAGTTCATTCTCTGCGCAGTGCTCAACAGATGTGACTTTTCATTTCTTCTGTTTTTACTGGAAAGAGTTCGATATTCTCAGCATCTCCCACCCTTCCCCTGCCCCAAACTGCAGTGCTGCTTGTTTGTACCTTAAACGTAACCAGGTGATATTGGAAGGAAAACTGTTTTGTGCTGCTTTTAGCATTGTAAATTGCAGTAGAAAGAGGTGATATTGGAATGTCAGCTACTTAACAAGTGCACCTTTTGGTGCAGTTTAGCCAGAGAATGAATGCACATGGCTTTTTGTATGTTTGATGTGCACAACAGTGATTGCAGTAAGATGAATTGTGGCTTAGGTATTAAGAAACTAAGGTCAAATTGGGAAATGGATGTAACGGTTGAATGTGGCATTTACTTAAGATAAGTCGGTGGAATGGAAAAACTGAGCATCAAGAAGCATGAAATATGCAGACAGCCTTTCATCTGCAGGCTGGCTCCTCAGGGTCCCACAGGGGCTGTGGCTTTGTGATGGTGGGAATTTGTTTAATTTTGGACCAGAGATGGGTCTCTTCTTAAAGCCAGATTGCTCAACAGAGCAATGGCCAAATCCTTCCAAACCCTAACTGTAGCTTGTGCATGCATGTGCATAAACTGGGGAAAAAAGGAGAGGAATTGGAGCACCAATGAAATAACGAAATTAGTTCTTTTTTAAATAAAAAAAAAAAAAGCCAAATGAGGTCAGTACCAGAAACCTTCTGGTGTGTGCCTTGCCATATTTTGTCCCGCTAGCAGATACTGTGTTGGTTTGGGTCCCCTGTTAAGACAAGGGCCTGCCAATGTGGGGCTTATCCCAGTTGTCTGAAGAAGGCCTTATCTACTTTCTGGTCAGGCAGTCCGTAGTGGACACCACCACACCATCACCTGTGTTTGCCTGCCTGCTAATCCTGACCCACAAGCTCTCAGCTGGCTCCGCATCAGCCCCTCAGCCGGGCTCCATGCACTTCCACTGTGCTCTCACATGAAAGACAGCTCCATGTCCTTGCTATCCCGGCTTGTCCTTCCTAATGAGCCTGTAGCCATCCATGGCAGCACTCCAGGCTTGTGAGCTATCCCGCTACATCTCCAGGATCCCACTGAGGTCATAGCCCTGCAACTGCACATGGACCTCTTAATTCCTCCTGCTTGTTCCCTGTGCTGTGTGTTAGTGTGCAGGTGCTGGAGAGGCATCCCATCATGCTGATTGCTCAGAAAAGGTCTGAGAACTTTCCCCACAATGCTCTTCTGCAGGCACTTCTTCATTTGTGCACATACGCTGGAAGTGGGCTTTCACCCCATTTTGTTGATCGTGAGGTCTCTCCTCTGCACATCACCCCACACTGTTCACTTTCCAAAGGGAAAAACAGCAGATAGGGAGAGAGAAACGTTGAGGCCAGACTCTTCCCATTGAGGAGCAACCTTGCAGGGGTTGCAGTTGATTGAAGAGGGGCTTGATTCAGGCAAATTCATTCCTGTCTCCTAGTGTGCAGGGTGTTGTGGTTCCTGCACCTGGGTGTCCTCTCTCTCCCATTCACTGTGCTAAGGTGGGCTGTGCTCTAGAGCCAGGTAAGTAGAAGCCTGACAGTGCTGATCCATGAGTTTCCTCACATTTGAATTACTGCAGCTGTTGTAACATGCATTTGCTGGCAGTGGTGCGAGTAAGATGCTGATAAGATGCAATAAGGCACACTTTGTGCATACCAGGTTGCTACGGGGCATGAAATTTGATGCTTCTATTTGGACCCAAACTGCTTGTGTTGAAGTAGTTTTCAAGAGAAAAATCCTGTAGCCCAGCTTCAGTTCCATGCACAGGTAGAAATGGGTAATCCTTATTCTGATGTTTGCCTATAAATCCTAAGGGCTGAGAAATTCACTTCAGTTTGTCTATTTAAGGTCTCTGAGGTCACTTTCTTCCTGTGCTACCTGTCACACAGAGCTTACCAGTCCGTAACTATACTGTCTGCTGTAACTTCCTTTTCTTTGCATATCTTATTTTTATTAAACCTGGCTTTGTCACTGCTGGGATTATAAACTGGGATTTAAAAGGCTTTTTTCTCCTCCTTGTTATCCTGGCCAAGTCATTTGTAACGTTGCACTTTATTTTCCCAGCACTGATGTTATGAAGAGGTGAACTTTAGTTTCCGGGCTAGGGGTGAGCTTGCAAGGACTACAGGCTCGATGGCAGTTCAGTAACAGGCTTGGGCTCCTGGCTGGGGATGCTTGATACCAGAAGTGGGATTGTTAGAAGAAGAGTTCTGGAGCTGCTGCACTGGGATGATCTCACGGGGAGCACTGAATCCGATGATACAAACCTGAAAGTAAGTTCATGTTGCTCCTTTTTCTCTTTTTCATTCTTTCTCCTCATTCTCTGTTCCAGCCTGTTGCTTTTCACAGCCCTCTCCTGGACCTCTGTCTACCTGACCAAGCTCCAGGCTGACTTGTGCCATCCTGTACCATAAGTTGGGTCTGTTCACCTGGTCTTGGAGCACATTCACAGTTGGGCTAGAGATGTGTCTGGGGATGGTCAGTGACTTTGAAATAAATTCTTCTGAGGTGAAGTCACTAAGAGATATGTGGTCAGGCCTTAAAGGAACTTTTTCATGTAAGACAGAGATGGAAACTGTTTAGAAGTAATTTTTCCTTTTGAGAAAAAGGTTTTTTGTTCTGTTTTCCCTAGGGGAAAAGAGGTTAATAGACAACATGGATATCTTGTTTTCCAGTTCCCCTCAAAATCCCTCGTTCTCTTTCTTTAACTGTTTCATTAGCAAAACCTCCTTGAGGTTATACAGATATTGTTTGTTTTTTTAAAAAAAAATTTGTATTGAGAGGCTGTTTTTCACCAGGAAAAACAACAGCACAAGCTGGATCAACTGCAACCTGTACATGCACGTATTACAGAATTGTCTATTTGTGCACTTATGCACAAACACAAACAGAGCTGGTGTAGTTTGGTTTATTGAAACATTTTCACAGCACGTTCATTGCAGAGCATCAGAGCTTCGTTTGTGTGGGCACATGGGCTTGTGCACCAGGTACCAGTAGCAGGAGCCACAGTGGAGTCGCAATACAGACCACCCTTTGAATTTCTTGCTTTCAGCTCTACCAGCTTACTGAAAACTTCTTTTCCTTGTTGCTTGGACTCTTCTTGAAAGTTAAGTTTTAGATAAACTCCTCTGGAAGTTAAGGAATAATAACAGTAATAATAAAAACCTGCAGAAATTCCAGTGGCATTTTTCTTTACAGCTGGTATTTAAAATATCAAAATAGTTTATTTGCTGGCTCTAGGAAGCTGCACGTGTTTTGACAAGTGGAGTGGTGAAAACTCGTTTTTGAAGTAGCTCTTGAAAAATGCTAAAGCAAAAAGATGTGAGAAAATGGTAGGCTGTTATCTGTTTGCTAAACACTCTGATGCAGGCTAGAAATATGCAGGTTGGTTAGAACTGGCATCTCATGATGATCCTTTACTGCTCTTCCAGCTCTGTCCCTCTTCATTTTCTCTCTTCTTCTATCTGTCTTCCCTTTAAAGGCTTATGTTTTTTTAAGTCACAGCAGAGATGGAAAACGTGCACCTGTGAGGTCTGTATGGCCATCTGTGCATCAGTCCACAACAGTCTCATATGCAGTGGGAAAAGGCACCATAAGATGATCCAGCGTTGTACAGAGCGGACAGGAGTTCGGACCGTGCAAGCGGGTGCAAGTGGGACAGCCCAGGTGCTCAGCTGCATCTTGCTGCAGGTCTTTCTGTTGGCAAGCTCTGGCTGCTGCTGTGTCTGCGGTCAAAGTTTTCGTAGGTGGAGTCTTGCTGCTGCGGCCTGGTGGTGGAAGAAGCGAATAAGGTGAGGACATGTTTCTGGCAGTGCTAGGCCTCCTAAGTGGCTTCAGCTAACTGTGAAATGTCCCTGCAATACTGTCTGATACAGGTCCTGTCTTCTGCAGCAAATAGTTTGATAGTCTGATTTGCAACCCGTTTTACATCCTTAAGCATCTAGAATGAACCCTATACCCTTAGCAATAACTACTACTACTGTTCTGTTTCTTCAGAGCCTCAGGAGGCTCTGTGATAAACCTCTCCTGAGAAGGCTCCATGCAGAGCATGGAGGATCTTGGTTTTTAAGCTTTCATCTATATATGTATCTTATACAAGCACAATCAAGGGTGCAGTATTGTTTAGACACTTAAATCAGCAAAACCATGCTTTTGCAAATAATTATTACAAAAGTCACTGTAGGATTGAATTCCCCGTTGCCTCTTTGGCTGTAGCCTGATGCTGCACACTTAAGCATCCTGCTCAGATGGCCACATTTCTTGGGTAAGGTGGAAGAAGGAGACATCACAGAGGGTAACTTAAGCTGGAAGGGAGCAACCAAAGGCCTCAGATACAGTTTCTGTATGTTTAACCTAAGAGTTGCCTTTTTTTTTTTTTTTTTGCCCCATTCCTCCCCAGCTTGGCCACCACAGCTGTCAGAAGTCTCCAGGAGCAGTGTTGTGGTGGGTAATGGGAAATGCCAGTGGTACTGTGGGAACGTGGTATGGATGCTAGGCAGAAAATTGGGCCCTGCTACACCTGAGCTGGCTCTTATGTGGGCTGTTTGGTATTTCTGTATCTTCTTCCACACTTGGCAGAACTCATCAGCTCTGGCATAGGCCCTCCTTCTGCCCCATCAGAGGCTGGAGTTCTTTTGCTAGTTTAATAATGTGGCTTCCTACCACTCCCTGGGCCTGTGGGCCACCTAAACTTCTGCTCATCTCTTGCTTCGGCTGCATCCATGTGCCACAGTCTCTCCAAGTTCCTTGTCCTCAAATCAATTGGATATGCTCTCAGTTGTCTCCCAAGCCTTGGTCTGTAACACCAGCTTGCTTGGCCATCAACCCAACCCTGTCCTTGCTCTAGGAGCCTGCTTTCAGGCCCGAAGTAGTAGCCAAGACTGAGGACAAGTTGCATTTCTCTCTTTGGCCATCTCCACCCTTCTGCTGGAGAGGATGAATAGAAGGCAGGATGTTCTTACCGGGCTAGGCTGGATGGGGTGGAGGAAGGACCTGTTAAACAAGAGGGGAGATGTGAGTTAGTAATGCAGTGGGGTGAGCTGGGGAGCCAGGACTGACCAAGAGCTGTAGGAAACCTTCTCTAGAGGATGACTGTGATATTCCAGTGAACAGGAAAAGACCTTTTGTGATCTTCTGTCATTCACCTTCACCAGGGTAGGAATTAGGCACTAGAATGTAAGGAGCAAAGTATTTCTGGTTGATCTCAAAACTTCTGTAGTTGCCAGCAAGTGGTGGCTTTTGCAAGTTGTTGACATCAGCCTGTCTCCGCACACAAGTCACGGTGACATGATGTCACTGAGATGCAGAGCTGGGGTACCTCCTGGCCAGCTCCTCCCTGTAGCAGTGCACAGCAGGGATGCTGGGCTGGGCAGGGAGACAGCGACCCTGGGAGTCCTTCGGAGGCCTCTTCCTATTCTCATCCCCATCAGCCTGGGGTTTCCCTGCTCTCATGGCCCCAGCACCCTGGGGAGATGGGATTTCACTGATGGCTGGGAAGCATGCAGATGGAGATGCCCTGGGGATTAAGAAGGTTGCCAACACCAGGAGATCAAACCGTTGTGTGGGATGCAGCGGAGGTAAGTCCTGCCCATGGGCAGGGGAAGAGATGTTCTGCTTTAAAAAAAAAACAACTGGTTTTGTGGGCAGCAGGTTCTCCACTAATTGCACACCTGTTGGTATATTAACCTTTCTCCTTGGGCACAGGAAAACTCCTGCTCACTCAGTCTACTTCAAGATGCCATCGTGAATGAGACCTCACGTCTGCAGGCTGTGACCAGCCAGCTAGGAAGTCCCTATTGTTCTTAGATTTTCCATTATGAATGTCATCTTCCTAGCATGGAAACTAATATAATCATAACAAATCAAACAGATCCCTCCCCCCCGTCACACCCTAATGTCTGATTTTATTTGCTGCATCACTTTGCGGGTTACCAGTCTGATGGAGCAATACTACCAAGGGAAATAGTGATACGTACCTCTGGAGAACACGGTGAAGCTCAGTATCACCAGCAAAACCAGTACTTTAACTCCCAGGGGTACAAAAATTAGGATCAGGAAAAAGGAGTTGTTGGATGCTTTGAATTTATAGAAGTAGACCGTTCCCTCTGCTCTCCCGTGGCTGTTGACAGCCGTGCACGTGTATTTGCCGTCGTGCGTCAGGTACTGGAGCTCCTTGGTGACACAGTGGTTCATGTTCGTGACCGAGGTGAGATTGCTGTGATGGGGGCTGGTCCATGTCAGGGTGGGTGCTGGCTCCCCCTCGGCTGTGCAGCGGGCTTGGAAGGTGTGATCCCCGTTGGAGCTGACGGTGATGTTAATGATCCTGGGGGCAGCTGTGGAAATCGCAGCAAAAGAGGGGAAATAAATCAGGTTTCAAAGCCAGGTCTGGAGAAGGCAACCATGGTGCTCTCCTGCAGGTGTCTCACGGCTGTTGCCTTGGTCTCTGACCTTCAAACCACATAAGGAGGGAGCTGTTTGTGCAAGCCCTTTGCTTGGTGCCCGAGACTTCCTAGATTTGGCAAATTACTGTCAGGGACCACTTCTACTCTCTGCTACAACCCATTTTTGATGTTCTCCTCCAGCCCTGTAGTGACTACCCAACAGCTGGTGTATTTTCCGGGTTGCTTTGGGGTAGCACAACAATAGGAAGGCAGGGCTGCTGATTTTGTATCCTGTATTTGTAGCGTATGGGATTGTGTGGCTGCATGGTGGTAAAGAACATTTGGGGGATGCAGAATGTTAAGAGGGTCATTGCTGACCTCGTAATCTTTGGATTTGCCTGCTAGGGAAGTGGGGCTGACGTGACAAAGCTTGACTTACTGATCAGTCCTCTACTGCTGGACCTATTGACCTATTTCATGCACTTGGTTCCTAAGGCCATTGTAAAAACTAAATGAATTTCCTCATGGAGGAAAAGCAGGTGTTAAATACTGTGTTTTTCGTTTGTCAGGTGAGACAGCAAATGCATGGCTTGCACCCACCTGCAGCACATCTTCCCTGTGGTCTGTGGATCATTGTAATGCAGGAGGGGCACGAGGCTGGAGGACTCTGATCCATAGCAGAGCTGGCTGTGTTAGTTGGGTGTGTCATGTATCTGTGTTTTGGTGTTTAAACTGACCTTTAAAGCATTACTTAGTCCCTGCCCTTTATACCGTAGGGGCCCATTCCCAAAGCGGGGTGCAGCCTGGGCACCAGGCACCTGGAGATCATTCCCCTGGAGATCACATCCCGGCAGCCTCCGGGAGGCAGAGCTCGCTGCCGCTCTGTGCGGGGGCATTTCGGAGCTGCTGCACGTGCAGGAGAGCCCTGACTGCTCAACACCACCCAGGAGAAACCGAGCTCATCCTCGTGCCTTGCCTGGACACCCGCGGTGCACAGCGGCTGCGAGGCAGTTTCACTTCACAAGCAAAATCATCCAACGCGCGGTAGCTGTGCGCTCTCGGTTAAGGTTTGAGCCTGTTCCTGAGGCCACCTACATCTACTGGCGCTCACCAGATCGGTGGCACACCCTCTGAGAGGGGCTGAGCGCTTGCTATCAGTGAAGCACGTTGCAGCCCGGGGGGCTGGCACAGCGCTGCGGGAGCCCCGGCGATGGAGGGCACAGGCGGAGTGCTCTGATCTGTGCAGGAAACCCACCCCTGCGCGCTCTGCTCGCTGCCATGCTGAGCTGCTCTAAAAAGACAGGTTTTTAAATTATTTTTCAAACAGAGTATCAGCTGAGAATGCAAGAAGTCGTGCTGTGTGTTGGCTTTCTGCACTGTGAGCACCATGTGGGTTTCAGTGGGAGCTGATGGGCTCCTCTAAGACCCAAATTTAGGCTGCACCTCTCTGCATTTCTCTTCTTCCCTGTGTATGGCCATCCAACAGCTCTTGTAGTGGGGCCTAAATACATTGGGGATTCAAATGCCATTTCCATGCAGATGTCCACCCTGTAGATGGACTTCTCACCTTGTGCAACTGTTGTCTAGTGTTGCCTCAAGGATGCTTTGCAGTGTGCCTGTTGCCTTGTGGTTTCTCAGTGACTCCTGGAGGGACACTGTCTCTCCAGTGGGACAGTATCAGCAGCATTTAGCTGTGTGACCGAGGCAGCTGGAGATGCTGCTCTCAGCCAGATGTGGGTACAAGTCCTTTGTGGGAGCTCAGGGTGTTTCTGCTTAGGGTTCACAGCAGTGTTTCAGCCTAAGACAGTAAGCAACTTCAAGAGGAGGTGAAGCTCCTCCTTGTGTCCTCTAATGTGATGAGCCCAAGGAGCTTGCAGGTGTTAATAGGGACTGCCAGCTCCCCAGGCCTGACTTTTGTTGACCAGAGCTGGTTTTCAGGCAGTTTATACTTAACCTGTCCTGCTCCAGAGGATTTTAGACCTATGGCACATGGGTGCCAGGTATCTTGTCTTCCCAAGCCCCTGGTGCCATCCAGGCCTGTTTGTGCTTGCATTTCCTTATCAGTTCCTATGCTGTTTTTTCCTATTCCCTTCCTCGCATTGTGCACATCACCTCAGACTGCAAAACAGCAATGAGTATTCCCTGCCAAAATGCTATAAATTTTCCCCAGGTCTGACTAGAGCTGGAAAAGCCAGTGCTTTGGAAGAACTTCTCAGGTCGCCTCCTGTTACCATCTCAGTTTCCACATCTTGTGGCTTTCCAACTTCCCTAGGGGTTGGCTTTGCCTCGTTTGGCACTCAGTGCTCTCTTACCAATCAAATGGAGCTTTATCCCATTCCTGCTTTCATACTTGTCGTGGATATCTCCGGAGAACTCCACTCGGCAGAAGTACCTCTCGCTGTCACTCCAGGTCAGATTGTCAATCCTGATGGAAAGGTCCTTGTGCCAGGGGTTGCCAAACAGTTTGTATTTGTTTTTGTAGCTGACAGCAGTCTTACAGAGCTCGCTGGCACTCTGAGTGGTGCACTTGAACACTATCGTGCCGTTGTAAGGTTCCTTGATCCTCCAAATGGCAGTGAGGGTCCGGTCAAAGGTTTTGTAAGGGTGTGTGAAAGTACAGGGCAGAACGACCGTCTTCCCAAGTTCACCAGTAACATCAGATGGGACATGAATGGACCAGCCATTGGACTGCACACCTACAAGCAAAAAGAGACAATGAGGACTGATTTATTTGGAGTATTTAAGAGGGGGATTGGTCACCCTTTCTGCATCTGCTCTGTTGTTGGTCAGAAAATGGATGCTCTTAGTTCCACCGAGGATTCTTCCCTGTGCAGAGGTCTTGCAGGTGGTTAGACCCAGTCTGATCATTTCTGCCTGGTGATGAAAACGGCCTTCAGGTGAATGAATGCTCCCCACCCTTGAAGGACATAGGGAAAACGCAGTCTCATCCGTTTCCCTTCCCCAGTAACCAACAACATCAACAAACAGCGCTTGTAGGCAGCTCTTGCTATATAGATACGTGTATCTATCAACCGTATTGCTAGTCGTAACAGCTGTAGCACCAGATTGTGGCTTCAGGAATGTCTGTGGCTACGTTCCTGTCTTATAAAACTTGATGGCTTCATTAAATTGGGAGGTTTCCCCTCCATAGTTGAGAATAACTAGGGAAAGGTGTAAAGGCCTTCTGTAAACTGCTGCCTTCACTGTGATCTGTGGGCATTCAACTGTCAGGTTAATCAAGTCAAGTCTAAGTTAAGGGTTGTTGCGTGTTCTTATATCTGCTCTCCATGATATATGACAAATACCCAAATGGCTGTGCAGCTAGTATTAATGTATTGTGTGTTGTGCAATGGACAAAGGCCAACATAGGGCTGGTTCTCTTCCATTAAGTTAGTTATCTGGAATTGGTGCCAAGCCAGTACTTTAATTACTGAGCTCTGGAGGCGTGCTGCCTTCTCATTCACTATAATGGTATGATTACCTCTGGCAGCCTGGGTAATCTACTGTACAAGGCTACATGGCCACAGGAGCTCCAGGAAGCTCATGGGGTCTAAGCACAATGACCCACTGGTAAAAACAAAGAACTCTGTTGCTTTCAAATTTGTTTCACATTGTTTATTTTGAAACTACAAAATTGGCCCTTTTCCCCACTGGTCAGCTTTATTTTGGATGGTCTCAATCCTACTGGGGCTCTGCCCATCTCTCTGATCAGAGGCCGGTTTGTGAGCACAGCAAATACAGGGCTGACACTGCTGTTGGTGTTCCTGTCATTCCTGGGAGTGAGACGTGGCCAACAGCGGCTGCTTGCCCGTGGCTTGAGTAGTTCACCCGTGTTCCCAAGTGTGTCCCTGTAACCCCTTAGTTTTGGAGAACTGCAGATCATGTACTTTTCCGTACACGATTTGCTTTTCTCTTCTGCCTTTTTGGTTTGCATTTTTTACCTTAAGCAAAGAATGTGTCTCTTTGGCATGTAAACATCCCCTCGCCTTCCACATGAGAAATTCTGTTAAAAGTAAGTGCTTCTCATGTCACCAGCTCCATTCATGTCTATTGAAACAGTCTGCCTGAAGACCCTGGGTTATGCTTGGAGGGATTAGTCAGCATCTGCTGTATAATTTAACCTTAAAACTTCAACATGGAGGGTCTTCTATAGCTTCCTCTTGCTACTTATCCAGCCTCCATTTGTTCCTGGGATTGAAGCTCTCACAAGAAACAGGGAAGGTCATGAGCAAATAGCCTACACAAGTTGCGAGAGGTAACTCCTGGAAGGAGCTGTCGAGTAAGCGTATCTGCTAGTCATCAGTGGAAAGGATTTGAGGTCACAAACACAAGAAGATCGAGAGCTGGAGACCACCACAGACCACCATCTGCTCTAGCAAATAAATTGACAGTAATTTGACTAACTCCCGTTGACTTTAATAGAACTAAGTATATTCTTGAAGTTAACCATGAACTTAAGTGCCCAGTGGAGCTGGAACAAACTGTGTGTGTTGCGTAATAGCTCCTTGGAACATGAAACAGCGCTTCTGTATGATGATGAAAATGCTGCATCCAACTGACAATGTAGGGGAAAGTTAGTTGAAGATAAACTCCCTGCACAAGTTAGAAAAAAGGAGGAAAAAAAAAAAGCAATATGAAAGCAATACAAACCAAAAACCTCTCTGACAATTGCTGAGTCAAACTTTTGAGTTTTTCCAGTATTCCCACAGGCACCTGGCATTTCAGGATCCTTTTAAGCAATGTGACGGATGTGCAGTTCTCATTACACCAAGCAGTTCCCCTGGCACGCTGACTAGAGCAGGAAGAAAAGCCCTGACCAGACAGGGAACTGAAGCAAGCTCGGAACTCACCCTTCTTGAAGATGGAAAGGAGGCACAGAAGAAGTAAACTGAACTCTCTCATGCTGGTGGATGTTCTCCACTGGGGTGTATCAGCAAACCAGAACAGTCTCTGCTACATCTGAGCTGCTGGTCTTGCTGTCACAAAAGGTTTTTCCAAGGATGGAAGAAGTTGTGGTTTTCCCCTCCTTGGAGGGAATGAGTTGTCCAGCTGAACCAGCTCTGGATTCAGATATTAATAGTTTTGTGGTCAGTCATGTGAAAAACAGAGGGAATCATTTTCCAGCTAAGGGAAGGGGACTGCAGGCTGGGGCTGCAAATACCCACTATGTGTGTGATGGGACAAAAGGGACCGGCTTTCAGGTGCTACCAGCTCGCTAGTCTGGAGGAAGTTCTTACCATCTGCCCCAGGAGGGAGCAAGCAAGACCCTCATTCTCCTCATTTGAGGAGGTTCGACCTGGAGCCTGCAAACCAACTGCACTTTACGCCTTGTACTTGCTGGTTGTTTTCATCCCTAAGCGTTAAAACACCCTGAGCAGGCACAGGGACTCGGATGAGTCCAGCTCTGTCTGGCAGTGTCCCCAGGTACCCTGCTCTGTCCGGATTCCCATGGCTGATGAGCTGCGAGTTGTTCCCCTCCTCGTTGTTATCCTGCATTTACAATAAGCTGAGCTCCAGCTTCTGCCCGGAACCGTTGTGCAAATGCTTTCCAGAAGGAAACACACCGTGCGGTTTGCTAAGCTGTGAGCTTGGCTCATGAAATGCCAACCGTGCTCCCCTGCAAGGTAGTGACCCCATGATATTAAGTTTAATCTTGGAGTGTTTATTCCCCATCCGGGCTTAGCTTGAGGTTCGGTGCCCTCCCTTCCGACCAGGGGAAGGGGTGATGCCTGGGATGATTCCCATCTCGGCAGCTGTGCCACTGTAGGGCCCTGCCTCCTCTCTCCTGTTTGGGAACATGGACAGCATCACTTATGCGATTCCTGCAGCAGACAGCGGCGGGTGCGCAGCCACTGGAGGGCCCCCAGAGCCAAGGTAAGAGGATGCTGCTCAGCAGCTGCTGCCACCTTCTCCATGCCCAGAGCCAGCGCCTTCCTCCCAGCACTGGTGCCAGGGCTCCCCTCTGCTCCTTAAACTCCCCTCGGTGTTCCCTTCTTAACTTGTGCAAATGCTCCCAGAGAGGGGACCTGGAGATCCGGCAGCATGAGGTGTGTTCGCTGCTTTCTGAGCCCTTTCTTTGCACTGGTTAACATTAGTTGCTCTCCAGGTGTCTGCAAAGTATGTGTGGGGGACGATTTCTGTCTTCCCAGACTTTTTGGAGGAGGCTCTGAGAGTACCTAACAGTTATTTTACTGTGGCTTGGGCCTGTCACTACGCAGCAGGTAATAGTGTCATTTCAACAAGTGGCTTAGAGCCCTGCTCAGTCCCAATGTACATCCCCCTGGAGCAGGGGGATCAGGATGCAGTGCTCTGAAATAAATGCAGCTGTCAGCAGAGAAACCTGAGGATGTGAGAGCTGGAAACAGTAAATAAGAGATCTGCACCCTTATGCCATCTGTTACATGCCTTTTTTTTGCCTTCCCCATTTTTTTCCATATGCTATTTGATTTTTTCCTATTTGTGATGTAAGCTTTTCGGTGTTGTGGCTGTCTATAAGCATTTCACTGCTCTTGGTACAGTGGGTCTCAGTGGACTGAAGTGAAAGATTAAAGTGAAGTCCACACTTAAAGCATGTTGCTACAGCGAAGCATAAATGATCGATGTAAGGAGTAGCTGCAGTTGACAGTTAGCATGAACCTCTCCCTCTTTAATGTTTTACTTCAGCATCTCCTAGATGAATATCTGGTAAATCAATGCACAATTTATGAATCTTCTGGGTTTTACCTCTAGACTGATTCTTCTCACACCATGAGATAGATATTTGTAATGAAGCATTTTTAATGTTTGAAAATACAAAGTTGAAAATCTATAGCCAAGATGTTTGAAAACAATTTGAATCAGCCAAAAAAATCTTGTAAACAAAAACATCCGTGAAAAATCCAGAGAAATTTTTGGGGGAAGGGGAACTCTTGTTTTTTAACTTCTTTCTGAAAAGTTATTTACCCAAAGCCTCACTTGCATTTTTTGAGTGCTGTTTTGTTCTAAAATTGTTTCCTTTGACAACATACTATGACTTGTGCATGCAGCCTCTGTGTTTAAGCCATGTGTTGGAATATGCCTGGGGGTCAGGAGTTAGTGCTTTGCTGGGTGGCTGGAATCGTGCAGTGTCTGCAGCAGGTAAAGGTTGCATCCTGTGATAGAAACGAAGACTGGTAGCTCAGCTTAAGATATCTGGGATGGGTTTTACTACGCTCTTGTCTGATGCGCAGGCACCAATATGTCGCATATCCTTGTCTGGTGTGCATTCCTGAGCACTGTGCGTGCTGTTAGAGTTGTGTCTTGCATAGGCTAAGTGGCTTCCTGAACCTTTGTTTGTAAATAGAGACACCAAGAATACTTTGATCTTTTCTCTCATACTTTTCAGCAGACAAATTGCATTTGTCTTTTGCTATACTGGCATTCTTAGGTTTATTAAAAACCCTGACAATGCAATGTATACAAATAAGAAACCATCTCTGCTATCCAACATCTTCTTTCCACTTAGCCAGGGGGTGTGCAGCTTAGGTAAACAGCCAAGCAAACGAAAGATTTTTTTCTTCCAAAGAAAATTCTTCAGACAATAGCCTCTGCTCTCAGGCTGTGATTTAGATTTTCTCAGAGGCACTGGGTCACAACAAAGGTGTCAGTCTGAAGTAAAATGGAAATCAGTGTCTTGTTCTTCACTCTTGTAAAACACTTGTTCAGGCAGCTTTGCTAGCACAAAGGGAGCGTGACTTAGATTTCTTCTTGCATGGTATCATTGGAGTTGTTTTACCAAGTTTCATGCAATCACACTTGTGCAAATTTGCTGAGAACGATTCAACTTACAAGCCTGTCTTTCAGAGCAACGTTTTCTAATGCAACTTTTTTTAACTGTCATCATGTACGTGAAGCCACCTTGATTCTCAAGGCACAAGTTGAGTGTTGGTATGAAGAAATGGTCCTAGTCTTCTTCTTTGACGCCATATGATTCACAGACTCTGTGTTCTGTTTCTTCCATTTCTGTGCTTAAGTAATACCTAAGATTTCTGTAAGGAAGGCTGCTTCTGGTCCAACACCAAATCCAGGGTGCCTTCCATATTCATCAAGTACAGTTTTTCTTCTTGGTAAATCCTTTTTTAAGAGCTGTAGGTAATGTCAGCAATTGTTATGCTACTTTGCTAATATCTTCCCTCAGCGCTTGTACAGAAGCAATGATCATCAGTCTGGTCCCAGAGACACCCCAGTTTCTGGTGCTGTCTTGTGCTATGAAAATATATGAAATTTGGAGAAAGATGGGAATGGATATTTGTTGGTTTTCCCACTTAGAGAATGGATGAACTCATTTAAATATAAAGAACCCGTAAATAAAAAAAACAGAGGAAACTAAGTAAAAGTATGTAGCAATCAAATATAGGCCAATGGCAAATTCTTAGCCAAGGAGAGAGAAACATCGTCCTGCCAATGTTATCGCCAGCTCGTGGCACGCTCTTTGTCAGCTGATGGGGAGCATCTCATGTCCCCATCATGTTTATGGCTGCATCTGGTCCTTCATATAGTCCTGGTTTTTCGAAGGTCAGCTTTGGAGGATGGTACTGCCTAAATCCAACTGCCTTCAACAAGTGCCGACATCAGTCTTTTCTCCCTGGACTTTGCTGCCTCTGCCTGCCCTGAATTCAGGTGAAGGTCTCCTGAGGCACTGAGAAAGGTGAGAGGCGTGGGGTGTCTGGGTGTTGCTTTGGCTACAGGAACTGTGTGTTAGAAGTCCTGTAAGGAGTTACATACCATACCATAGAGGTTGCAATTTAAAAGGGTGATCTGATGGAGAAAGCACCGGAAGAGAAGAACAATGCTGAAATAAACTGGTCAAGGTGGTCAGTAGCTGTGTCTTGCTAATGCAAGTGTTTTACAGACTTTCCCAGCTCCTTTTAACCTTCCCTAGTTGGCTGGCTTCTCATAGAGGTTGTTGTAATCATAGAGGCCAGTTGTAAGGTTTTAGCCTCTCCTAACTTCCTGAGGAATCCCCCCAGTATTTTGTTGTGGATGGTTGACAGTCTTTGCGGGAGACCCAGAAGCATGCCAGGATGATCTCCGTTCAGTGGCAGCCCCTGCATCACGTGTGTTGGCAGACAGCAGCTTGTTGGCTGAGCCCTTTAGATTTGTAAGAAGCTGCTCCTGGCCATCCTGCATACTGCTGCGCACTGACCACCGCATTAAACTGCTGTGATCCGAGCATCCGTCTGCTTTTGGGGTTGGCAATGTGTGCTCAGTTTGCAACAGGTAGCTGGAGATGGGCATGGCAGAGCTCATGCTCCTGGCCCCAGGTTTGCTGCAACGAGCTTTTCCTCTGTGCAGGTGCACCTGTGCCTTCGCTGATAATGTACCTGCTGATACAAGGACCAGACCGGAGCCGTTTGTTCTCCCCTCCCTCCCTCTGAGTCTTAATTCCAGTTCCAAGGTTTTCTACTTCAATTACTCCGGTGGCATCTGCAAGTCCTGCCCCTGTTCCTTCAGGCATGCCAATCTGCACATGTTCGACGCAAAAACCTTCTGTTTTGTCAAATCTGGCACCCTTCCTCGAAGGGATTGGGCGTATGAAGTAGCTGGGAGGTGAAGCTGGGGGCTCAGAGGAATTTTCCCTCCTTGTGGTGTCTGCCAGCTGCGCAGGGAGAAAGCTGATCCAATTTGACTTTCTTGGAGCTGCTATGGGCTGCAGATCTCTCCTGTGCATCTGCTTGATCCTCACTGAGCTGGAGGAAAAAAACAACAGCAAAGTACCTGGAGTGCAAGGAAAGTTCAAGGGGGAGATGGGGTGGGGGGTGTCAAGCCAGGCACTGTTCCTGCAGCTGACACTGATCCTGCTTCTTGGCACGGAGCACTGCTGTAGAACACAGTCACTGCTGCGTCAAGCTCCCGCTGATCCAATTTGAATGTCTTGCAGGTTCAGTTGCTTGCCTGTGGTGTTCGCTTAGCCCCTTACAAATGCTCCTGACCTGGGAAACTCTCCTGCTTGCCATATCGTCACTGCAACGTCTTGGGCTGTTCCATCACCTCAGTTGCAGCAGTGAATTGATGAGCAGCAACAGGGGTACTGGTGAGCCCTTGTCACCTCTGTTGAATGTCAGCTACAGAGGGTTAAATGCATATTTGGGTACTTCTTGCCCAGCAGGCAATTGCTGTAGGAAAATCATAGCTTGTGTCTGCTAATGGGCAGAACATCAGGGATAGAAGAAATAGGAAGCATCTCTCTGGTAAGATGTCTGTTGACTTCTACCATCATGTTCATGTATTAAGATGAAGAAGAGGTCTGATCTCCCAGACCTGTGTGTTTCTGTTCCCACTGCTGGCTATTCAAAGCCTCTGTGCCACGAGCAGGAAGAATAGGGCTTGGGATGCATGCTAGCAGGCAGGGACATGGTTTGTTCAACTTTGCTCATACCAAGGTAAGTCAAAGCCATGTGAGAGAATGAGCCTGGGACCATGATAATACTAGTGCCCATCTTCTCCAGGTAGCACTAGAGCTCAGGATAACACAACCTTTTATTATAGGCTTGCAAATTTTAAAGTGGGATTGTCTCACCTCAGCACTGGGCTTGGTCCTAAGCTTAACCAGCAGTGTAGATACACCTGATTTAATCACTGCCTTGCCCTGAAATGCCTGATGTGACCTTTCAGAATGGCAACCTAAGAGACCTTTGACTCACAAGACCTCTTAGGTGTGTACCTGCTTAAGGATAGCAATGGAAAATTTTAAGCTTGAACCCAATGCTCTTCAGACCTTAAGTGAGCTTACTCACCACTGACTGTCCTTCTCCCCTACCCCAGACGTGCTCTCATGCAAATAATAATGCCAAATGATGAGTGCTTTTTATAAGAAAGAGCACTTGTGCAGGTACCTCCTTCCTAAAGGTCTTGTCTGGAGTCTCAGCCGTGCATGTGGAGTTTTGGCCAAGCTGGGCAGGCACTGTATGGGGTCCATTTCCCTGCACTGGTCAGTATTGAAGGTCTGTTCTCTGTGTGATGCTTGAATTAATCTGAGTAAGGGGGTGAGCCACCTGGCAAAATAGAGACACTAAATCTGTCTTTTAACCTAATCTGAGTGACATGCCTGATTTGCCCACACAAAAGTCCCAGCCCGCCATTCCTACTGTAACCTGAAGTGGGGCTGTGGAGGTTTATGTGCTCTGTCTGTCCTTGTTGAATGAGCACAGCTGGTGATTTAAGAGATTTATGCTCCATCAGCTCTAGATTTCAAAGCTCTTCCCTGAGATGAGACACATTCCCTTACACTACAGGTTGGGAAGCAGTGTAGGCCAGTATCTCCATGATTCCACACGGTATTAGCAGCAGGTCCTGAACTTTCCCTTAGCACAATACTCTTGGTCAGTGAAGTGATGGGTCTGATGTATGGGCTGAGCTCTGGTCAACACCACCTCTGTGCTGTCTCATCTTGCAGACTCAAAGCAGATTCGAAAGCACTTCAACTTAGATCTATGCAGAAACCACCCTCAAGGATGTACCTCTGGAAAGTAGCACTCTGTCTTGCCTGAAATCCAATACCCAACCTGTCTAGACTGAAGTTCAGTATGGCATCTTCTCAAAAAAAAAACCATATGATTTTGTTGTCCTGTGTGCTTCTTAATGTTTTACAGTCTGTAGTGTTTCATTTATCCAAATGCAAAATGTAACTTTTTAACCTTAGCTCCCTAAGCTGTTACATATCCGAAATGTGATTAAGACCTGGACTGTTCAGTCATTTTCCCCTTGCTCACTTCAGCTGAATTGCTCCTCTTGGCATTATCTGCAGCTTTACAGTGGTAGAGGTGCTCTGACTGCTCCTGAGGTCACTCACCTGCTGGTGTCAGCCAGAGGTTCACCATGGTCTTTGGGCATCATGCCATCATGTCAAACCTAGGAGGAAAGGTGAGATGCGGACATGAAGCCAAGCTGTTGAGGTGATAAATGAGGCAAGGCTGGGTGATTGATGAACTGCATCTGGAAGCAGTGTTCTTTGACAGCCTTGGCCTGTTTGTCCCAGAATTGTCTACATTGCAGTTAAATTTGCAGGTGAGTCATAAGCAGAGGCACATATATTTTAAGGGCATTGTAGACACTTTTGCCTTAAAGGGGACCTTGGCAAGAAGTTCATGACCTGCCTGAAGGGCAGGCAGTGTAGGTACTACTGAAAGAGGTGGCCTTTACTTGAATTCTCAACAGATTCTCTCATGGCAAGATCAGCTCCTTTCTAGGGGGACAGGAATTAGGTGAAAGGAAGGTAGCATCTTTGCCCTGATGGAGTGACCTGCCCTGGAAGAAGCAATCAGTTTTGCTTTCTGTGGCAGGGGTTTCCTAGAAGGCAAGCTGAAGACGGGATCATGTTGCTGTTTTATTTGGGGTTGTTCTTCTAGAGTTCAGTTTGCTTCGAGGTTCTGATATTTTGATTGATGTGGACAACAGGACTAAATAGGACATAGTGGTAGAATATTACTGCCTGTGTGTTTATTCTTTACCTTCACCGCAGGAAACATTTCTGGTAGCAAATGGAACGTTTAGTGGCGATAAATGGCAAACTGTTTTCAGCACTTCTCCAGTGTGCTTCCTGCCTTCAAGTCATGACACTTACTCATGTCTGTATTGGTAGGTGTCCAAGGCTGGTGGTTTCTCTTTCTGTGTTGTTGGTACTGGATCTGCCAGCTTGGAAGGTCCCAGCGATGGAAGTGCCAGGAAGAGGCATGTGAGTTGTAGCATATAAAAGCAGTTACTTTTGCTTCCTCCGGTCTCCCATAACAGGGAAGTGTTCCCAAACAGCCAGGGCTAACACTTTTGGTACAATGTAACCTTTACTTAATTGCTCTATTGCCATAACCTTGCACAGCCCTTTAGATACCGAGTGAGATAAGGCCGCTGCGCAGGGGAGCTCACACTCATTTAGCGTGATGGATTATGACATTGACTCCTGGGATTACGATCAGAGGCTGATAACATGGAGGAGAAGCGTTTGGGGGAGTGCATTGTTCTTATCAGTTCTCACCACACGCAGGGTTGAAGCAAACAATAGATCAATTTGCATCACTTCATCCACCCTACTCACAAGCATCTGTACAAGCGGCTGTTGTCTCACCGGTGGGACCTTGTTGAAAGCTTAGTGTTCCTGTCAGGGCAAGATTAGAAACTGAGGTTGCACCAGAGGAGGGAAGCTGCTCAGCACAGAGGAGGTGAAAGGGGGAACGCTGAGGAAGTACAGTTGGAAAGTGAGATGAAAGATACAACCTGGGGCTGGGCAAAGACAGTGCCACAGTGTCAGAGAACAGAGCGTGGGAGATGAGGGGAGGACGGCCCTTCTGTAAGGTGGGCATTTCCATAGGCAATTCTCTCTTCTCATCTTGAACCCCCCTTTCTGTTGTTCGAATCTAGGTTGTGGTCCCTTTTGGAAAGAGATTGCCTTAAAGCACAATAGGATGGTGCAAGGGCATGAAAGATGAAATTTGGTCATGCTCCAAAGTAAATAAAATACTGGTATTTTAAAGCTGGGAATTGGGTAAAGCAGGTGGGGAGGAGAATATGCTGGTTAGGAGTGGACATGATGAATAGAGTGAGGAGTTACAGCACTTGGCATGTGGGGCAGGCAGGTTTTGAAGAGATCCCTGCTTCACGTGTGACATCCCCAAACACCTTACCTAAGTCAACTAGGAAGGCTCTGCAGTCCCCAAAGGCTGAAGGTAAACTTTCTGGGGTTTCCAAAATCCATTGGGGTTTCCTATATTGTAGTTTTCTACAGTGAGATGGGAAAGGAGGTTTCTCTTTCTCTTAGGGAGCTGGGTGGCTAACACTGTCCACAGATAGACTGGAGGTGACTGTCATACAGGGGGTCTCTGATCTAGTGCATGTTGGTGAAACAGAGCCACGTTTTTGTAGGCAGAAGGCATTTACTTACCCTGTAACTGATAATCATACTGTGGACAGATCAGGCCATGACTTGGTAAGGGGGGGAAGAACAGACATATGCCTTCTCTGAGGTGCAATCACTCATTTGACTGTTGGGCTTGATTATTTTGAATAATCATGCCTTTGGCCCTTTTTCTGTTTGAGTGTATAAGTGATTCTCAGTTATCCTTTGAATGCTTTTGGATGGGTTCCCAGAAGAATTTACATCCTGGATGGCTTTGTGATTTGTGTGGAAGCAGCTGTCTTCTCCAGCATCGGTGTATAGTTACATCTCCCATGATCAGGAGAAGTTTGGCTAAGTGTATTTGAGGAGCACATGAACGATCCCATGTGTCTAAAGTCAGAGACGTTTGGGTGCATTTCATTCATCACTTGCTCGCAGCTTCATGTAAAAGCACAGGTTTCTGTAAATCTTACAAATAGCCGTCATTCTTTGAAAGGACAATGGAACAAATGAGCTTGCAAAACTTGCCAGTGTGATTATTGGTTACACGGCAAATGGGCCCTCTCCTACCTCCTTAGCTTTATTACGTAAATCTACAACATACAAGGTAGCGGCCTCCTCTGGGAGAAGGATTGTTGTAACAACAATGTGCCTCTCCTGCACAACGTTCTAGCTGACATTCCTCTTCTAATATTGTAGGCTTCAAAACCCCTTGGCTTGCCATGTGCTTCCAGCTTGAAGGACGGCACTGGTTTTGCGTGGTTAGTCTATGTGGGTCTTGTGAATTCCTGCTCGTTGGCAGAATTGCTGCCCTGGGAGGCAGGAAAGTGCTTAGAGCTGCCACTTTCAGCTGTGCTGGACAGAAGCTGATGGGTGGTTTGACTCGCTTTGAAGGATCCTTCCACAAGATCCCAGCAGAGTTTAGGCTGCAGCTACGAAGATTGCAACCCTCTTGTGTAATTCCTTCCTTAGCACCTGCTGCTCCTGAGCCTTGCTTGTACTTGACAAAAGTTTGAAGATGAGAGACCACTTCAGCTTCCAGGAGGTATCAGTCAGGGGAAAAGGTTTTTTCTTTTGGAATTTTCATGCAGACAAAATATAAAACAAAAATAATTTCTATAATAATAATAAAAAAATCTTACAGTATTCAGTGGAGAAAGTCTGGATGTCTCAGTCTAACTCATTTTTCAAGCACGTTAATGTAACTTATTTCCATGCGTGCCACCTCCCCTCCACTTTAGCACATGTGCAGACATCTCAGGGATAATAGTTCTCCTTTTCTGCTCTGTTCTTGCTATTGTGCTCTTAATCCTCAGTGCAACTTTGTTTACAATATCTATCATTTGGTATGTTGGCAGGCATTTGACCTTTTGAAACTAATCAAGTTCTCCCTCTGCATTGTATTAGCTTTCAGCTTTGGCTTAATTAAAAAAAAAAAAAAATTATAACATGGCAAATTCATCCCAAAGCTGTATCACTCATGTTTGGCTGAACATCATCTCATACCCGCTTACGTAAAATCCCCAGTCTGTTTCAGATGGGCCGGTCTGCTGCAGTGCTGCGTGGATCCTCTCTTTCCTGAATCCATTCTTGTCTTTTCCAGTTAAACTAATGCAATCAAACTGTGTCTTCCGTGTCACATAAATGAGGAGTGATCAAATGGAACGTAATATGGCACCTTCACTGAATGCCTCTGTAATGGTTTAGTTGCTCTGCTAGCTCTCTGGGAATCATGCTCTTGTACCTGGAAGGAGCAAGTCTGTGGTGCTGTGGACTCTCGTGACAGGTCACACATCTTTCACCATTCTGTACCCTGTAGAGATGAAACGCACCTCTGAAACACCCAAAGGTACAGAAATGAATGGTATGTACTTTGCACCGAGCTGCAGAGGGCAGCGAGGGTTAGGTGAACTCCAGCGAGGGTCCTGCTCGTGGCTGCATACAGACGGACACCACTGTGGCAGGAGCGTGGGTACGGGGAGAGTCTCGGAGCAAGCTCTGGTAGCAAAGGGGGTGGTTGCACACAGACCTGCTGTTGTTTTGGCAAACCTGCAACAGCGTCACAGTGCCGGTGGCTTTCGGAGACACGTTGTGGCTAAGGATGTTCAGGGGTTGGTGGCGCTGGAGAAGCTAGAAAGCTGCCTCAGAGGCATTGGTGACAATGTCCATCAGAAACAACGTGCTGAGAGCAAACCAGGAATGGGGGAATGGAAAAAGGAGTGAGGGCTCAGTGAGCAGTTCAGGGTGGGATGGCCAAAACAGGAAGGGGCTGCTTGGGGTGAAGGATGGCAGCCCAATATCTCCTTGGGGGAATTTTTGGACTTGCAGTTTTTCCAGATTAGTGCTGCATTCCTTGTCTCTTGGATAAAACTTGGGTTTATTACATGTAGAAAACTTGCTAGCTGCTGGAGTGCCTGGCAGAAAAGTTGCGTGCAGAGGTGCATCTTGTTGCTAAGCCACTGCTGCACAGCACTCGCTGTCAAGTCGGATTTTTCTCTCCAGGGAGGGGGAGCTTGCATTTTGAAGATATTCTGTGCATGGGTACAGTTGAGTCATCTAAACTGCCTAGGTAAGTTGACAATAAGTGATCTGTTGGGTTGCACTGAAGTGAATCAGAAGGATGAGTCAAGGGGGTCTGAATCTTCCTGTTTAGGTGAAAACCGTGGCTTTGTATGTAGGGAGTGCATGAATGCAGGGAAGGGCTGGATCTTCCTCTGGCTAAGAGCAAAGGCAGAACATTTTAGGCAGCAGGAGGTAGCTGAGGATTCTGCATTTGCTGTCAGATGCTGCCACTCACTGTAGGTGTTCTTTGTCATATGAGTAGAGGAAAGCATTGTGCACAATTGCTCTGGGTAGAAATAGGCACAGAATTAGTGTAGAGTCTAAAGAACTATAATACAAATGCACTTGTGTATAGTGTATATGTGTACGTATGTTTTATGTGCAACTGTATATCTGTCTATTTTTAATCTGCTTCTGTCTTTTAACTGAAGTTTGGAAAGAGAAATATCTACAGACTGGAAATGTCAACTTTTGCAAAGCTGACATCCAGTATTGCTGCAATTAAAATTGTAAACCAAAGACAAAGTCATAAAACATTTCAAAAAGCTCAAGAATGCATGTAGCAATCATTGTATGTTAGCTAGAATGAATGCTTGTCTGGTGTGGGTCCCTTCCATATGATACATCAGACAGTGAGTGGTACGAGGTGTGTGTTACGACTTGGCTGGGCACTCTTGCAGAAGCAGTTCTCCTTCTTTTTCCTTTTTTTTTTTTTTCCTCTGTGCTTGTGCAATTGTTTGCACAGTGGAGTCCTGGTCCATAAGTAGTCCCAGCTCACCTCAGTGCTGGTGGTGGAGTGGGCAGAGGGCCACAGGAGCAGGGCGCTGGGTAAGAGAGGTAAAAGGTTTGCTAAGGTAGAAGAGATGTCCCAGGTCAGAAAGCAAAGATGGGGTGTTTGGAGGCAGAAGAGCCAAAGGGGTAAAACAGGGAAGGAAAAGGTTTGCCTATATTTGGTTAAGGCATCTATCCTCTAAGATAGGAAGGAGCAAGGGCAGCAAATGGGATTGAATGTAAAATGTGTGAAAACAGCAGAAGTTAAGAGAAGATGGAGCTCACAGAAAGGACAGAGAGCAAAGGGAAGATGGTGTAGAACTGGGAATGTATGATGAAAATTGCATAGTAATTCCAGATACGGGAAGCTTTTGTATTTTCTTGCCCTGCTTATGAGAGAAGAATTCAGGTCAGGAGAGCCAGCTAATACACAGGCTACTTCTTATATTTATCATCACTAACAAAACCTGTTTTACCCACACAAAGGATGTTTGGGATGGCTGCTGAGATGAGTGACCAGTTCAGTAGGGCTGGCAGCATTTTCATAGACTAGCGGTGAAGAGGCCTTAGCCATATGCCCCTTGACTGCTGAAAGTCCCATTTGTGTTTTAACATCTGAATGCTAAGAAATCAATGCTGTATTTGTTCCCCCATGAACAATTAAACCCCAGCAAACGTCATCTTTTATGAGTGTGTAATTCCATTCTGTTTTTTTGAAGAGCAATAGAGACCCACTCCTTTTCACACCCAATTTTAATCTAGTTCTAATCCTGAATTTAGGTTTAAGCTGGCAGTTAGCCCAATACAGAGTCGTGGTGCCTCCTGGGAGCTGTTTCACTGTGGACCTAGACCGTTTGTGGATCTAGACGAAAAGCCCAGATCTGTCCCGCCTAACCTGACTGCCATTAAAGTAGGCACCAGGTTGCTCTCAGCCCCTTCTGCGGTCAGCAGAGAAAGGTGAGCTGCTCCAAGTGAGCTAGCTGTTTCAGAAAGGGCTTGTATTACTTTACTGAAATGTTTATCACTCTGCCTTGAACCTCTTTCTTTCCATGAATTGTATGAAGTGCTTGTGGCTACCAGACTCTGAAGTTTGGCACTTCACAGAGAGACTCTCAAGTCAAACGGGAGGTATCTTGGCCTTAGTGGGGCAGCATTTGGTGAGCACCAGGCACTATTGTAGCAGAGAGAACAGCAGGAGACAAGTGTTGCCTGACCACAGAGAAATCTAAAAGGTAAAGACAGGCAAGGCAAGTTGAAAAGGAGGGTGATGTATCTTCCACAGAGAACAGAGGGTGTCCAGTAAGTGTGTAGTCAGAGGCACATATGTTAGATTCTTATGCAGGACATTCAGCACAAAGTCATGTTCCCATCTTGATATTTTTTCAGAAATAAGTCTTAGAGCTTTGTGTATAGATATATCCAGATACAGTGATAATCAGGGTGTTAAATTTGTAGCTCATGGATGTTCTGAACCATTTTCTTTTCTGAAATCTAGGGATGTATCTGCTCTTCCCTGCTCTTTTTCCTAGGTGTGTAATTGTCTTGTCCTATATATTAGGCTGGCATGTGTGGGCCTTTCAAAGGCATCGCAACCTCCGCAATACAGAATGTTACTTGTAGGGCAGAAAGTCCCACCCTGTGAATGAGAGTGAAGTCCAGGACAGGTTGCAATGACGGTGCAGGAGGGGACCAGGGAGGTTGCTTTTATTCCCATCAGCCTGTAATTTCCCTTTCTGTTTCTTAGGAGCTGTATTCAGGTTCTGTTATATTTTTAAATATCCTGTTCTTTCTGTGTCTCATAAGCAGCTAATATGGAAATGGAAGGCAGCGTGAGATCATTAGAATGGCTGCTTTAACAGGAAAGAGAGCTCAAAGATAAAGAGAAGGGATCACTATTTCCCTTCATTTAATTTGTTTTAAAATGAAAAACAATCCATTGTTAGGAGACCATCAAAATATTTTCTATAACATTGAAAACCATGCTATTGGGCTGTCTTACACTTCGTATGTCTGTGTGGTACGACAGCCTGGTCAGTGCAGTATAATGCAGTGAGTACTGCCTTTACCAGTCCCAAATACTTTGTGCGGCAATGGATTCTGGAGTGGCTGATTTTTTTTTTTGAGTATCTATCCTCTCCCACCAGAACTATATACTACAGCGTGTTTTATAGCTCCTTTATGGCTGAGGCACTCAGGCCATTTGCAAAGGCTGCTGGAAAATTCCACTTGAAAATATTCCTTCTTTTCCTTCCCAGTGCGTCAGGGGCACACTTTTCCTAGTATCATTTGTTTAGTTGATCACCCACTGATCTCTGCCTTATCCTATTAGACTGGTGACCAATCCAAGAATGTTTAATCTTGTGTGTGCAGGGGTTGTACTTTGACAATTTTCCAAGCCCGGGGTTCCCATCCATTTCTAATCTATACATTGTGGTAGGCAAATGAAAGGGAAATACACGTTTTCTTAGAATGTGTTTGTATTTAAAACTCCCAATTTGCAATCACATGCACATGTGGTTTTATTTTATTTTATTTTTTAGTAAAATATCTCATTGACCTCACTGGGCCTAAGAGTGGAAACAATTGCTCCTGTGTTGCTAGTGCAGCTGAGCCATGTTTTCCTCCACAGGTACTTTTGCTTGATTGCAGGGCTGATTTTGGTCACCTACAAGTGTTTGAATGTGCGGTGAGCAATTCTTCTACTGGTGGTTGGATGTGCTTTGTGTTTAGGGCCAGCTCTCAGGCTGCACCGCTCCCCACAGAACTTTGAAATACCAGTTTTGTGTGCAGGATTTCATCCGGTCTCAGGCTGGATCTCGTTGCCCCAACATCTGAGGCTCTTGGTATAGCAAATGAAGCAACACGAGCGCCTCTGTCACATGTTTGCCCTTTCTGCCTCCCCTGGTGATTGAAAAGCATGGGCCGGTTCCCGCTGGCATCCTGCTTTAGCGATGCCCTTGGGTGATGCCCAGAACCAGCAGGTTACAGAGTTGCTCATAGTTCCTCTTCCTCTGCGTTTCTGCTCCTGTTTCTACTCCCAGGTGGGTACTTCTGTGTCAGGCAGAGGGCAGGGCTTCAAATGAAAAGCGCAAAGTTGTTTTACTGCATGGAAACGCAACAACAAGTTGGTCAGGACGCTCAACCCAGGGCAGGCAATTTAACCTTCAGAGCCCATTTGCAAGTGAAATGTTGTAGATATTGGCTGGCTTAGGATGTGCTGAGGAGCCAGGAGAGCTCCACGCTGCCAGCTGAGCTGTGTCTGGGTGTTGTCTGGGGGATGCTGGCTGACAAAGGCTGGGGCTGAGCCAGGGCACGTGCAATCAGTCAAGCAGGGTGGATGCCCGTGTGCCACCCACCCGATCCTTTTTCATTTATCAGTATAGACATAGCCTTTGGGGACTCGAGCACAAGTCTTCTGGCCCAGTTCTATGAAATATTAATGTTTCCAACTCCTGCTTAAGCATTTTCCATTTGTATGCATGGGAAACTAATTACCTTGGTCTGTCTGTGCCTCTGAGAATAAGCAGAGTGAAGGGCCTGAGACATTGGAGTCTGTTCCCTTTGAGAATTATCCCCATCTCATTCAAAATCTCCAGGAAGCTGATTTACTGGTAACAAAAAAAAGTCCTTACCAGCTGAAGGCATGTTTCTATAGCAAGACAAAGAGAAAGCACCAGAGAGGTTAATTTGTGTCTAACAATTCACTGTAGACTTTGCAGTGCTTAGACTCTGAGAGAGGGGAAATATCCAAGGAGTTCATCTGAATGCACACCCTGCTTCCTTGTGGCTGGCTTCTTTCTTAGGTGAATTATTCCTAGTTGTGGCCAATCTCTGTATCAATTCTATCCTTTATATGAAACGTCAAGATTAAAAAGATTAGATAATTATCAACACAAGCATTCTTTATACTGGCTATATTTTATGTAAAAACAAAACTAAGCAAAAATCCCAAAGGATCTGATAAAGGAGATTGTATTATTACATGATCCCAGATTTGGGCACCTAAAGGCTGGTGTGCTGCAGGAGGCACTCATACCTCCCGGTGCTGGTCCTGCCTCTGCACCACTCTTGGGTTTGGTCTTCAAGTCACCTGGGCTGAGCATTTCTTCCTCCCAGTTCAGCATCACCAAGGGTGTAGCATCTTTGCTGCAGGGCTAAATATTGCCCTCTTGGGCACTTGCGTAGGTGCTGGTTCGTATCTGGAAGCTCTGCTGAGAAAAAGCTGCTGCTCCATGCCCAGCATCCTGTGATTGCTTGTCCAAAGTCATCTTCATTCACGCTTCTGCTCCCCTTGCCTCTGATAACAACCCACGTGCAAGTCTGTTGGGCAGGGTGAGTGGCTGCAGCCAGGGCTGGTGGGCAGCTAAACCCCAACAGAGTTTTTTGGGGAGCAGGAGACGTGGAAATGTCAAACAGTGGAGACTGGGATGGTTGTTTGATGTGGAACTGGGAGTCACGGAGAGAATTATGGCCATTAGACACAGAAGCAATGAGAGTGGCATAGGAAATGCCAGTGAGACGGTTCATTTGAGTTAGACTTGGGGATGAAATCTGCTTCCCAAGCAGATGTCACTGTTTCAAGTGGCTCATTTTTATTTTTAATAAATGTTTAACACGCATTTCTTTCACTGTGTTATGCTGGCACTGGGAGGGAAGCAGTTGAGGATAGAGCCCAAAAACTCCTGCCCAGCATAAACTCTTCTTATGATTCTGGTATCTGCTGTATGTATGTATGGGTCGAAAACAAGAATGCAAAAAGTGTGCTTGAAAAATCTGTGGATTTTGAATAGCATTTATTAGATGTAAAGGAAAAAAAACACCAAACAGAACTGTTTCAATAATAAGATAAATTAGTTCTGTTGGCAAAGACTGTTATAAATGATAATGGCAAAAGCATGATATGCATATTCTGAATGATATACATATATACATGACGAATTACTGCATAACTTGCTTTGCATGGGATGATGGGGAGACTGAATTCTCTGGGTAGGGCAGAATGAAGAATTAATTCTGAGTGATGTGCAAAGTCTGTCTAATGGCTGAGACACGGCCTTCATCTTTTGTTGTTTTTCTGTTCTGTGCATATGGTTTCTTTATAGTACTGCTAAAATGGCTCTGTTGCTCAGCAACAGCAAGCTGAAATAGCACCAGTCGGAGAAATCTGCTGACTTACACTGGTCATAACGTGTGTCCTCTGACTGGGGTGCAGATTTTGACAGAAGACTGAAAGCTAGCCCTTGCTTTAGCCTCTTGTATTCATGGTCTGCCTCCCCGGGGTGCCCGTGGTCCTGGCCGGGGAGGTGTCGGTTCAGACACCGAAAGCTAGCCTTTTCCCTAGGAGTTGGACAAGTGGAGAGGTGCGTCCTCTGGACAGAGCAGGACCTGCTCTGACCCCAACCTGGCGTGTGAGTGGCTTCCCTAGGGATAAGTCTTAACCTTCTGGTCTCGAGGAGGTTTTCAGCCCTGGCTGTAGGTCTGCAGGCACACCATGCCTTCACCTGGTCATACCTCTGTACAGGAGCAGACTTCGCACTCGTGAATTTAAGAAGTTACTGATGCAGCCAAATACCGTAAGTATAACGAGCAGAAGTTAGAAGTTTCCTAATTATCTACACTCCCACCCACATTTCATAATTTTACTTCCCATTTTTTTTCTAGGCTATTTGTGTAATTTGAGAAAACCTTCCTTTGGAAGAGCTTAGTGATGATAAATAGAGGAAAAAATATACCAAACTCAGATGTTTGTTTTCAAAAACAAAAAACCAAAAACAATACAAACAAAAAAAAAATCCTCCACACTATTATGTAGATATTTATCAAATAAATCAAAGCACAGTAAATGGCACATTTTGCAAGTGATTTCTGGATCATCAGTCGTACAGAAATACTGTCAAACATCTGAAAATGCAGTGTTTCATCAGAAAATGCTGCCCACAATTAATCCCAAATATTTTTCACTCAAATCTTTTTGGTGTTTTTAAAAGGCATTTTTTTCCAACTTCAAAAATCAGCAGAAGCACGATTTGCAAGCTACTTCTTTTTTCTTCTGCCACAAGAGGAGCAGGAATGACATTAAAGCATGTAGGCTAACGCCAACTGAAGGACCTGAGCATGGAGAAAAGTATTTGTGGTGAAGATGTCACAATCTGGCCCATATTCTCTAGCCGGTATCCCTGCTGTCCATTACTGCTACAGATCTGTGTTCAACACCAGCTATGCATCTCATGGAGATCTGATTAGCTAACCCCGTTATGAAAGATCTGGTGTACTGGGTAGAAGCCATTATACCAGGTAACACCCATTGCCTTTCATCAAGGCCTTTCATCAGGATGAGATAGAAACTGAATGCTCTCATAGACAAATATTCCCCAAAGTGCCTTGCATGCCATCATTACTCAGAGTTCATTACCTAGACTGGTCAGCTTCCTTATTGACGGTCTTCACCTTCAGGATTTAGGGAAGGGAGGATGGTGACAAAGACTTACGGGCCAAAAACAGCCTCTCAATGAATCAGGTGGTCAAATAAACACCCAGTGAGGTCACCAACACTCTTGGGTGCAAAGTCATCATTCTCCTTCCCAATCTGCAGACATCAGGAGCCTGTGCAGAGGTGGCACAAGGCCGGTCTGCTGCAGGGCTCTGCCACATCCACCAGGCCCCAGCCTGTCCCTTTCTGTTGCAGGGCAGAGGGAAACAGCAGAGCAGCCACGGGCTGGGACAGCATGCCATTTTGCTGGGATGGTGTAGGGAGAGAGGACAAGAAGATCCGCTCGTTATTTCTGCTTGTGCTGAACAGAGCCATTTCATTGCATAGGGAAGGAACAGCAGTGGCTTTGCTGCTGTCCCCTCCTTTGCTAGCCTGCGACCAAGTTTGAGTCTTAAGAAAAATCATGAGATAAACATAAAATCATGAAACTTCTTTTTTTAATAGAAGAAGTTTCTTTTTACTGGTATCTGCTTTCTTGGCCTTGAGTTTACAGATTTTTCTCTGCAATGGTGTAGGCCTGAGACAATTTTTTCTTGAAGTGTTAGAACCTAGTGCAAACTTAAATGTCCGAAAGCTGGGGCTTATAGATACCCCCTTTCCACCATTATTGCAATTTTTACCACAAGTCTTGCAAGTGTTAGCAACACTGCCTGCAATTCATCTGTGTCCATCTTGTGTGTGATGATTGTTAATTCATATCTTTCTCCACCAGGCTTGAGATTCTCCAGGCAGATCATCACCTATTTACTATTTAGCAAACCGTACTCTTTATTCTGGTTCTCTGCTACTACAAAGCTCTCTAAGTTGTATCCTATTGCTGTGGTAAGCTGGTTTTAGCCATTAATTAGGAGTCCCATCAGATGCCGAGAGATGCTCTGCTCCTTATTGCTTTACGTCTGGTTGCTGTGACTTGTATTTCACAAACAGATTTTTATTTTTGACTTCTAAGTCATTTCCCCCCTGTTTAAAATTCTAGCATCTTTTCAGGCGTATGTACTTTTAAAGCATTACAGAATGGTCTTGGGAAAGGTTCTTCCAACACAGCACGGTCCTATCTAATCAGGATAGAACAAAAAATTGTCATGGAAAAAGTCTCTCCATTCAAAGGTGGTGGTTTTTTTTTTTTGGTCTTTTGACTTTATAGGGGGAACACCTTGTGCTCTTGTCTTACAATCTGCAAAGTATCTCTCTTCTTGGGTCTTTATACATCACAGCAAGACACCTGATGTTTCTTCATCCTCAGATAATATGCTCGGTTGGCTTCTGGATAGGTGACTTTGGAGAGTGGTAGCTTGTAGATGGCAGAGTGGTTTGTGGTTATTAACAGAAAGGTCAGTGCAGATAAGCAGAAAGACCAGGTTCCTGATGGCACCCCAAACTGCAAAGAAAAAACAAACCCCATATTTACTATGCATTTATCTTTCATTTGGCCCCTTAGTCCTCGAAAAAAAACCTCAGAGCCAGGCAACTTGGAATAAGCTTTCTCAAGGAAGTCTTGACTTGGTTTTGCATGGAGGATCTCCCTGGAGAAGCAGAATTTCTTTGAGATCTTGACATTTTGCATTAACCTGTAATGTCTACTAGCTGTGGTGGGAAGGATGCCTTCTGTTTGTGCATCTGCAGAGATTCTGGATAGAGCTGAGGTGGGAGTGGATATGGAAACATTCAGCTTTACCCTGGGCTGTTATACTGACTGCCTTTTGGCACTTGGGCAAAGGAATTATACCAAATTCGAGGTTTCATTACACATGTGGAGGGACCTTTTCTCAATCACTTCAGGCAGAAAGTATAGCTGTATAATTATTTCAGAGCTGTTGAGGGCAGACCTGTGGAAGTTCATGCAGGCTGCTAGGATGAGAAGTAGTAAGTAATGATTGCAAGTGCCCTGTTTCAGTGGGAACCACACAGCCCCCCTGGGCAGATCATGTCCCCTCACCCAGATCTGTTCTGCCTTTGGAACTGTTCTGTGACTCTCGATGTTTTGCTTGATAAGTCAGGAAAACATAGAATGTGTTCAAATCTGTCTTTGGAAACAAGACTTTAGCTAATAAACTACTTACCACAGACAACATGTTTGTCACTGTTGCCCCCAGATAGGCACTGAAGAGTGCTGTGAAAAAGAAAGATAATTCCTGGTGAGTTCAGATCCTCACAGCGTGGAGGAGACCAGCCAGGAGAAACATCTCTCACACTGCCTTGTGTAGCTCAGCCAATGCTTATGAAAATGTCTGGGCAGCCCCCTCTTAAAGATCTTTCCTTTGTACAGTGTACTCTCCAACCTCTGGAGCCCGTGCAAAGGAGGGGAAAAAAAAAAAAAGAGACTGAGTGATAAAAAGTGGGACTATGGAAATAGAGGCTTTTGAAACATGCATGGAAAGTAAGTAGGTTGATGGATGGAGTTAAATAGGAAAATAACCCCTCCATCTCTCTTGCCTCTGGGGCTAGAAGGTGGGTCAATGAGATACAAAGCTAAATCTTTTTTATATGCAGACTGAATGAGCAATAGTTTCACTGCCAGCTCACTGTGATATTGAAATTTCATATGGAATTGCCTTATAAATAATTCTTCAATCATTCTATGTTGCTTAGCTCACGCCTCTGGTATCCATTTCCATAGACTGGGGAAACTGTGCTAATTCCAGGTTCAGATTCATTCTCAGCTCTAATTTTCTCAATGTACACAATCTCAAAACTAAGTGTCTAATTTCAAATATGTTAGTAATCCACCGATCGTTTCTTTTTGTTTTGAACACAACTCTTGGCTTAAAGTCAATGCACTGCTTTTATTTTGTCAGGGTGCGTTAGAGCAATGGCTCTAACATCTGCCTCAATCGTTCGTCAGTCACGCCTGAGCCCATCTGCTTGTCTAGAGGTGGCCATCTGGCTTCAGCCCACCTCTAGCAGCTCCTCTTGTCTCCTTTCAAAAGGAAGTATGGCAGTAGTGAAAATCCATAGGGTACATACCACAGGCAATTGCCAGCAAATGTGTCTGCCAGGTGAACGCGTAGAACATGCCTCCGATTGCAATACATGAGAGGGAGCTGTTGTAGCTCCACAAGCCGGAGTAGATTGTGCTAAAAGGTGTTGCTAAGCTCAGTGCTGTAAAATAAGTCAAAGATGTGTCATTCCTTGGCCAAAGAGCTAAAAGCAGCTGAGAAACAGCACAAACCCAAGTTTTTAAGTGCTCAAGCCTGCATACGTATGCTGAGTTCCTGTTTGTGGTCATGTTGCCATGGTCTAAGACTAAAGCAGCTTCAGTCTAATGCAATCACTGCGGGCTTTCCCTGGTGCTGCTGAGCTGAATTTGGCCTTACTGTTTCACCAGGAGATATATGAGTGAGCGAGCGTACATTTGAACTCTGAATGTGTCCCTGAGGCCTGCACATTCAGACTCATGGCTATGGCTTTTATTAAGCTGCTCCTAAAAGCATCCAAATATATCCAGGAAAGAAGTATTTCAGGATAGAAATTCATTTCAGCCAAAAATGCATTACTTTCTTCTGAAGATTTCCACCATCATAAAAAGAGGTAAGAGAATGCGGAAGTCAATCAAAAGAATTCTTAAAACAGAAGTGTGTATTTTTTTCAAGCACTCATTCTCCAATGGAAAACAGATTTGTGACTGTAAATGTTCCAGTCACTCCGCTTCCTCTTTTATTCTCCGTGCTTCTGTATAAATCTGCGACACAAATCAAATCCTTACCTGCCAACATCCCCACTGCTGATCCAATTGCCGCATGGAGACAGATGAGTGGAGAAGAGATAAATAAAGCAAGCAGGAAAATTCCCCCAGTCCAGGGGTTATCGCAGCCGTAAACCTGACCCACCCCGACTGGAATGGATTGCAGTAGCTGCGTGAATGGCGGAAGAAAAAAAAAAAGAAAATTTGTTTCATTCAACTTTGTTTCATTTTGGTTTAAACCTAGTTTTGTTGGCTTCCAACCTAATTTGACTGAGCGATAGAAGTTGTTTGTTTTGGGAGGTTTTGTAAAAAATAGTGGCTTGGATGGGAAGAAAAAGATGGACCACTCGCAGAGGAGTGGCTGTGCCCCTGCTTTGGACTGGTGAGAAGAGCCCAGGTTGGTTGCAGCTATAGAGAGAGTTTTGAGACACTTTTCCTCAAAATGTTCTGTTCCATCCATATGGAACTGTTCAGTTATGGTCCCTATAAAATTATGTGTCATGGTAAAGGTTCTTTTGGAAATGCCACCCAAGTGGATTGCTATTTAGTGTCAACTGACTTCCTTAATCACTCCTGGGAACCCTTTAAAATAGCCCACCACGCCTTAGGGGAAAGTGCTTACTCTAGTGTCTGTGCTGCTTACCGTGCTATGTTTCTTTGGAAAGGTCCCACCTGAATATTAACTAAAAATATGTGGCTGTATGCCTGCACCCAAGTTTGTAACCATTCTGTCGTAGTAACATCTGCTTGTTCATTTCTTATCAGAAAGACTGTGTTTTGATGCATTTTTAAAACAACTTTCTGTGTGGAAAACTCAAAATAACCTACAAGTCAACTGGTAACCTCAGCATAACCTTACCTGTGGGGTGATGAGCAGTATACCCACAGGAATGGATAATTAGATTGCAGAGGCCCTTTGGAGATACTATATACATTTAGATACTGGATACCAAAAAGATTCTCATTTTCAAGCTATCAAAAATAAAAAAATAAAATAAATAAATTCCTGGAGTAAACCCTTATGTATTGGATAATAGCTATTTTATAAATGCGATGTCATATGGCTGGGCCATAATGCAGTAATGTAAAGGAGGATACTGTGGTTCTGTAGTGCTTTTCTTTGTAAATGGAGAAGGTTATTATCTTTAGGGCATTCTACCATTGATATTTCAGCGTCTGTCCAGGTGATGTTTGGTGTTGCTGTTGCAGGCTGAATGACGGTTGTAGGGAAGAAGAGGTTGTGGGGTCCTGATGCAGCCAGGTAGAGGGTCAAGGCCAAGTTGAAAGGCAAGGTGAAAACAGGCAGATCCCACTTACAGAAGACTGAGCCTAAAGCGCTGGTGAAAACAGGGCTGAAAAAAGAACAAAATGGTCTCACTAGGAGCTCAGCAAATTCTCTACCCTCCACAGGTCAGTTAGCAATGTACAGATTCCTGCTGTGTTATGCAATATGATACACAGTGAATTTGGTGACCCTGAAGGGGACAAAGTCCTCCACTGGTATGGAGGATCCAGAAATTTAATGGAGTTATTCCGCAGACCAGTCTCAGTGCTTAATTTTTTATTTTTATTTTTCAGTACTTAAAGTAATTGAATGTAGGACACCAGTGTCAGGTCTAAGTGACCTGGAAAGAAGGCTGTGTGTCCTTCTTCAAGCTTATGGATCAGGGTCATCAGAAGTAAAGGCTGACATCAAAGGTATGCTTATTAAAGTGAATATAACACTACATGAACTTCAGGCAGACAGACGATAGGCGTAGCCTAGCAATCTCCACCTAGATATTTGGGGACTAAAGATCAGCTTTCAAAGTTTTCACTGTCCAATACCTAGCAGATTATGGTGTCATATGAATAAAGTATTATTAGTTGTTTGTTTTCATTAGCATCAACTGTCGTGTCCTGAGATCACTGAGCAGCTTTTGTGCCTGGAGAGGTAAATTTTCATGACACTTTTATATGGTGGCTTAAATAGATGAAATGCTTGTGGTTGATGATGGCAGGGAATGTTTCTCTTGAGACAAAAATGAATTGAGGTATCACAGCAACATGGCTATCATTTAGGACATTGAATTACATATGATCAACCATCAATTTTCCCTTTATCTGTTTGGTTTATATGTGTGATTATATGAGTACTTTATTTGTTTTGGTATTACATTCAAGTTTAAAAGTGCAAATAATTATCCAGATTTAGAAGCACATATATGCCAGTTATGTTTCTTTTTTTATTGTAGTCTGTATAGCACATAAATATAACAGCTCAGTCTCAGTGAGGAAACAGTGGGACCAGAGTAAGAAGCAGAAGAGATGTCTCACTTACCACATCATGGACACCAGTGCTACTGGCAGTAGAAGCCACCAGTGGTAGTCTCCCTTAGCAGAGAAGACTGCCATGAGCAATCCTACCAGGACCCCATTATAGCCATACAGGCCTGCTGCTATGGCCAATCTGTAGGGGAAAAAAAACAATTGTCTTGAAATCTTCTCCCCTGCAGGTGCTTTGCTTGCATCACCCCCTCGCTCCCCATGCAGTTGCAACTCTGTGTGATGATGACCTACCAAGGCTCCTGCACTGACCTTCAGTTTCACGCACTTGAGTCCCATGTCCTCTCAGCACCAACTACTCTTTCCACAGTTATCACAGAATCACAGAATGGCTTGGGTTGGAAGGGACCTTAACAACCATCAAGTTCCCACCTCCTTGCCCCAGGCAGGGATGCCTCCCACTAGATCAGGTTGCCCAGGGCCCCATCCAACCTGACTGTGAACACCTCCAGGGATGGGGCATATGTTCAGTGACGGGGTTATGTTCAGTGTCCCCATGGACCAGATGCAGCTGGTGCTGGTGGGAAGATCTGTCTGACCCTAACAGTTCTAGCTAAGGCTAAATTCATGCTCTTTAACAACGCTCCTTGTTTAACTGCTGTCTTGGTTTGAAGGGGCAAAGGATGGACTTACCTGTCCTGCCCCAGAATAAGTGCTGTTAAGGTTGAGACAACCGTTCCTAAACAGCCTGTGAGTGTCCACCATGGGTTCTGCACCAGGAAGCCAGCTACTGCGATAAGCCCACTGAGGGGATTATTGACAAACATCACCTGGGATATCCCACGCAGCACCCAGTCAATAAACTGGATCACGATGAGTTTATCTGGAAGAGATTAAATTAAGTAATAAAAATAACTAAAAATGCACAGATAAGACTGATTTGGGATAGCTTTTTTTTTTTTTTTTAAACTCAAAAACAATTTTGGCAGTGGAACTGAGGTGCATGACTGAAGCAATGAATCAACAAGACTGTAAAACCTGACTGGGATTTATTATGGTCTATATTGAAGTCTTGCAGCAGGAAAGCTGAGATGAACAGTGTGGTTGCCAGAGTCCCCTGTTATAAAGTGCCCTGGACCAGCTTCATATGAACTAGCTAATTTATGATGTCTGCCTCAGATGGCAAACTGTGTGTGTATCCCGTTGCTGATTTATTATGGGGACCAAACACACTTACCTATGTGTAATTTAGCTTCACAGTGGCATTAGGCTTGACAGAAACTGCTCAGATGATAGGGGAGGGAATGTTATGAAGAATGGCAGAGCATGGAATAACCATCCCAGGCTATGTTCTGTAAGACTAAATTCAGCTTGTACATGGCATGTTGGGAGGTAAATGTCACCTCAGCCATCCTCAGGATTTAAGCACTGTGTGCCTCTCTGCAAAAAGCTGTTTTTTTCCCACAAAACAGAAATAAATCACGGCAGAGATCATTTTTGTTCTACTCCAACTCGAATCCCATTATTGAGAAGTTAGTTATTACTCCTTTGATTTTAATTCTTCTTTGGAATCCCCTAATTAATTATGGTGAAGTAGCTTTACCTTTTAGCCAGGCTCCAAATTCCTTCATGTCTCCTGTGATGTACCCAACAGCTCTGCAGACTCTCTTTCCACCTTTGCTTAATGGACTTTGCTTTCCTGGCTTTCTTTCCCCGTTGGTTTCTATCTTGACGTCAACACTGTTTTCCATGGTGAGGTTTTGACCCTTTGGTAGAATTCAAGGAAAAACACACAAATGCAGTTCATTATAACGCCTCTTACTGGGCCCTGTTTATTCTCTCTAGCACATATTATTGCTCACTATGTGTTACTCTGGAGCCTGAAAGAGGAAAATCCTTAGTCTGAACACCTGACTCCCATGTTTCCATGAGCACATTCTCTCTTCATGCTCTCTTGGGGCCCTGTGCTGTCCTTCCAGATGTTCACGCAGTCATAGATTAGAACACCAGAATGAATCACCGAGCCTGTGTCATAGTGGTATTTCACCTGATTTTAACACCCTGATCGGCTGTATCACATTTTCCAGAAATCAAGCAGTTCTTGATTTAAAGGCTGACTTCAAGAAGAGCAGGGTGGCATTAACAGACACTGGATTCACAGAAGTTGAAGCCAACCTCAAAATTCAACTTGGTAAAAGATTTTACCACACCTAAGAAACTGCTTCAATGATGATGTTTTCCCTGCTGCTTAACCTGTACTTCCAGTCTGAACTTATCCATCAGCCATCGATAGTAGGTACCTAACGTTAGGTTTATGGGTCTCTATACAGTCACCTATTGTGAGCAGTTCAACCTTTCTCATGAGTATGGGCTTAGTTTGAGGGTTGGTCATGGAGCCTTATTCCATTATCTATATGCATGTGTGCATTGTTTTCTGCTCCGTTTAATTTTACTTTTAGCTGCTCTGTCTTCAGAATTAGCCAGCACTGATTTATGAAATTAAAGACCATACTGAGAGTGCTTGTTCTTCATTCTGCCTTAGTCATGGTGCTGCCTTCTCTCTGCCATCTGCCCAGTAACGTGTTAGGTGGTCTGCACTGGCAGACAAGGTAGGTGACCATAGCCTGTAATAAGAAACCCTCAGGGAGTAACAAAAAGACTCTTATTAAATTTAGTACACACTATATCAAGCCCTAAATAAGGTAGGAGAGCACTATATGACAAACAGAAGTGCTTTGGCCTAGATGAGGTGCTTGGAGCATCCACACAAGGCTGGCAGATACGGGTTGCCATATGGGAGACATGCCCTTTGGATTAGGAGCTGCAGCAATACATTTTGGCACCTCATACAGCTCTAGACAGCTTCATTCAGGTATGTGGATCAGAGACTTACATCTAACTGTAAATGTTTTTTGTTTGTTTGTTTGTTTGTTTTTAATGTCTCATAGCTGATTCCTTATTTGTTTAAGGGCCAATTCTCGATATGAAGTTAGCAAATTAAAAACAGCCGAATCATTCCCTGGAGTGTACTCAGTTTCCTGAAATGTAGGACTAATTCTTGGTAGTTGTCAAGACAAGGAAAACACAAGACGAGGTACGTCGTTGAATGAATACAGAACCAGAGCTGCTTTGGTTCTCCCCAGTGAGTAACAGCTCGTGCAAGAAGTAAAGAATCTAGGTTATGGGTTAGTAGTCTAAATAAGCAATACAAACACATAAGTATTGCAGTTAGTACTCGACTCACTTGCAACTTCAGTGAAAACCTTCTTGGCAGCTGGGGAATAGAATCCATGCTTCAGAAAGACAGGTGCTGAGTACTTAAGCTAAAGCAGCCTCTCCCGTGGGCATCACACTTGCAGACCTTGGCACGTGGTGAAGCAGCTCTGAGTCTGTGTGTGGGAATGGGTGGGGAATGCACACCCTGGCCAGTCCCTTGCCGTATGTTGCTGGAGGGCTGATGGTGACACTTCATGAAGTAGTAAATATTTGCACAACTAATACATAAAAATAAGCATTCTATGTCTTCTGGGAGGGCCCAGCTAATGCAAGGATAGGTTCTATGTGAAAGTAGGTGAAGGCAGGACCAGTATGTAGAAGAGTGTGGAATCTGCGTTTGGATAGGACACAAAGTCAAGGAGCTTAGCTAGAGGAGGAAGAAAAGAAAAGGATGAGAGCATTGTTAGGGACAATGTCTCAGTGCCAGAGGGCTTTTTCCTGGCTCAGTTATAATTCATTACCTTGATTCATTAACCTTCGCTTTTCTCATATTTTATTCTGAAATAATGGAATAAGTGAATTGGATGCACTTTCAGTTAAATCAAAATTTCCAGCCAAGATAAATGCTCTTCATTTGGTGAAAGTGCATTTACATTTTCAATTTAAAGAGTCTTCCTCTTTGTGTAACTTAGGCTTTCTCTGTTGCTAATTCGTAAAACCAAGGCTGTTACAATTGCATTTGCAGAGAGATGCTGTGTGTCCAGTACTAGCATGCCTGACATGCTTCCCTGCATGCTGAGTGAGGAGGCTTTTTGCACCACAGTAGTCTGGAGACGTTCTGCAGTGTGGGTCGTAATGCGTGTGCACAAGAAGTGTCAGAGCCACTGTCTGCTCCACTCGCACAGTGGAGAAGAAAATGGGTTGTGTTGGAGGCCCTAATTCATCAAAACACATACCCCACAGGAAAGCACTTAAATGCATGCTTCCCAGAGAAGCTATGTGAATTCAGTGCTTCACTGAGTCAGGGCCAGAATGAATGGAAAAGGACTTCTCCTCTGGCGTCTGAGTAGAGCTTCATTTCTTTCTTATGCAAAGGAATTTTTACCCTAGGATGTATCATAATTGCATGCTCTGAGCCCCTCTGAGATGCAAAGCCTTCTGTCTGCTATTGAGGGCATTTGGCATTGACACGGGCTGTGCAGCTGGCATGGACGCTGTATAAGGCAGCACCGCATGGTGCAAATCTGAGCCCGGTGACTCCTTTGCTGTGGGTTTTCATGGGCAGAAATGAAGTCAGCTCAATGCACTTGGCATAGCAAAAAGACCAGGTGAGTCACTCCCACCATCCTGGCCTGAACTGCAGCCTTGATGAAGGCTGCGTCAAAGCCCTTCATATCTGTTCTTCCAGAATATTTAACATTGGAATGCTCTGGGGGTGGTCATGGGCATCTCCTGGTCAAACTCGCGTCATTTTATCCCTGTCTGTCAAGTGATGTGTCTCTCAGGAGTGGGATATTGGAGGGATAACATGGACATTGATTCATCTTTCCTATCAGATAATAGATGCTACAGTGGAAGGAAATCATTATGAAACACCCCCATCACCCGCAGAGCAGCTTGATATGTAATGGTTAGGCTAAGAGCGCACTTGTTTACAGCTGGGGTCTTCGTGACACTGCAAAGGTCCAGATCCTGTCCCATTGACCTCGCTGCTGCCCCGAATCACGTCCCAGGCGCTGCATGATGGCTGCCTCCTGCTGCATCAGCTCATCTTGCCCACCCCTCCTGGATGAGTTGCATTTTCTCTTCACACAGTTAATGGGTAGACGGTCACAAATGCCCGCGTTAGAAAGCACGCACAGGTATGTCTGTCCTCCCCTGGGAACTCCCATCTGTCCAGAAACTCAGAGCATGGAGGACTTACACTGCTCCTACTTAGTCATCCAAAGAAAGTATAAAGCGCCAGTGAAACACTTGGAAACTGGCACCAGCAGAGGTAGAAGAGAATTTATGGGGCCCTTCTAATAACTTGTGTCATTATAAGAAGCAGTAGCTGCCATATATGCTCAGACTAAGGGTCTGTTAACCCATTACCTTGTTTTATGGAGTAGGTAAAAGCAGCTCTTTAAGAAAGGAGAGAAGACAGTGTCTCATCCCAGAGTAATGGAGATGTTCAGAGAATTTTAAGACAGTGATGTTTGAATTTTAATTTAGGATGAAAAGTGTGTGTTCTGATGGGGATTGCAAGAAAGCCAGTCTACAGCAGGTCTTTTGAAGACCTGCCATTGAAGTTAAGTTAACATGTGGTTTTTAGTCAGTGATCTTTTTTTCTTAGTGCACAAAGAAAGAAAATGGAAATAATTGGGAAAGGACTATTCTGCTGGAACAGAGTGCTTGACTTCATCAGGGGGGGAGGATTTTTTATTGTTGTTATTTTATGCCTTATTTCCATTACTCTGGGAAAGTGTTTTTTGATCCCAGATTCTTAACTGAAGACTGCAGGTCCCGCTCTTGGTTACACAGCATGAAGTGCGCTGCGTGAGCGCACGCAAGCTCCAGAGAGGTGCTCCAGGCACGCGTTTGGTAGGAAATTCAGTGTGGGCTCCGGGTGCTGGTGCGTAACAGCGCGTGCTGATTTGTGCTCTGTTATAAGTGCAGAGTAACTATCTAAAACTTTTCCCATGGTATACTGTGGTGGGCAACAGCTGGATTTGGGGCACTTTTGCCTCTCCCCAGCGATTCCAGATGTTTGCTGCCTCCTTTTGCCTAGAGGTCTTTGTGCTGTTGGTAAAGGTCTCACTGCCACTCTCACTAAGGAGGCACACATAAGTTTTGCAGCTAAAAGTATCTAAATACTTTTGTATTGGTTATGAAGTGAATCCCCGAGAGCAGGAAAAAAAAAAAAAATTCTTTTGCATGAAAATGAAATCAGAGGGCCAGGAAACCAATCTATTGTTTTATATTTTAGTCATCTTTTCAGAGTTAATAAATGTCCTGTAGCAAAACACTGATGTTGTGCAACTTCACAACTCCCTAAATCAATTTCTCTTCCACTTGTGTACATTTCTTCCATGTCACGCCATACCTGTGGCATCTCAGCAGTGCCTCATTAAAGCTGCAGCACAGCAGACTCCGTGCTGGTGCGGCACTCCTGCAACATCTGGCCTGCAAATAGGCTTTTATTCGCTTGCTGAAATTGAGGCAAGCCCTCCACACGCTCGTTATGCGTTACGCGTGGTAATAGTGGTGCTGTGCTTGCGGCTGGGAAAGGAAGAGAGGCTTTTATATGGCTGTTTTACTTCTCATAGGTGATAGTTATTTCCAAATTGGTGCCTGTGTTGCTAGGTGTTGGGTTTTATCTCTGAAAATGCAGCAAAGTTATCTAGCACTTTCTTCTCTTTCTGTAATTTTCCTCTCTCCCTGACAAAATTCAAGTTTCTCCATAAATCAAGAGGATTTAAATTACTGAGTGGTATTTGTTTGTCCAAGGAACTGCTACCGCACAATTACAGTCGTTGTATCTTGCATTCTCCAGATTGTTGCTGTGAAGTGTGCAGGCAGCCAGCTCTGTGTGCTGCATGTTTTTAGAGGAACTCCTGCATCCAAGCACAATAGGAGGAAAGGGCCAGATTCTCAGCAACCCTGATTCCAGCATAGCCTAAGTAATGTTGCCAGGGGTTTAGTAAAGCTGGAGAAGTGTTGTGTTATCTATAGGAACACATAACTGCACAAGCACACTCCCCAAAACAGAGAGATAATAATGCACTTGACCCTCACTGAAAAAAGAAGTTCAGGTTTTCCCACAGAAGACACATTTCAAAGCATTAGTTCAAAAGGAAGCTCATCCCTCAGATTCAAATATTCATTAAGCCCATTCCCAATTCAATTTTCAGAGATCTGTCTCTCTGGGACAGAGAAATCCAGAGATACTATCACATTAACCACATATTATTACTATCTGGGCATTTTTCATTTTGCAGAAGAGAAAGGCAGTAAAAGGAGATGTTAAAGAGTTCCATTTTTTTTTTTCTCAAAGTTTTCAGCCAACTGTGCTAGGAAGTACTAATAAATCCTCAGCCTGCTAGAAAATTCTCAATAATTGAAATTCCTGTGACATTCCCTAACCTCTGTGTTCTTCTTGAGCCTTAGCTGCTCTCATTCAGAAGGACTTTTTAAAAGCTCGTTGGTACGTGTTTTGGGGAGAAAGCTCTAGGTAAGTTGGTCAGTAAGTCAGCAACAGGGTGCACCTTTTTTGCTGTACATTAAAAGGAAGGAACAATGTACTCTTACCTTTCGGATGAGCTCGGGGTAGCTGTTGCTTTGCTGGCTAGTACAGAAGGAAAGCAGGGCAAAGAGAGTGGGAAAAAGAAAATGCCCCACCAGCTTATATAGGCTAGCATGGCTCCTGTCCTGATATTACTAATTGGTTTGTTTCTCCTCCCACTTTGTGAGCTCCAAACAAATATCAAGAAGCTTCCCTCTTGAATTCTCCACCTTTCCTCTTGTTCTGTCCTTGGTCTCTTGCCAGCAGCCTCTCCAAATGTCCTCTTCCCTGCTTGTGTGTGTGTGTGTTCTTAGTCTCCTTTAACTCTGTCCTTTCCCCTCCTCCACCACTTAGAAGGACTCCAGGCTTCAAAGCCGACTCTCAGTATACCTGAGCCGGACCTCTCCAGGGTTAATCTCCTCATCCAGGACCGCTCAGCATCCCTCCCTCCCAAAATGTTGTTGTTGGCTCTACAGCAGAGGAGGAACCCAATAGCAGAAGTGTTGCTTGAGATGTCCCCTCTGTGGAGGCTTCAGAGTCACCACAATAATTTGCAGCCTGTTGAGTTCAGCTGTTTCTGGGTAGTTTTTGGAGCCACTATTCTGTTAACACACTGGAGCTAAGGACCTGGTTCCATTGTTCCTTTTTTTTTTTTTACCAGTTATTTGAGAAATTCAATTTTTTTTTTCCTTCTTCCTTTTTTAACCTGGCCTCCCTGGCTTGCTGGAGGAATCTGGACTATCAGAAGTGGCATATCTGAGAGGTTTGTAAAGCTGTGAAGTAGCTGTGAAAGGCAGAGATGAGGCTGGAGAGGGCAGTCTTGAGAGAGTGAGTTATAGGAGAAAGGGCAGAGAAAAACTTGTGAACTTAAGGAACCTGTTAGGCTAATTTAAACCACCGCTCAAGTCACTTTAAGACTCTAAAAGAGTGACGGCTTAGAGAAGCGACCCTGCAACTTCGCCTGAGTGCTGGGGCAAGCGGTTTGGTGTTGAACCAGAGCCATCCAGCTTTGTGGCTTTGTTTCTAGCTCGGTGGAAATACAGCATCTGCTGCGTGAGCTGAAGTGATGTTACTCTCATTGCGCTCATTCCTAGGGTGCCTCTCTTTTGAAGGAGATGTTTTTAACAGGAGACTGGATGCCTTTTTTCCCCCTAAGAGCAGGGCTTCTGATAGCGGCTGTCGGCTTAGCATTGCTGCACGAGCAAGTGTTTCTCTGATCTCACAGGCACCGGTCGGTGTGAGAGAGCCAGATGCTGCCATCCACTGACTTTGCACCCAGCAGAACATGTTACATGGGACAAGGAAATGTTGCAGGGGAAGATGCTTCGCTCCACTTCAGTACATTTTTTCCCCTTTACTGTTCATTACTCCTTGGGCTGCCTTAGCTTTCTCTCTAGTAAAATGAATCCGTGCATCTCAAAAGAAGGGAAATGCAATGGGTAATTCAGATGGGAGATCCTCACAGGCAGTCTGGTGAGACTGAGTTTCGGACTTCACATTTCTCTTGTTTCAGGCCTGTCATTAACAACAGCATTTTTTTCTGCCCTTTGGGAAGGGGATGCAGCTCAGGGGGCAGGCAGGAGTGGCTGTCAGGCTGTGTGACCTCCATCTGCAGAGCAGTGCAGTGGCTCTGCAGGCTCAGCAGCCACTTTTGTCCTCCAGCTGACCAGATTCGGGGCCACCCTGTCCAACTCTGGCACTTTAAAGAGGTTGTTGACACGTTGGAGGAGATTCACAAAGAAGCCACAGGATTGGAGGTGTGGCGTGGATGTCTTGGAGTGATGCTTTGTTTAGCTTATCACAGAGCTAGTTAATAGATAACAGGATCACAGTCTGCTGATACCTTTGTGGGAATGAGGTCTCTGGCACAGCCTGTAGGTGCCCACCACCAACCTCCCAGGCTGAGCACTCCAGGGAGTAGGTCTGCTGTTGTCTTTTGGGGTTTGGGATTCAAGGTGGGGAGACTAAAACAACAGAGGCCATGCCTTGCCAATAGGATCAAGATGTGCCTGCTACAGAGGCATCAGGTACCACGTGCCTGGGAGTGGGACACCAGCTCTGGGTGAGGTGAGCAGGTAATGATGTACAAACTGAGCATGCAGGTGACACTTACAGGTGACTAATGAGTTGCCTGTTGATTTTAGGTGCCCGTGAAGACCACTTGGTGCTGAGGACAAGGCAGCTGGTTTTGGCGTCTGGCACCTAAATCCTAAGTGATTTAGGAAGGCTGAATCCATGGCTTAACTCTTTTTTTTTTTTTTTTTTTTTTGCCTCTGCTCTGCAGGAAGGTGGCTCTGAAAATGCCTCTTGGACTGAGCTCAGTGGCTGATATTGTCAGAAGAAGGTTTGGTGGTTGGATCCCAACCAGACTTAGTACCTGAGCTGTTTGGAGAAACGCCTGAATGATCCCTGCCTGTGCTACCCCACCAGGCAGGAGCCGAATGAGCTGTGTTAGCTGGGCACAGTGTTTGAACTCGTTAGTTCTGCCAGGAAACACTCTCATGGCCCTAATCCAGCTTCACACGCTCTGTCTCCACGCCTCTCTCAAGGCTCAGTTGCCTTCAATAGGTGCTTTGAAAACCACTTAGTAGCAGATTGCCATTACACTGCTGGTTTTGGCTGTGTTCCTTGGCTCAGGTTCCACTGCATGGATTAGGTCTGCATGGGGAGCTGCACCAGCTCTTGGACTCCAGCAGGTGCTTTAAAATGACGTAAATCCACGTACGCAGCTGCGCAGATTGCTAGAACTCAGATCCTGGCCTTCTTCTGCTAGGCTGGGCTGTGGGTGTGTGAAATGTAGATGGTATTCGTGGGCTCCTCGTCATCCCTCATTGATGTGCAAGGCAGTCACAGGAGCTGACCTCCTGTCATGGGACACCACCGAGAAGAGCCTGGCTCTACCTTCTTTACAGATATTTGTACACATTGCTAATATCCCCTGAGCCTTCTCTTCTCCAGGTGAAATAGTCCCAGCTCTCTCAGCCTTTCCTTGTAGAACAGATGTTCCAATCCCTTAATCATCTTCGTGGCTCTTTACTGGATTTGCTCAGTATGTCCCCGTCTCTCCTGTAGTAGGGAGTCATCTTTGTGGCAAGGGCATGTTGCTGAATCACATTCAACCTGATGTCCACCAGGACCCCCAGGTCCTTTTCTGCCAGCTGCGGGGCCCCCAGCATGTCCTGGTGTCTGGCGTTGTTCCTCCCCAGCTGCAGGACTTTGCACTTCTCCTTGCTGAACCTCATGAGGTTCCTGTGGACCCACTTCTCCAGCCTGCTAAGGTCCTTCTGGATGGCACCCTCTGGTATGACACCCCCTACTCTCTCCAGTTATGTATCTTCTCCAGATTTGCTGAGGGTGCACTCTACCCCATCACCCAGGTCATTAATTAAGATGTTAAATGGTTTTTGCCACAGTATAGGTTACCCCTGGGTAACAATAGTGACTTCTCTCCATCTGGATTTTGTTCCTCTGATTACAACCCTCTGGGCCCAGCCGTTCAGCCAGTTTTTGGGCCACCTTGCTGCCCTTCTTTCCTCTGTAGCGGGGTGGAGAGGCAGCAATGGAAATGAAGGCATGGCAAGAGAAACCACACAGTGCATTGAGGGAGGTGATGCTCAACCCACTTGCTGACTGAGGAGGCAGATCCTCTGGCCAGGAAGGGCTGAGACATCCTGGAGGCTGGGTGCCTGGAGGAGTAACATCAGCAAGTCTGTTCCCATCAGTGTCTGTGGCCATGTTGCTTTTCATCATCTTGTTTTTATGAGCAAAAGCAGAGTGGAAAAATCTGTTTGAGCACAGAGCATGCAAGGGGTCTGTCACAATCTTGCACTTGTTTGCTGAGGTAAATAGTTTTGGGTTTATATAGAGTGGACCAAAAGCCAGGCTGGTGTAGGCAGCTTCTACCCCTTCATTTTGGCCTGTAAAAATTCTCTAGAGAAAGCTGTTATTTGACATTCCTCTGCATGACAGCTGGACAGTGTTTTCTCTTGCAAATGGCTATCAGGAATGCTGGAGAGGAGAGTCTGGCTCTGTTGTCCGTCTCCCTCTCGTGGTATGTTTCTGGCACAGCCACATGTGCAGTTACGAAAATCACAGCAAATATTCAGATGTCAAGTTTTAGAGGCCTCATAAACACAAATTCCCTGACCCTGGCTTGAGCAAAACTCCCCATGCTCTGGGCTTGTGTAAGCCTCTGGACACTGCTGATGATATATGCTCCAAAAATTAAGTAGTTCTCATAGTGCACACACACCACTTCCCTCCCCTGCCCACCTGCTCTGGAGCCCCACTGTCCTTTCTGTCCAGCCTGACCTGCTCCTGGGACTTGACTTCTCAGCCCATGCAGCTGCAAGGGTGCATCACTGGCATCTGGAAACCCAGGTATTGATTAAGATCCATAGTAGGAGTGCAGCAGGAATGTGTAAAGAGTAGGTTAGAGATGGTTTATGGCTGGAGTAGGTTGTAAAAAAGCTCTATGTTGTCATGGAACTTAGGTACCAACATTAGGCAGAGGTTTGGACTCTTCCTGCAGGCTGGAATACTGGAGTGCTGGGTTAGCAAGTAACTTGCCTCTTATTTGCAGATTTTTCAAGATATTTATTTAAAATGTTGCTGCTGGGAGTGAAGAATTGCTCGGGAGTGTGCTGGCTGGCCAAAGCTAACACATGCCAAGGACTGTGCTGGTGGTTCACCGTCCAGGTGATGATGAGCTGCCACCTGGCAGCATTCCATTGACTAGTGCAGAGGTAGCCATGGTGTCCAGCACAGGAGATATCTCTGAGGCCCAAATTAAAGCCAGGGAGTCATATCTCTCAGGAAGCCTTGTGAAGTCAAGGAAAAGCCAAGTGCATTTATCTGGCTGGGTCCCCTTGTTTGGATTTATTTTCCTTGCCCTTTTTCCAGGCAGCACTATCCCTTTTCTTATCAGCAATGGGTATTACTCTGGGCTGGCCTGGAAGCTTGTGGAAATGAGGTTGAGTCACAAGCACCTGTGGGACCACTGGAAATCGTTCTTTTTGCCATCATGATCCTAGCTTTGATTACTCACTATGGCCAACGGGCTCCCAAGACAATGTGCACTTGGCTGGAAGACACTGGCCTCTGATACAGTTGTCTTCAGCTTCAGACAACTTCAGATCCTCTCCTCTTTCCCTGTTGTGTGCTGTCCTGGAGGAAGGAGTATCAGTTCTACTGACCCTCAGCGTGGTCCTGTTTGTTTCTTTGCTCTGGGACCCAGGAGCTGGTGGTGAGCAAAGCTCTCTGCTTCGTGCCATGAGTCTGAACCTTGCGGCTGCTTGTTTTTGGGGTCACTCGGAGCTTTGTAGACTGCATCAGCCAGATTGAAACTTCCTGAAACACTAGGGGGTTTTTGGAAGCCCAAGGTTAACTGTATCACTATGTTTGAGAACTGGAGAGGAAACTGCAACTCAAACAATTCTGAATTCCAGCTTCATACCCCCGTCCTGTGCTTCTGGCTCCAGGGAAAAGCCCAGATCCAAAGGGGTTCATTTTCCAGACCTACCTCAAGACAGCAGGAGCCCCATGAGAATGACAAAGCTCCCTCATTTTTATGACACAACGGAAGGGGTTTTTCTGCTGCTTCATCCACTTTTGCAATTTCAGAGTCAGTTCACTCAACACCCCTGCATCTGATCTCAGCTTAGTAGAGTTTCACTCCCTCTCCCCTTCCTTGGCCCTTATGGTGGGCATATAAGTCTCTGCCTGCTTTCAAGGAAATAATCCATTCTCACAAGCCTAAATATTGTAGGATATGAAGATGGTGGGCCTTAGCAAAGAGCAGAACACTGTTATAGTTCCAGGAAGAAACTCTTTCAACATGTAAATCCTAGTGGTTACTGTATTCTTACCAAGTAGGTCTTAATAGAAGTGGAAGGTGCTGTACATAGTATGGATTGCAGCTCTCATCAAGAAGACAAAGAGGACTGGTAGCTTCTGAAAATGGACCAGCAGACAGTGGGAAGAACTAAAAATTAATAGTTGGTGTAATGTTTAGTGGTGTAGTTGCACTGGCTGTAGATGCTTACGGGATTTTGTAAGCAATACTGCAGAGCAGCATTTTCATGCACATACACAAGCACACGTAAATCCATTGTTACAAAGATTCACATTTTGTAGTAGGTAAAAGAAAAAAAAAGTCATGTGTGCTGGATAACTCAATTTCTGGGAATGGAAAATGCCCTGAACAGGATTTAATTTACACAAGTGAAATAAACTCACTCAGCTACGGTAAGAAACCATAACTGGCTGATAGTTTGTCATCATCTTCGCCCTTCTGTTTTTTTCCACAGCCAGGAAGGAGCTGCCTGGCTTCTGGCTGAGTGGTTTTCCAGAGCGGAGATTTGTGGGTGACAGAGGAAGGAGCTGTCAGCACTCGGTTGAAATGAAGGAAGAGCAGAGAAGCAAGGTTAGGTGCAGGCTGGGGTGCCCTGAAATGGGGGAAAAAAAGACTCCAGATCATGCTAGTTGTGCAGTTCAAGGATGTCTGTCTGTCTGTCTGTCTTGGCCATTTGCACAATTTGCTCTGCGGCTACTGAGATGTGCTAAGCAGCCTGTACACCTGCACCTCGGCATTTTGGGTGGGTGAGGTAGCTGGGTGTTTTTGGAAAGGCTCCCATCTGTCTTTGTACTTCACCCCTTCAGTGCTGCATGAAGCTGCATGTTTTGTTAGCATGGATTTGGGTCTGCCTCAACTCTTTGTGCAAAGGGTTGTCCCTGGAGAAGGATGTGAGGATGCAGCTCCATGGCAGCTTAAGCTGCTGAATGCTCTGAGGCAACTGATCATGCTCAGGAGCTGCTGAGCTGCAGCTGGAGGTCCCCAAATGCAAACTCTCTGCTTGTTCCCAGGCAAGTGTGATGGAAGAAACCTTTGCTTCCCACAGAGCTATCCCCGGTCTTCTCATCCCACCACTGGGATGTGTGAATTCCAGCTGTTGCAACAGCTGCAGGAGTTTGTGAAGGACCCCCTGAGAACTGCAAAATCAACTGCAACCAAGAGGTTGTTCCCTGTTTGAACTCTCTTTCCATCTTCCAAATTAAAACACATCCTTCTGTTTAAAGGCAAGCAAAGGGACAGGGTTTGGCAAACAAATCTCACCCTTGGAGTGGTGACATTTCTGCTACCCTGGCAAACGTGATCTACAGAAAAACCAGCCTCCAGTGCTGGGGAATACATACGTCACTGCAGACCGGGGATATCTGGCACTGACAAAGCACAGAGCAACTTCCCAGCAGCTGGAAAGTTTAGGGGCTTATCATATTTGAACATGCTGTAAAGTTTTGTTTTTTTTCAGCTCGTGCTGAGGGCCTGTATTACTGGAGTACCCCTCCGGAGCATAAAGCCCTTCCAAATATTTGCTGGATTCTGCCAGGATGCCAGCTGGGGTACACCTGCCCTCTCTGTCTGATGACTTGGCACTCCTACTTGCACAGAGACACTGGTCTGTAGTTGCGGCTATGGGAAGAAGAGGTGTCAGCATTGCAGAGCAGCTTTGTGAGACTGAAAAAATTGCAATATTTATTTTAAGATTGCAGCAATATTGAATGGAGCAGGGAGGGAAGGGCCTGGGGCTCTGCCGCAGAGCGGCTCTGGCAGTGCAGAAAGCAAACCTGCTCAGCGAGAGCAGACTTCAACTCATCGTGCTTTGCCTGGCTTTTGCTTCCCACACAACCCTGCAGCCACTTCTCCCCATTGCTGTTTGAAAGCACAGCAGCAGGTTTTCCAGCCCTGCATCTTCAGGTATCCTCCCTGGGCTAAGAGGTGTCACCGTCTCCTGTAGTGGTCTCCCTCTGTAATGCTGTTTCCATCTGCATTGGACCCCACTAGTACACGAGGGGTTGTTGGGTGTCAAGCTTTAACCTGGCATGCGAATAACCTGCAGTACTTGTCTCAAGCTGCTTATCCTCTGCTTATCTCCCATTTCCCCAGCTGAGCAAGGGGTGGTTTGATCCTGCCACTCCTATACATAATTCCATCCAGTGCCTCTGCTGCCAGCTCTCACCATTCAAGCTCTGCAGACCTCATCATTTCTATGTCTGAGCTCAAACCCATGGCCACATTGTGCGCTGCAGGCCCAAATCAGACCTCACGTAGTCAGGCCAGTGAAGCACTTTTAAAATTTTATAGCACATTTTTTGATTTGTAAAGCCCTAACATGCCAGCAGTGAGTACTCCATTTCTCAGCTAATGCCGAGATCCTGCTGCTGTACGTTGAGTAGATATAACTCCATGGTAGGCCAGGCTTTGACTGAAATTGTTAGTTTTAGCTTTGGGCTGAGATTCAGCAAAATTCAAGAGGAAGTCATTTATAAAATGCATTTTATTATGCATTGGCAGGGTGCATTTGAGCATGCCTTCTGCCTAAATGTCTAAAGAAGCATGTGGCCCCAGACCAAGCCCCGACTGACTCTCAGACATGTCCAAGAGTAACCATTTCTGTTGCTAGACTTTCTTTCCCAAACATACCCCAGCAAGGCCTTCAGCAGTTTTTAGGTGGCTCATGTCACAATTTCCACTATTGACTCCTGTCAAAATCTCTGCTGCTGGAGAATTTCCTTCCATAAAGGGGTCTCAGATAGGTCTCTGATAGCCTTTGGCTAGAAATATCTCTTCTTCCTGTCAGCTCTTTGGAAACCGCCACTGCCTCTGACTTGTCAAACTCTTCCTAAGGCGAGTTAACAATTGCAGTCCTAACAAACCTCTGAGACTTGGCTTCAGCTGAACTTACTGACGAGAGCAGAAAGAAACATTTCCAGTCTCAGCCCTTGCAAACTATAAATGGCCTCACAAAAATATAGTGCCACTCTGTTTTAAGTGCTCATGTTTAAGTTGAATCTTGCTGCAAGGTAAAAAAGAAGGTGAGTACAAGGCCCAAAGTAGGTGGTTTTTTGCTGCAGTCTGGGCTGTGCAAAGGCACTGGGGAAGGGCTGGAGGGATAGGGCTTGTGTGCTTCACCTGTGATTGCAGATCTAATTGCAGGCCTAATTTTGTGGGCTTTGCCCCAAGACCCAGATTTTATAAAGCCCAAATCCCCTTTGGAAAATGCCATCAGATGAAGAAATGTAGTGCAGATGGCAGCATGGCTCTGACCTCTGCTACAACCAACGTCCACCAAGAAGGCAAATCCCTCCCTTCCATGGTTCCTCAGCACAGCTTTGCTGATTGTTCATGAAGAGTAATTAACAGGTAAATCATTTTGGAGTCATTAAGACCCAAACCAGGATATCTGAAGCACCCAACTCAGCTTTTTCTTTTAGAGGGTCTGCATCTGATCTTAACAACAGAAGCACCTAAGTCTGTGCGAGGAGAGCTGGAAAAGTCATCTCAAAGAGGAAAGTTTTGTTGTTGTTTTTTTATTATTATTACTTTTTTATTATTATTTTTATTGGGGGTTAGGAGCAAATAGAAGAGTAAGAAAAATGACATTTGGAGTAATAAGGTAAGTGTTTTTCTTAGAGCCATGTGGTGTATGTAGTGTTTTTACATTGGACGCTGGTTATAAGAGAATAGATGGTCTTCTCTGTTCATTGGGGAGGTCTCTTGTAATTCTTTCATGTTGCTTAGTCTGCTTCCATTTGCCATTGTTTGGTTTATGAAGATAAATTTTCAGGAAGCTTTTTTTACATATGCTATGGCTAGTCCAGGTGTTTGTACAGGAATATTTATTTTACTTGCTGTGGAGGTGAGCTGATTGGAGTGACTGTTCTAACTATAGAAGGCACTCTTTTTTTTTTTTTTGCCTCTTTTTTATGTGCAGATTTAATTTATATTAAATCTATAATGCTTCTGGAAATGTTATTGTTTCTATTAAAAACTAACTTTTTCTTCCTCTTAATATTTTCTGTAGAACTTGATAGACAGCCTGCTGTTGGGGTTGCCACTGATGGTTTCAGTCAGTAATTTTATTGTCTACTGCTCCCATCCAGGAGACACTTGATATTTGTCTTGCCTGTTTTCAAGAATTATTAGTCCTGGCTATAGTTACTCAAGTCTTTTGATTGCTGTTTATTCCCTATTCTTTATGGATGGCTTCAACTCTAGAAATTGCTTTGCTAATTGATTTCAGGATGGATTTTCTTGTGGCCAAGGAATTAATGCTTGTAATGACTCTTTCATGACAAATTCTTTCCAGTAGCCATATTGTGCTTGGACTTTACTCTTATTTTTAAGAAAATAAATAGTATGCTTGGAATAATTAACCACAGTTGAGGTTTTTCTTAAAAACAAAACATGATTCTAGCATTATTTTAGCTGACTCCATTACAGTATTTTTGTAACTGTTGCTACTGTTCAAATCTTTCTCTGATGCTGGATTGTGTATTAGCTAATTTAAATTATGCAGAGCAGATGAACAGGTCCTGCTATTTTAAGTGTGCTTAATATTTCATTGGCTATTATAGAGGGAAAGTGTTCAGACAGCTGTGTATCACCTCATGTGTTATTCTGCCTTTGTTTTTGTACAGAAGTAGTAACCTTGAGATGTCTTTGATCTGTAGTGGCCATACAATGCTGCTTTTTTGCTAGTGTCGGTTTGCTGGTATTGTGGCTTAAAGGATGGCTTGGCGACCTGTTCTCCTGTGGCTCTCCGCTTTCTTCCCTGCCTGCTGACACCTTTTCTGACGGTTTCTTTGTCCTCTGTTGCTTTTTCTGGAGTCACAATGCAGGAATAAGCAGCTGCATGGGCAGCCTACAAATGTCCTGTAATACTGGCTGAGATTGTAGCTCCACCTGCAGCAGCCCTCTGTAGTAGCTTGAAGGCTTAACTGCTTTTGCCCAATGCCTGGGTAATAGATTGTTTCTGCAAACACTGTTTCTCCTAAATCACTGGTTCCACTCCCTTGGTCTTGTGTTAAAGAAATACACCTGTGTCTCCAGCTTGTCAGAGCTCAGCATCTCTGGGAGGCTGCTGGGATTTGCATGGGAGCCAAAGGCAAAGGGATTTGCTTTCCTGCTTGCTGCATTTGCTTTTCTGCTTGCTGCAGTTGTAAATCTGTCAGATCTTCCTCCTTTTAACAGAGGTAGGCAAGATATCAAGCTGTGGTCAGTCCCATCCCTCTTAGCAAGACAAAAGTCTCCTAACTAACATATTGGGTGGGCTGCTGGGATTCTTGGTCTTTTATTTAGTCTCTGAGAAGACTTGTGGCATGCAGGAAGGCCAGCTCATTCCCTTGGTGCTTTCCTGGAGGGCCTTTGTGTGGTCAGATTCAGAGGTTAGCCTGAGGTCTAAAATGGGACAGAGGTGTAACATAGGTGCTCAAGTCTGTGGGGTGGAACAGGCTCAAAACCTCATTGGATCCCTACATTTTCAATGACAGTTATCTTGCCTACTGAAATTTGGTTTTATCTGCATGAGTGAGGCCGTCCTGCCAGGTGGAATCTCAAATCTGTTGTAATCCGAATAGGGGACCTAGATTTTACTTTTCCATTTACTGGAATGGCCTAACCTGTCTTAGGTATGTTCAGGTGCTTTTTGATAGCCCCATAGTTGTGTCTCCGAGGCTGAATTTGATATTGGATGCCTGTTCTTAGGGGATGATGCTCAGAGTGGCAGTTTCTGGTCCTGCTAATCTGGTGTTTATAAAGGCATAGACATTCCGTTGGGCAGGGCTCAGGCCCACCTTTTTAAAAAAAAGGTTCAAGTAGAACAGGCTTCCACCTGTTTGCTCAGAGAGCCTCAATCTGCAAAACAGCCCCACATCAAGAGGTGGAAGGGACAGTCTGATCTGAACATTGTGTGATGTCTCTCTGGATTTTGACTTTAAATCTTTAAGTAAGTTCCTTTTGGTCCATGATTTTTAAACTGATCATATGAAGTGACTTTAGAATGAGGAAGCCTTTCTGTTAGGCTTGTTTTCAAGTGGCTTTGGCAAAGGTTCCCAAGGAAAGTCCTCTTTCGGGCGCTTGGCCCTTCCTTGTTGTAAGGAAGCATAAAGTGGCGGTGTTCTCCTTGTACCTTATGCCTGTTAGAAACCACCCCCCTGGGTGGCACAGCAGCAAGGCAGTCCTCAGTTTCCCGTGACTAACTATGATGGTGTTTCATGGGATTTCTCTGGGACAGCCCAGATACTGAAGACCCATAAGAAGATCCCAGTCCAACCTCCAACAGAGATCAAGGGCAGCCTTTGACTTGTTCATTGCTTGTGGCTTAATGCAACAGTTTCCCTAGGAAGGGGAGAGAAAAAACTGCAGTAATTGTTACCAACAGTAAATGTTTCTCTCATTCTTTATGTAAAGTGCTCCTATTTCCCACTGGATACATGCGGGAATTCAGGCCTGCTATCCTGCACTGAGCAGGAGAGCGGATCCTCTGTAAGACAGAAAATGATGCAAGGAAAACAAAAATGTTTGATCTTTGCTAGCTAGTCACTTCTCCAGTATGATTAAAGCACGTATATTCATACCTTCATTGTCTTGGCGCTTAATGAGGAGTCAGGAGATGGCACCAAAAATAGTATGTGCTCTGTAAGAAACTACCTGCATGTGCTGTAGCTGTTAAGAGGGATTAAGAGGGTTAGACATTGATGGGACACAAGAAAGGAACAGATCAGTCTGTTTATTCCACTTTCAAATATACATGTTCTTAATTTAAAGTGCAGCACGTGATTTCTTACATTATTTATTATTATTAGATACCATGTCCCCTCTTGGAATGTTTATTTTATTAAATTACACATCTGAGATTAAATACAGACTCTTGTCAGTGTTCATGTTCTTCTGCCTATTCTTATAATTATTTGTTGATAAGAGGTGGCTTTCAAGTTAACATGTGGATTGATAAGGCAGCTGTTATTATGTTACCTGAGTGCTTTTTGGAAAGCTTAGCTTAAGGGCAAATTGTGTTTCCTCCAGAGCGTGCAATGCCAAATCCCTGGCTTGCAGACTGTTGCTGAAGGTGGTGTTTGTAGCTGCAGAGTGCTTGGCTAGCATCTGACTAACTGCCCCAATACTGCTTGCTCCCGGGCATCTGAAATCAGTAAGCACGGCTGTTTTTGGGGGTGCACAGGGGGGTGCCTCCTGTGCTTATTTTTGAGTTGCCAGAAGGTTTCTGCTCCTTTTGTTTCTGCTCTTCTCTTCTGCTCTCTGATGCTCTTCTCTGCATTCTCAGGTAATAGATCCGGTTGGCTTCTGGGTAGGTGACTTTGCAGAGGGGGATTTTGTAGATAGCCGGGTTGTCTGAAGTTATCAGCAGAAAGAGAAGTGCAGAGAAGCAAAAAGGCCAGGTACAGGGTGGCAGTCCAAGCTGGGAGGGGAAAGGACAGAGAGAGATGGCTGTATTTTGGAACTTTTTTTTTTCTTTGGATATTCCCTTTGCTTACTTCTGCCTGTTGCTAAATTATTGCATTTGAAAAGCTGGGAGAGTCTGTGCTTCCACAAGGACAATGTGACAGAGGACATTCCTTCCTGACCCCTACTCCTCCTCCTCCCCCCTGAGTATCACTCATTCAGATCCAGAGGTGAATGCTCAGATGCGGGTATGGAGGGGTCTACATGTGAGCTAGGTTCCTGGTGGTCACTGGAGGTCTAGGAAGCTCCTCTGCTACCAAACGTCAATTCAGCTGCTCACACAGAGGAACCCAGTGGTATCTGAAATGTATGGGGCTACGTAAAATATCCCACATTGGAGACCTGGGTCCTTCTGGAGGTGCAGCTGTTGGCCAGGACGGCACTCGGCAGCAATAGTGAAGCAACTGAATCAAGCTTCAGAGCTCTGCTGACTGTAATGAAAGCCAAGACACCCAGCTCATGTGTAGACATTTCAATTCTGTAATAAATGAGCCAAATCCTACCCTAACCGTCCTGTCAAACATCATGTTCTGAAAGTACTGTTCACACACATTCACAGTCTTCAGTGCCCATGCATTACTGGCATTGCATCCAACCCCCAGTCCCTGCTCTGTGAGCCCACCTCCTGACCTGACTTCAAGTCTGCCAAAACCAAGATCACAAGGAAGAAAAAATAGGTGTCCTCTTCTCTGATGCATCCCCAAACCAGGTGTGCTTAACAAAGCAACCCCTCTGCACAGACCTACACTGTACTGAGAGGATGCCAGATGAATACATTTAATGTATTTAAGCTGCTAGTTCTTATTTTTTTTTTTCTTGTAAGTTACTAAATCAATTTTATTAAAATATGGTTTTGCTTTAGTCTCTCAGATCTTAAAGAAGAAACAAAGCTTGGCTGTTCTGGCTTCATTTCTTTCTCGAGCAGTCCAGATAAAATCATTTTATATCTGAGAGCAATGGATTTTTTTTATTTTTTTTAACTTGTTATAGTTGTCATTTCCAGACCAAAATTGAAAAAAAAATAACTGGGGGAGAGAGTGTGAAAAGGACCTTGGGNAAGTAAAGCACATTCCAAAACGTGAAGGGCAGGGGGGGGGGAACAAAAAAAAAAAAAACAAGGAAAACATTAGACCATTGGGAACCATTGGGATTTGTTTAAAAATGTTGCCTGCAACTAAATATTGTGTGTCAAACCATAAGCTGTTGCTGGAATTCACATATACATGCAGACTCCTGCTCCAAAGGTTTTTGAAATCATATTATCATATATAATATGATACATTATTAGCTGTAGAGTCTGCGGGTACACAGTTCAACTGATGCACAATCTATATAAGACCTGCTGCTGGCTGCAGCATTCTCACTTCAGTGCTGTCAGAACTGACGTGGACAATGTGGGGGCATTTCCTTGGCATTATATCATGACAAAATCAAGAATACAGTTAAACAGAAACCACAAAATAACTAAACTTACCACAGATAGGGCATTAGTAAGAGCTGCTCCAGAGTAGGCACAAAATAATGCTGAGAAAAGAAGACCAAAGACAGCTCAAGATGAGAAAAGTCTTGCTCATCTTTCCAAAGAAATTATCAGAAATATTAAAATGTCCAAATGCATGGTAAATTATCCTCCCAGCTAGCTGATGTGAGGTTTAATGTTAGAATTCTAACAATTAGTGAAAATGCCCCAATGCTGTGTCTGGCCACGTGCACTATGTTTGGTGCTATCTGCTCTGTAGAGACGGATGCTGAAAGAAGAACATGGTTTTGTCAAGAGCAGGTGCTGGTGGTATTTCTTTTATCCACCCACACANAGAAAAAATAGGTGTCCTCTTCTCTGATGCATCCCCAAACCAGGTGTGCTTAACAAAGCAACCCCTCTGCACAGACCTACACTGTACTGAGAGGATGCCAGATGAATACATTTAATGTATTTAAGCTGCTAGTTCTTATTTTTTTTTTTCTTGTAAGTTACTAAATCAATTTTATTAAAATATGGTTTTGCTTTAGTCTCTCAGATCTTAAAGAAGAAACAAAGCTTGGCTGTTCTGGCTTCATTTCTTTCTCGAGCAGTCCAGATAAAATCATTTTATATCTGAGAGCAATGGATTTTTTTT